>OY979647.1:2400000-3000000 GCA_963855885.1 Coenonympha glycerion
GGTGTTGTTATGTTCTCTAACCACCTCAATAATCTCGATCTGTGTGTAACTTTCTCTATCCAGAAAAACTTACAGTTTTTGCGAAGTGCTGACCATAACCTGAAGGTTTTTGCAGAGTAGTGGCGTAAGTTTAACTGTAGTCAACACACATTGTATATTATAAAATAGATTTATTTTATATAACATAAGAAAATTGAGATTACACCATGACAATTTTTATTAGACAAAGTAAACAAAAAACACAATGACAATTCTCTGTCACATATTTAAATATCTACTTTGTATTCGGTCAGTCGACATTGAACCTCTTTCAATTGCAACCAACCTTCTTTAACAACAGTATGGTAACAAAGATTGGCGAGAGAATTTTATATATAAGTTAAATGTTAAAGAAGAGGCTAAACGTCACAAAAGCAGAAACATGATTGGAAAATAATTCTCGATAGAAGTTCTTCCAAAATTTGCTCCAAATTCTCAATTTTTTTCGGAAATTACAATGGTACAAAAACCCACAGAACGGATTTTTGATGACTGGTTTAGTTTTTTAATAATTAGGTAAAACGTCGTTTTTCTATTATCTTCGTTCGCCTGTCGCATTTACCAACGATTTTTAGAAGTGAGAAGGACAAAAATAAAATCAGTATAGCACCTCAGTATGATTATATTCGTTGGTATACATTGATTTATAAACAAAGGATTGTGGGTCAGCGCTAAAAAGTGTCCGAACCGAATTACATGATACAAAACGTGAAAAGACATACAATCGCACTTCAGTCTCGTTTTTGAAAATCAAGCTGTATAGTAATGATTTTATTGAAGACATAAATTACAATATTTTAGTTTATAAAAATAATCATGTACCCTCGTTTATAAAGGTTTTCTCGGGACACTTTTTTCGTGAATTTTGTATTACACCCGTCGTCCATAAATTAATAAGCCTATGTTGGTATATGATAACGATGTAGCGCTCAGGTACAATGGTAAGATGGTTGTTTTTGGTAACTTCTTACGCTTCCTAGTTATTGTGGTAACATCTTCGTCTGAACTTTCACTTACCATCAGGCGAGACTACAGTTAAGTGAGTAGGAAATTAAAGAAGAAGCAATGCAATTTATCCTGTAAAATTTTATAGAGCATTACTACGAAATGAGTCGCTATAATCCGGGGCAGCCATCGGGACCATCAAATCCATCCAATAATACGTAAAATACGTAAATCCCCCTCGAGCGATGTTTTGTGGGGCAATTAATTTCGTACTAAATACTAAAATAAGTTTATTTCACTCTAAACGTAAAGTGAGAGCGAAAGTCATCTTTCAAAGACGGTTGGGAAACATGGAGACGGCTTCCATTAATAGGGGAGGTGTTTTCAAATCGACGCATGTTTTGTACCAAATGTATGTATGTATACCAAATAAACCTGTAGGTAAATTGATTAAATTTACCTAAATAGCATTTACATTTTTTTCTGTAAAGATCCTTGAAACTTGAAATTGAGGAACGGTTAGAATATTTTAGAGAGGTACTTAACTTACGTTTTAGTGTTTGAAACAAAGTACTCTATTTTAAAATGAAGTTCTACAAATATCTTAAAAATCAACCAAAAACATTTTTGACCACGTCTTCAATATTTTCATACATATATCCTTTTGTTTATCTATAGAAACTATTTTTCGCGACTTGTTACTTTTTTGTCATCGAATACGAAAAAGAAGTGTGTCTGTAGTAATCTACCACACTTTTGTATTAACGATACAATACAAGAGTGATATCAAACAGTGATCATATAATAGTAGTTTATGAAACGGATGCATAATGGGGGGTATTAAAACATGAGTGTGAGTTTAAAAAACGAGCCGCAGGCGAGTTTTTTAATAGTATCACACGAGTGTTTTAATACCTAATTATGTAGAGTTTCATACACTACTTTATCTACGCTCAAATTATCATAAATCCAAACCATAAAATCTTGCTAACGTTTGTCGTAAATCCTTCACTTTGTTGGTAAAAGATTGTGGGTCATTTTTGTTGCAATTACTAAAATGTCAGGTGGAGTTAAATTTTCTTTAGTACGTTTCACTGCTAGACATTTTTCCGCGCTAAGTTTTGACTAAGTAACAAAAATAACACATTGAAATGTTAAAAGTTAGGTATGGCGCCAAAATTCAGTTGCAAACTGCGTATAGTCTGTTAAAAAAGTCATGAAACAAAAAAGAGTAGAAAAATATTTATACAAGTCAGATAAACTATATTTTTAGTGGATAATTAAATAATCAAAAATTATACATAATTCTTTTCAATATTCTGTATGAACACACTTTTTAATCAATCATATAAGGCAGGGAAAAATTATTGTTTCCGTGAATTAATTGTTGTCTATGGTCTATCATGACTACCAACTAAATGTTGTCTGTGGACTCCTTATATAAAAAAAAAAAAAAAACAAAATTGAGGATTGGCTCTACACTCTCTTTTGGCTATGACGACCACAGAGAAAAGAAAGTTATTCCCTGGTCTGTGATGACGACACACAAAAATACAGGAACCCAGAGCCGCGTATCGTAATAGAAATTATTCAACAATCTAGAGATATTTCCATAGTACAGCTATGTTATAATGAATAACTTTTTAATAATTATAGAAGTCTGTGAATAAAGTAGGTCAATATGTGACACATTTTGATTTCATAATTCGAACTTTAAGCAATGAGCGTAGATAAAAGGGTATATGGTTGTACACAGTTCATAATAACCGTGACCTAATTGCATAAACACAAAACCAATTAATCCTCTTTATAACAGTTATACACCGCATCTACGACAAACAAATTGCGCCATATTTTAATTTTAAACTCCTCAATACTGCTTATATTCTGTAGTACCAAATAACATTAGTAACAATCTGAATTTTGGTAAATTTGGCATATAGGTTTATTATGAGGTCTAGGGGTGCACTAAGAGAGGATTTCGCAAAATTTACCCTGAGAGGGTAAAATGGGGGTCCAAAGTTTGTACAGAGAAATACTCCTTCACGCTTCAACTATTGAACCGATTTGACTGAAATTGCTAATGGAGATAGATTATATTATCCTGAATTAGCACATAGACTATTTTTATCCTGAATAAATCCGCTAGTAACATATAAAATCATAGATGAGTAAAGCCGTAGATTTTGCCATTTTGATAAGAAGAATGACACAGACAAATCCATATAAACAGTAGCATTAAGCATAGAACTAGCGCGAATATAACATTCTGTGAAACTGATAAGTGATTATTTGATAACATATTCTGCTTAGGTACAGCTTTAAAACGACTTCACATATTGCATAAAGTCTAATACGTGAATATTTGTAGTTACTTATATATATAGTAGATTTCGTAATTAATAATAAATCATTAAAGGACTTTTCATCACTGACACACAGTCCTAGTTGGAATATGATCAGAAATAAACACTTTTATGGCGCAGCGCCAAGATGCGTACGCGCATCTGTGCTCGGTAGTACCTACTTGGTAGTAAGTATCTAGTCGCACTCGTATATAAATTTCAGAATTACACGACGACTCGGGAATGATAAGTGGAACGGTGACAATTGAAGTAAACTTCCGCGTTAGATGGATATTTTAGTGGATTACGTTAGTAATATTATATATTCGTTGATGGAACTGGAAATAACATAATACGACTAAGTATACCTATTTCTGTTAACTAACACCTTGTTCGACCTAATATCTATTATGTTACAAGCTACAAGTCTCTCATTTGTGACTCTACTTTTTTGCGAGTAAAGGAACTGATTACCCAAAATGTAGGAATTTCAACCAAATAAAACCATTCCCAAGGAGGATGCAAAACATTTCATAAGTGCCTATAAGTGAGGTCTATGTGAAAGAATCAACATTTTGATTTAAAACTTAAAACGTGATAGTTAGGACAGTTGAAATTTTCACACAAGGTGTATTTCTGTAGCCGCTATAACAACAAACAAAATAAATGTTAATCCAGTGGCCTCCATACAACAACTTTGTTTTTTATAGATGAAATTATGGAACTCTTAGTGCATGAGTCCCTTTATTATTCTCTTTTCACTCGCACTTTAATATTTTAAAAGAAGCCTCTCCATACTTGTGCTGATAACAACAAAAACACTCACACTAAACTTTATTGTAACGTAAACCGGTGAGTATTGGAAAGATTTCATTTCCGCTTCAGTCGGCGCTTTTTATTTTATTGCAGCGTTAAAGGAATTATTTCGTGCTGCCCTAAGCAATCCTATCAATGTATTGCATTGTACAAACTACCAGTATTAACGTCTTAACGCCTGATCGTTTTGAATTGCAATTGTGCAGGGAGTTAATATTGCTTTTGTATTTTCAAAGTCGATATTAATAGCAGATTTGTAATTTTTCTTTTATATGGTTGAAATAATATTATTACGATCTATTCTTTTGGACGAAAACAATCTACTTTATTGGGAAAACATAGTGGTACACTTAAAAATGGGAGCAGAGTTTGTTAAAATCAATGCGAAATTATTAACAAACCTTACTAACAATAGTGAGGATGCTTTTCCCGTACCTACGCTTTTTTATCTACCTACAATAAATAGACATTACTATAACAAATATCTTTATACATAAGAACTTTGAACGTAACACATACAGGTTGAAAAAACCTTAACCCGGGGAACTATTCCCGCGGGATTTGTAGAGATCGTAATTCACGCGGGCGGAGTTGCGGGCAACAGCTAGTATTACCTTCAATAATTACTCGTATTCGTAGTATCTTAACGCATGATACACGGTTCATCGACTCAACACAGCGTGATTCATATCTGACGCGAACAAAGGATTAGCACGTGCGAGTTTTGAGAAGAGCCGCGTTCGAAAATGTTTACTTTTCGCACGTATTGCGCAACCAGTGCGTTCAGATAAGTTGGTGCTTTATAATTATAATCATGGCGTCTTAACCGATTGTTGATCATGACGGCCAATCTCAACAGATTAGTCAACTATGCAGCTTAGATATTTATATCACTTGATTAGCGCACAAACGTGTGCGTTAAAACAGTTGCACTATCTCTTTTAAAATTTGAATAGTTCTAAACTCGTATTTCACGCGGGCTGGCATGGTGAGAAACAAACCATTTGCGAGGTTATTTTGGGTAAAAATTCCACTTAATACAACCGACTTATAGCCTACTTATCTAGGTTTTTTTTACGCTATGCAAGTTAGTAGTTGAGTGCGATCTCACCTGATGGTAAGTGATGATGCAGTCTAAGATGTTAGCGTACTAACTTGGAAGGGGTAAGTTATGTCACCCCAACGGTTTCTACACAGCATCGTACCGGAATGCTAAATCGCTTGGCGGTACGTCTTTGCTGGTAGGGTGGTAACTAACCACGGCCAAAGCCTCCCACCAGACCAGACCTGACCCAATTTTTAAATTATAAAATTCCAAAGTGGCCCGTGGCGGGAATCGAACCCGCGACCTCCCACTCGAATCCGAGCGTGCGTCCCCTGCGCCACGGAGGTCGTCAAATCAGGTTGAATGAAGAATTCCCCGCTATATTAAAAAAAGGGTTCTCACAACTTACATGATAGAGTTTATCATGGTTCCCATAGTGATTTCGTCAACGTATGTCCTATCCCTTTTGCATTACAACCCTCTACTAAAAAGTGATAATAATTACAATACTTACAACATCAGCATCTATGACTCCGTCAGCGACGTCCGTCCCGCCCTTGTCCCGCCAATGCTTCTCGCTGGTCACCGAAAAGTTGAACGACCTCTCTCTCCGTGGACTTAACAACACCCCCGCCGGTGTTCTGCCGTACCGGAATATCTCCAGGTTTGTTGTGGAGAACCTGGTAAGGAGAAAAGAAAAGTTTTGACTTGATCATAATTATATCTAGGTTTGTTGTGGAGAACCAGATACCTAAAGAGAAAAGAAAAAGTTTTGACTTGATCGTAAATATCTCCAGGTTTGTTGTGGCGAACCTAGTAAGGAGAAAGAAAAAGTTTTGTCTTGATCATAATTAAAATACCTCCCTGGCGAAGTGGTGCGCGCTCAGATTTATTTGGAAGGTCGCGGGTTCGATTTCTGCCACGAGCCACATAAAATTTAATAATTTCTGATTTGTCTCAGGTCTGGTGGGAGTCTTCGGCCGTGGCTAGATACCACTCTACCAGCAGAGACGCACCGCCAAACGATTTTGCGTTCCAGCGGGATGCTGTGTAGAAACCGTCGCTTCCTCCTTCCAAGTTAGTTATCTTCGGCTGCATCGTCACTAACCATCAGGTGAAATTGTAGCCAAGTATCTATTTAACTTGTTGGGTCATGTTGTGTGTAAAAAACCTGGATAGACGATTAAATTACAAAATCACGACGAGGAACGATTCGTTCAGGCGTCGTACTAGTCCTACAATCTGCGTTTGAGGTCGCGGATTCGATTCCCACAACAGTATAAAGCGTGATGAGTATGACAAATAGGTATTTAAGGTCCCATACAAGAAACGTGATTTTGTTTTAATTTCCGTTCCGGTTACAAAATATTCATAGATGTTAAGATAGAGACAGTCTATTAGGATATGCTTTATAGTAGTCGCAATATCTATCTGCTCACGGTGTAATAAAACGGAAAATCTAGACGAAGCCTTACAGACCTTGGTGTCTTTCTGACTTGCTAGAAAGTGCAAAAGAGAGCGCAACAGGCTGTCTTTTCCCCCGTTTTACTTCTCTGGTAGCGAGATATTGCAACTACTATGGTATAAAACCTGTCGTTTCCAGAGTCCGATCTTGGAAGGAACACGTCGTCCTCCAGGTCACTGTCGAAGGTCAGCGCCAGGGGGGGCGACGATGCTGATCGGCGGCACTGCTGCGCCGGCGACTGATGCGGTCTTTCGACGTCCGACTCGGAGTGAACTGTGAACAAAATTGTTATTATTTACTGGTTGGGTCAGTATTATACCGTGGACACCGAAGACACGAAAAAAGTTGTGATCATCAAAATGTCAATATTAATGTATATTCGTTGCTAATATACGCCGCAATATGGCGGAAATCGTCCCTGTGGAAACTCGCGTGCGGATTAATTAATAACAAATATCTGTGTAAGATCTGTGGCGCAACTGTGGCTGGACCGCGGTCCATAGACAACACTGCGATCGGCTTATAACTGACGATGTTGGTGTCAAAACAATCATGTTTGACACCAGTAAACTGGCGACATTTTGGTTTGTTTCGTATTTATAATTATTTTTGATTTAAGATCAAAACTAGACTTTCGGGCATGCGACAGGTGCACACGCATATCATTTTTTTGTGGTTTTTCGCAAATTTTAAGTGAATAAGATATTTTAGGGGTATGTCAATAAAATTGCCAGTACTAATCATCTTCATGAGTTTATATAAAAATCTTTGCTTAAATATTATGTCCTGCAATTAAAGAAATTAGTCCGAGTTCTAAAAGTTACTCACTTCTAACTCGATACTCGGAGTTTTTGTGTACAGACTCGTTGATATCGCCTTAACACTTAAATATAAAGCTTTGAAATGATTCTCAAACCTGTTGCCCCAACCTAAATACTACGAGCAATAAATAAAAACAAAATAGTTAATAGCTATCCAAGAATCGATTATGTTGATTAAAAAATGGTCTACAGTAGCATTTGGCTTCTGGCGATCGTACAGTTGACGGAAGTTAAATAGAGATTAGAGAAATTAGGCTGTAACTCTATTATTATAGAGGTCTGAATTGCTTGAAAGGAAATGTTACTTTGAAGCTTTTTGAGGAAAATAAGGCAGGATTTGTTGTTCATAAATCTATGTAATATATGTTTATGTTTTGAAATTTAAAATGTACCTGATTAATATTGCTGTAAATTATGATTTATAAGAGATGAATTTTGAAAAGCATCTTTTTCGTAATTTGAAGTCGGTAGAGACTGACATATTCTTCAAATAATAATTAATTTCAAAGAAAATACGAGAAAATAAAAAAAGCTAATAACTTGTTTAAAAAAATAGGATGTATGATTATTAAATTTTATCGATTTTGAAGACAAAAGGATCTTCAATTTCCCTAATGGCCTTTCACAGTCACTTAAAATTTATATAAAAATCACAAATTATTAATTTATTCCTCATTTCAAAGAAACATCAGGCTTTTAGAAAACGAGAGGACGAATACATATATAATAAAAAATAAAAAAAAAACATCGACAGAACAAAGGGGAGCAATTTGTTATCAGAAAGATCGATGATACCACTACCAGGGTACCAGGAAACTTGAGGAGGTGAAATCTTTATTATTAAGGCTAAAGGGAGGTACGTCTGTAACTCAAAGCCTAGGTATTAAGTTAAATAATATTTAACAGCTAGTCACAATTATACCTATTGTAGTTAATATGCTTCCCATCTCTAAGTCTTAAGGCGTAAATTGTCAAAAGCTAAAAAAGACGAAGGAAGATGAAGAAGTAACAAGACTCTAGAAAAATGTATAGGTACAGTGATGTCATGGCTAAATCTTAAGCAAAGCCTTAGGCAAAAGCTTGTATTGCAAATAGAGTAAGTGACACAAACTAATAAAACATTTTGATTTGAGTCTTGTTTTCTCCTTTCTTCTTGTTTGTCTTCTTGTGGATAGGACTTAAAAACATAACGAAGAAAGTACAAAGAAAAAAAAGCAAGATAGCTAACGAATCGATATACATCAACCAATATACAATAATACAAAATGCAATGCATATCTAGTTTCAAACAGGCAGAGCCCCAGGCAAGCGCTTGTACAGCCAACAGAATAAGAAACACAAATTAATAAAATCTTGCGCCGTCCGCAGGCGAAACTCGTTTTGTCATGAGTCTTGACACACGTGCAGCGGGCGACTGCTGTGTGAGAGAGACGGGAGATCCTCTGTCTCTCTCTAAAGTGCAATGACTATCGTATAGTGGATGCGGACCCGATGAGTAACCGCACACTAGCGTTTCATGTTACATAAGTGTTATATTGTTTACTATTGTTTCGTGGTAGAACACGTGATAGACTATTGTGTGTTACTGTTATTAGAACATCTCGTGTGCTCCACTTTTATGAGTTTTTTTCTTATAACAACTAGTATAATTAATTATTTGATTATTGCAATTTGTAATGTTACAGTTTCATTATCAGGGTTACTATACTATTGAATTGAATACTATACTATACTATACTATACTATTGGAATGATAGGGATATATTTCCATCTCCTCATGAGATATCCTAAAAGTTATGTGATAACTTTTCATAATAAATAAGAATAATTGTATATCATGACATTTTTGAAAAGAGCAAGTGCTGAGATTCTTGCCAGTTCTTCTCGGTGCAAACCTGCATTCCTAACTTGGCGGTAGAGTTTTTGACATTTCATGGGCGCCTATTATTTAGGCCTATGAGAAATAAAGAATTTCATTTCATTTCATATCATTTCATTGTAAAATTTTATCTTTATTTTTTGTAGAGCTCATTTTTCCTGATACATTTAAAAAATAAATAAAAAAACCTTTTAATGCAGAAATTTATCATCAACCTAATTACTCGTACATTTAACGAATTAAAAGGTTCTGAAGAGTGAAGTGATACAAGCATTGCTAGTTTTTTTGTTACTTTTATTCCTGTATTAACTGTATTATATTCACCGATACATTCCTAGGAAAAGAGTTGCTAAATTAGCTTACATAGCTCGATTTTTTGGTTTTTGTATTTTTAGTGGGTATCGTTTACGGCAAAATGGTTGCGAATCACCTTATGTCCTCTTCTTCCACTATTCGATTCCTATAATCCTGTCAACCGTAAAACTAGTCGCGTTTTTGTTATACCTACTGTTCGCGACCGTCAACTCCGAAAAATCTATGTAAATTAAATAACGATGTACATAGAGATAACGAATATAATAGTTTAAGATTTTAAATAAAGAATTGATTTCCTAATAGGTTACTTAAGAATAGATTAAGTACGTAATAGGTACTCACGACTGATATTTTTATATAGAGTCGCTTTTATTTGAATTTAATTAATTATTAGTAATTGTAAAGTCGAAAATTATTTGTAAATTAGTTAGGTCGTGAGTAATATAGTTTAGAATAGCAGTTTTATAACGTATAAAAACAGTTTCAACTGAAAAATGTCGATTTAATAAAGTTCGGTTAGGGCAAAACAAGAGGTTTTGCACCGTATTTTAGTTCGTAAATATTAGAATAGCCTAGAAAGAATGTAAATTCCTATGTAATAAGATACTAGGGATCGATATCTAGCTTAGGGAGCAGTTTCATTACCGTAGCCCCTATACATAAGCAGTTATGTAGCAAAATAGACTGTACCGATAGTACAAAAGTACATAATAAAGATACAAAACGAAGCGCGGGGGCGCGGCTCTCTGTAAGGTATAGCTCCGAGCTTACCACTATAATCGATTAAAATCAGCAAATCGTACTCGCTCGCTCGTCTGCAACAAGAAGAAAAGAAGAAATAGAAGAGAGAAGAAGGTGAAGAAGGCACCCAGAGAACACCAGAGTTCAAGCACATATTAGAAGCCAGAAGCCTCACTTCCTCGTCGAGCGGCAGCGAGTCGGGTACCACGACCTCCGGACGAGACCAAGTTTTCCGCGAACCAGAGCAGCGCCTCCGAGCGTCGTTTTCACGACGTACTCGAACCATTCGTTTTATTCAGGTCCAGCACTCCCCCGGTACAGGGCGTCAGCCTCCCTTGCTCATTCGAACGCCGCTTTCGCGGCGCGGCCCTACCGTTTTCCTTTTGTCTGAAAGGGCCGACGCGTAAGTGCAGCAAGGGTCAGGCCCGTCCGGTAAATTTGATGGTCCTTCGTCGCCGGGATCCTGAACAAAGGCGCTGCCTGGTCTGCGGTCCGTCCGTGGGTCAACAGCAGAAGAAAGAAGAGCGTCGAGGAGCGTCACTCTTCTGAAGATCGCGGCGCTGCCTGGTCTGCAGTCCGTCCGTGGGTCAACAGCAGAAGAAAGAAGAGCGTCGAGGAGCGTCACTCTTCTGAAGATCGCGGCGCTGCCTGGTCTGCAGTCCGTCCGTGGGTCAACAACAGAAGAAAGAAGAGCGTCGAGGAGCGTCACTCTTCTGAAGATCGCGTCAACCGCGAAGCCGTTTCACGTCGCGTTCGTTTTCCGTAAGCGCCGCGCACACCAGAGTGCGCTGGTCGCCAGCCGCGCCGTGAAGCAAGTCGTTCCGTTTAATAGCGCCGCGCATCCCGCGCAGGTCGCCCGCCGCGTCTCGCGTCGCGTAGTTTTCCGTAAGCGCCGCGCACAGAAGAGTGCGCTGGTCGCCAGCCGCGCCGTGAAGACAGTTCGTTTCCGTATAGCGCCGCGCATATCGCGCAGGTCGCCCGTCGCGTCTCGCGTCGCGTAGTTTTCCGTAAGCGCCGCGCACACCAGAGTGCGCTGGTCGCCAGCCGCGCCGTGAAGACAGTTCGTTCCGTATAGCGCCGCGCATATCGCGCAGGTCGCCAACCGCGTCTCGCGTCGTGACAAGTTTCCGTAAGCGCCGCGCACACCAGAGTGCGCTGGTCGCCAGTCGTCGCGCCGTGACGTCATAAGTGCCGCGTTCCGTGAAGAACAGTGCTAACAGAAGAATCACCATGCCGATCACGAGGTCGAAGAGCCATCCGGACGAAAACTCATCCGACGTGCCGGAACATCGAGTCGCCTCTACGGGTGAGGAAGACACGCCGGTACGAGAAGGAGCGCGCTCACCACGCCGTGGGGCATCGGGTTCGCCTCATCGAGGGAGCATCCAGTCGCCGGACCACGAGCGGTCCGAGTCTCCGGACCCCATGGAGCAGTACGCACGCTCGAAGATGAAGAAATCCGAAATCGAACTTGAAGAGAAGATAGTGAGTTTACGTCAATATGCCTACGAGCTCGAGATACAGAAGAGGAGGGTAACGAGAGATATCGAGGAATTCGAAAACCGTAAGTTACCTCCAAATTTATTACAATCCTGGGCAAAGTCCGGAGGAAACCCCAGGCTTACGTCGCCGAGTCGGGAGCAGTCGTCGCGTCCGGAAGAACGAAGAAGAAGCTCGTCTCCGGTGCCCGTGACCCGCCCGACCTCACAAGTAACGATTGAAGATAGTCACAGCTCCGCAGCACCCCGCGAGAGTGCTGAGAGGAGACAAGGTAAATCCGGGTACGAAGAAATTGTGCACGGTTTAAAGAAAATGTTCCCAGAGATTGAGGCGCCCAAGGCAGATGTAGGGTGTCCACATAGATGCGGAACGGAGAAGAAAAATCTACGAGTAGACAGTTATGCAATTACATCGTATGTGATGAAGTTACCCGATTTCCATGGCGAAATTAACGCATGGCCGTCGTACAAATCGATTTACGAACAATCGAAAGATTCGTTCTCGAGATTTGAAAACATTGTACGACTTCGAAAATCCATTAAGGGAGAAGCGCTACAACGCGTCGAGGTGTTATTCGCAGCCAACGCCGATCCGGAGGTAATTATAAAGGAGATGGATAGAGAGTACGGGCGTACCGGTCAGCTGGCATTCAAAGAGTTCAACGCGCTCAAGGATCTGCCACCACTAGTGAACAAGCCGACAGCCATCGTTCGCTTCGCTCAAAAAGTAAGAAGAACTGTCCTTCTCTTCAAGACCCTAGGTGAAGAGGATTACCTACGGTCACCAGAGCTGATGCAGTACCTGCAGGTCAAGTTGCCGGACAACATGCGGTCCAAATGGAGGAAAATACAGTGGGAACACAACAACAAGGCTAATCTAGAGCGCTTCCAGGAGTTCCTCGACCGACAAGCTGAATACTGCACCGTCGACCTGCCGATGGACATGAAGTTGAGTGCGACAAGACAGTCGGCGCACAGAACTCATACGGTCATGGAAGACAGCGACTCGGAAGAGGAAAAGAAAACCACATCGAAGCAACCTGCAGCCAGAGGGAAAGAAAAACCCGTCGACCGCAAGTCAGATTCCAGGTGTAGGGTCTGCATATCGAACGCGCACTGGAGCTCGGACTGTCCCGATTTCACCAAAGCGAACTCCGACAAAAGGTGGGAAATAGCGAGAAAACATCAGCTGTGCTTCCGGTGCCTCCACAATCGTGTCATGGGACACAAATGCAAAATACTGCGCTGCGGAGTTAACGACTGCAAGGGTACTCATCACAAACTCCTTCACTTCGAGAAAAAGGGAAAAGAGAAGACCGAAACAGTTACGAATACGTGGGAAGAGAAAGCGCCGCAGGTATACCTAAAGATGGTGCCTGTCACAGTCGTCGGACCGGCGGGAGAATCCGACGAGTTCGCACTCCTTGATGATGGATCAACAGTGTCGCTGGTGGATGAAGCAGTGGCCGCAGAAGTCGGAGCCAAAGGCACATCCGACCCACTGAGGTTAGAAACGATGGGAGAAAGCATTAAAATGCCTCAATCAAAACGCATTACCGTCACGCTTTCCACTCGCCAGGGTGACAAGATAGATTTTTCAGCGCGGACAGTCCCGTCACTTAGCTTGTCACCGCAGACTGTCACCGAGAAAGACCTCGAGGACTGCAAGCATCTACAGAAGATCAAGAAAGAATTAGTATACAGAGGTGCCGCGCCCAGAATCCTAATAGGGCAAGACAATTGGAATCTCCTTTTAGCCAAGGAGACAGTTAAGGGGCCGGACACACAACCGATTGCATCGCTGACAGCGCTCGGGTGGGTGTTGCATGGGTCGCACACTCGAGCCATCGGACACAGAGTAATGTATGCAAACTCACCGTCATCAGAGGCTGACGTCGAGAAAAAACTAGAAGAATTCTTCGCGCTGGAGTCTTTGCTCATCAAGCCCAGGAGACCTGACTCGGATCCTGAGAAGAGAGCCGAAGAGATCTTGAAGAAAAATACTAGAATGACAGAAGAGAACAGAGTTGAAACCGCTCTTCTGTGGAAAGAAGACAACTTCGAGATGCCAAACAACTATGACAACGCTCTGACAAGACTGAGAAGCGTTGAGAAACGCATTGACAAGGATCCTGAATTAAAAGAAAAATACACCGAACAAATGGAGTCCTTAGTCAAGAAGGGGTACGCCGAGCCAGCTCCGGAGAACAGTAAGAAAGGCAAGACATGGTACCTACCACATTTTGATGTAAAGAATCCAGCGAAACCGGAAAAGTTCAGAATCGTCCACGATGCAGCGGCGAAGACCAGGGGTAAGTCGCTCAATGACTTCCTGCTGGCTGGACCAGACCTGCTGAAATCATTACCAGGTGTTCTCATGCGTTTCCGCCAACATCCGATCGCCGTGTCAGCCGACATCGCTGAGATGTTTATGCAGATAAAGATCCGAGCAGAAGACCGCGACGCACTCCGTTACCTCTGGAGAGGAGATCGCCGGGATGGTGCACCACAGGAATATCGCATGACATCTCTAATCTTCGGCGCAGCGAGTTCGCCGTGTACAGCAATTTTCGCCAAAGATTGGAACGCGAGGAGACACGAGGCGGAGTATCCGGCGGCGGTAACCGCCATCACCGAGAACCACTATATGGACGATTACTTGGACAGCTTCAGCAGCGTCGAAGAAGCAATAAAAGTTTCAAACCAGGTGAGAGAAATTCATAGTGAAGCTCACCTACAACTTAGAAAATGGGTGTCAAACTCCCCGGAGGTCATCAAGCAGGTCGAGCCCACCACCGAAACCACAGCAGCAGTCCGCATCGGTGCTAAAGAAGAGAAAATACTCGGGCTAATGTGGAATCCCACCACAGATGAACTGGGATTCAACATGAGAATGGCGAGACTTCCAGCTGACATAATCGATAAGAAGACCGTCACTAAGAGAGAAGCTCTTAAGACAGTGATGTCACTCTACGATCCGCTCGGCTTTGCGTCACCTGTAACAGTGAACGCGAAGAAAATCCTACAAGAATCGTGGCGGAGAAGTACAGACTGGGACCAGGAGCTCGACGATGATCTGACAGCCCAGTGGAACGAGTGGAAGCAGCATCTGCAGAATCTCAAGTACGTCACGATACCGAGGTGCTACACAGGATACAGCAATGCGGTTACAGTACAGCTGCACGTGTTCACCGATGCCAGCGAGACCGCCTACGCAGCCGTCATATACTGGAGGGTGGTCACAGAAGATCAACGAGTATACGTGTCTTTGATAACAGCAAAGGCAAAAGTCGCGCCGCTCAAAGTCACCTCGATTCCGCGTCTGGAGCTACAAGCAGCCGCCATGGGAAGTCGTATGGCCGCTGCAGTCATAGAAGAACACCGCGTCAAGCTACATTCGAAACACTTCTGGACCGACAGCAAGACGGTTCTATCGTGGATAAAGAAGGGCGCGAGATCGTTCAAACCGTTCGTCGCACATTGTATCGCCGAAATTGAAGAAAACAGCAAGGTGAACGAGTGGCAGTGGGTACCGACGAAACTCAACGTCGCCGACATTGCAACGCGGGGCGTGCCGCCGAATCTAGGATCCGCCCACGAGTGGTTCGTGGGTCCGCAGTTTCTCCGTGAGTCGTCCGAACGATGGCCACAAGAGAAAATCACCGTGATCGAGGAGACTGGAGAAGAACGTGTCCACGCTTGCAAGACGTCAACCGAAAGAAAAATGAAAATTTCGCTTCCCGATCCGGAACGATTTTCGAAATGGGAAAGATTAGTTCGAGTTACAGCACGGGTTCTACAGTTCATCGACCTATGCAGAAAAACGAAAAATAAAATTTACTACAAACGAACTCGGAAAAATAAGGAAAAAGATCCGGATTGGCGAAAATCGAAGTCCGCTACTGTACAGAAAAAGAAATCGTCGTCCGCTGTACATCCGAACACGTCGTCGAGAAAATTCATCGTGCTTGATGCAGAGTACGTCATACAGGCAGAGAAGCTTCTCGTCCGATCGTGCCAAGAAGACTCCTTCGGGGAAGACATCGAAGCGCTCCGGGAGGGTCGACCGGTGAATAAGAATAGCCGACTTCGCGCGCTACCGGCGGAGTATCGAGACGGCTTTATCGTGCTCCGTAGTCGCATCGCGGCAGCCATCGACGTGAACGAGACAGTGAAGTCACCGCCGATTATCGATGGAGATCATCGCATCACGCAACTGTACATAGAGTGGACACACCGAAGCCTGCATCACAGTGGCACCGAGCCGACGATAAATGAAGTACGACAACACTACTGGGTCATCAGAATGCGGCCCACTACAAAGAAGATCGTCAGCCGCTGTCTGCCGTGCCGCATCCGCAAGGCACGACCGCCCACGCCGCCCACCGGTGATCATCCTCGTACAAGACTGGCGCACCACCAGCGCGCATTTATGTTCACAGGTCTTGATTACTTCGGTCCGATCTCAGTCGCCGTGGGCCGTACGCACCAGAAGCGCTACGTGGCGCTCTTCACCTGCCTCACTACCAGGGCAGTGCACCTAGAGGTCGTTGCGAGTCTGAGCTCAGACAGCGCGATCATGGCGATCAGGAGGTTCTGCGCTCGCCGATCAACGCCGACAGAAATACACAGCGATAATGGAACGAACTTCCACGGGGCCGACAAGGAGCTCCGGGAGGCGCTCCGAGAAGAGGCCAGTCGTCGGGGCATCGTCTGGCGGTACATCACGCCGGGAGCTCCTTTCATGGGCGGGGCGTGGGAGCGGCTCGTACGCTGCGTCAAGACCACTCTGAACACAGTTCTGCACGAAAAGCATCCAACGGAAGAGGTCCTGACCACACTGCTCTGCGAGGCGGAGTACACCGTCAACAGCAGACCGCTCACGCACGTCTCCGTGGACCCCAACGACAGCGAGGCCATCACTCCCAACCACTTCCTGTTGGGAGGCTCAGCGAGGCTCCCGAGTCCGGGGTCGTTCAACGAAAACGACCTCATCTCCACAAAACACTGGCGGCGCGCTCAAGCACTCGCCGACATGTTTTGGCGCCGCTGGGTACGAGAGTACCTACCCGAGCTACAGTACCGGCGGGAGCCCCATGGACGTGGCCCCACGTTCAAAGTCGGAGACCTCGTCCTCATCGCGGACGCCCAACTCCCGCGCAACACTTGGCCGCGCGGGAGAATTGAAGCAGTCTACCCTGGACAAGACGGTCATGTACGAGTCGTCGAGGTTCGCACCGCCGGCGGCATCCTGAAGCGGCCGTCGAAGAAGCTCGTCCCGTTGCCGCAGTAGAGCAGTCGTCGCTCACCGGGTTTCTGCTGCACCTCGAGGCACGATGCAGCACGGCGGGAGAACTGTTCGCGACCGTCAACTCCGAAAAATCTATGTAAATTAAATAACGATGTACATAGAGATAACGAATATAATAGTTTAAGATTTTAAATAAAGAATTGATTTCCTAATAGGTTACTTAAGAATAGATTAAGTACGTAATAGGTACTCACGACTGATATTTTTATATAGAGTCGCTTTTATTTGAATTTAATTAATTATTAGTAATTGTAAAGTCGAAAATTATTTGTAAATTAGTTAGGTCGTGAGTAATATAGTTTAGAATAGCAGTTTTATAACGTATAAAAACAGTTTCAACTGAAAAATGTCGATTTAATAAAGTTCGGTTAGGGCAAAACAAGAGGTTTTGCACCGTATTTTAGTTCGTAAATATTAGAATAGCCTAGAAAGAATGTAAATTCCTATGTAATAAGATACTAGGGATCGATATCTAGCTTAGGGAGCAGTTTCATTACCGTAGCCCCTATACATAAGCAGTTATGTAGCAAAATAGACTGTACCGATAGTACAAAAGTACATAATAAAGATACAAAACGAAGCGCGGGGGCGCGGCTCTCTGTAAGGTATAGCTCCGAGCTTACCACTATAATCGATTAAAATCAGCAAATCGTACTCGCTCGCTCGTCTGCAACAAGAAGAAAAGAAGAAATAGAAGAGAGAAGAAGGTGAAGAAGGCACCCAGAGAACACCAGAGTTCAAGCACATATTAGAAGCCAGAAGCCTCACTTCCTCGTCGAGCGGCAGCGAGTCGGGTACCACGACCTCCGGACGAGACCAAGTTTTCCGCGAACCAGAGCAGCGCCTCCGAGCGTCGTTTTCACGACGTACTCGAACCATTCGTTTTATTCAGGTCCAGCACTCCCCCGGTACAGGGCGTCAGCCTCCCTTGCTCATTCGAACGCCGCTTTCGCGGCGCGGCCCTACCGTTTTCCTTTTGTCTGAAAGGGCCGACGCGTAAGTGCAGCAAGGGTCAGGCCCGTCCGGTACACCTACTAAGTCGCATTGATATACCTACTAAGTTTTCTAAGGTACCAAGAAGTTGGGATGGATCTTTGATGGAATAATAAAAAGTGATCAAAGTAGGTCCATACAACTCTGTCGCAAACGGGCAGCGCAGGAGTTTTTATCCGATGCGTAACACAGGTGTTTCTAGAGCCCACTACAATATAGGTACTACGTTATTATTTATATATTCAACTATCATTTGTAGTTTTTATCGCGCTATGGATTTTTCTCAGCGTAATTACCTGTTGACAGTATGGCATAGCTACTGGTTTACTGTTGTATAGTTGTAACTTGTGAGTACATAAACGCATATCATGGAAAAGACAATGTCTAGAAGGCCAGCTATAAAGC
Source organism: Coenonympha glycerion (assembly GCA_963855885.1). Lineage (NCBI taxonomy): Eukaryota > Metazoa > Arthropoda > Insecta > Lepidoptera > Nymphalidae > Coenonympha > Coenonympha glycerion. The sequence continues at coordinate 2,418,620 of OY979647.1, forward strand.
AACTGATCTTAAGCTTCATTGTTATTTGTTACCTAATCTATTTTGTATTTTCTCTTCTAATATCATAGATGGTAAAAATATTAAAGAATCAATAAAATAAAGTCTACAAGAGGAAGGGATTGTCTTTTAGAGGACTGTTAATGAGACTAGGAGATTCTTATTTCTTTGGCGGAAATATCTATTGCTAGGACTACAAGCTATAATCAGAAAGGAGAAAATTAAGATTATTGATTGATATATTTTTCAGGAAGAGACTGATTGACTGTGCCTTCAATTATAATAAATAATAAAATAACAAATCACTAAGATCAATCGATATGAACCAACATAAACAAACTTTCAACAGTCAAATAAAACCAATTGTAAACTAGAAGAGTGTCTATGTAATAAAATGAAACCAAATTTAAAACTTCAATAGTCACTCGGTTTCAATATAAACAAGGCTATGGTATTAAACACTTGGCCTCTATAAAACGGTCAGTTTTACGACTCCCATAAATCAAGCATCGATGGGAGATAAGCTACGTCAGCTATGGTGTATTCCACCATAGAGTATGGTGAGATAAGACACTTTAAACTTTAATGTGGCAATTAGTGTTGAGACAGGTCTTTTTACAATCTTGGAATTATTGTATACTAGCTGTTGCAGACGGCTCCATCTGTATAAATTTAAATTTTTTAAAAACCCTTAAGAAAATAATTTGGATAAAAAGTAACATTTGTGACAGTTATCCAGGGTATATATATATCCATTAAAAATTCAGCTAATCGCTTTTGTATTTAGCTGCGGTGTGATGGAACTTAGGTACAAGTACATAAAAACTTTTGCCTTCAGAATATAATGATGTGACGATATACTAATATTTGTCACCGGTGTCTTTTTACGCGTATTTTAGTACAGAAAACAGTAATTCAGAACACTGATACCTAATAATAAAACTTACGGAGAGATAAAGCACTTTAGTGTTTAAAATGTTACGACATAGTTTAAAATGTACGCTGACTTACTTTCCGCAAATATATTATTGCAACTCCATCGTGCCAACTTCTCTTTGGCTGAGATTGCATGGACCATGGTCCATGGTTCAATATCTTTCTACAGCCAACAAATGGGCAGTGCTCTCCCCTCAGAATTAAATGTACTAAGCCCACCATTTTGAGATGATGAAGTAAAAACAAAATTCTGCGTTCCTGAGTCTTGAACCCTGGAACACCAAATATGACATCGAACTTTAACTGGCTGACATCAAAATCATTAAAAGTGTAGAATCAAAACTGGACAATCAAGTACAAGTAACAGAAAGTCTCACAGACTATGATTCAACCATCCAGAAACCTGACTGCGTCTCAATAGAATTAATCACAGTATGATTTGTCAATTCGAGAACGTTGTCGATCCCTTTAACTCTTTTCAAAAGAGCAATTCGATGAGTTTACAAAAACCATTTCGAGTGGATAATTGAATATATCAACAAGTTTCTCAATAATAGATGATTTTCGTATTTTGTGACCATCTGGGGATTATGCCCATGGCTGAATAAATAAAAGTGGTACTTGAATCTTTCGTTGAATACAATTTGTCATATGATGATGTTTTCTATTTGAAAATATCAGTTCAAATTCTAATTCTAATGAAAAAATTAAAAATTTACTGAATTTAAAATGCATAAGGCATGGAAATAATCAAAATTGGTGCATAATGCATCTTATATTAATCTTTTAAAAAATTATGAAGACAAAATAACATTCTTTAATTCATTAACAGCTATATTCAGCAATTTATCATTAAGTAAAGCGCAACTTGTAACTTCAAAGCAAGGGCTTGCAAGGGTTTTTAAATCAAAATAATTATTTGTGCAGCTTGAACCGGTTTGAACAGTTATACGGGCGTACGAGATGAGATTAAGTATTTAACAACAATTAAGTTGACGACCGGGCAACTGGTCTCGATTGGTCTTATAAATAGACGGATAGTAGCTCTTTAGAACATCACTATAAGAATGATGTAGATCTTAAAGCAAAAGGAATAGAGATCATAGTGGTTGGAGATAAATTCAAAGCACGAGCGATAGTAGTAAGCTTTGAACGTCTAAACGATATAAAAGGACAAGTTGAAAAAGTAGCCACTGCACGCGTAGCTTGCAGCTAAACAATACTCGATCCTTTTTAATGCCATGGCTCTATGATCGGTCTGATAGATGTAATTTACATAAGTTAAGATTTCAAGATTAGCATGTGTTTAACGACAAGGGTATGCATGATGGAGAGTAATAACGACAAAAAAAGAAAATGCACATCAGGTCTTCTCTAGCAGTACAAAGAATCTCCAGCAGTATAAGGAATAAAGTAATATAAAAATCACATTATTAATTATGTTTTTGGTAAGAATAAAGCATCAGAAATAATAACGGATTCAGGGATAAAATATCCCAATCGATGAACCGAATGAAGTGCCAAGAATAAAATTTTTAACTCTTTACTCAAAAAATATTTTCGAGTACAACGAAAGATAAATAAGTCATCGCAGACAATAAAACAAATATAAGTAGACAAAAACTAATGATATATTTTTAGATATTTTACTGGTGAAATAGATATTAGTAAGTCGTCAATTATATCGATGAAATATCATCTTGTGAACTTTTGAGTCTACCTGTAAGTTAGATGTTAAAAGATTTTGATAAAATTTCATCCACAAAAGGTAGCAAAGAGACAGGAGACATGCTACAAAAACATCTTCAATCACTCAATGCCCTCGGTGGCTTTCTGAATGACATAAGTAATTATTGTTAGCGATTTCTCAGTGCATTTCGAAACGCAGTCGCGTTCAGTCGTGGCATTGTATGCAAATACTCAGACCAAACTTATTAATTATTGTAGTTGCACGCAACTATGAATAATGATATTCTAGACGCCGGCCAACAGACAAAGCAAGTGTTGGAAATGTAATGTATTCAGAATTATAATATGTACTTATGTACCTACATAGTCAACCTTGCCACTAACGATTTAGGTGCCTTCTGAGAACCGGAGCAGTGTTTTAGACTGACAAACGAAAGATTATATAGATAGGTAGACATCTAGTAATAAACTAATAACTGATCTTCTTCTCGTGCCTCTCTACTATTGGAGGTTAGCAATCATCTCAGATTTGAAGTTACTGTTTTTCTAAGATATACCAAATACGTTTCTTGATAATTTACTGATCGATAGTGTAAAATATTTGTAAAACTATCAGTATTCAGTACCGTTTATTTCAACTAAAAGGCGATAAAATTCACCAAAATAAGCAAGTTACTTTTGCTCTAATAATAAAACTTGCCGAGAATATTAGTATAACTAAACAGTAAACATAAGCCTAATTTTGATTCATTCCTGTATTCGATATTAACATGAACACTTATTAGGTATTTACGCCAAGTGATAGCCATTCAGACACTAAAGTTGAGAGAAAAAATAAAAAATTTCAACATTTTTCTTTACGATATCTCACGCTAGCAACACTGTGTCTGTCCTTTCCTTCCATTAGCGTTCTAGTGCTCGGCCGTTCAACACAACATTATTAAACTCGTATAAAAAAGTGAGTGATTATAAGTATTTCTTGCGGAAATCAAAGTATCCGAAAAGAAATATTCAAAAATAATCGGATTCATCGTCAAAACGAATTGTGAAATCTACGGAATTGTTATTATTGGTTCAGAAAATCCATATTGCTCCAGTGTTGGGTACACCTCTTAGAGGGTGTTACGTTCACAGCAGTATACATTGAGGGTAGTTGGAAGGACTATCGCCTTTGTTTTAATTACTGCAAGAGGAGCTAATCAAGATGCATTCTTCGGTGATGGGTACACTTCATTAAGAGGGTGTGACCTTCACGACAACATACATTGAGGGTAGTTGGGAGGTGAAAAACCTGAGGACTATCGCCTTTGTATTAATAATTGCAAAAAATAATTGCAAAGCATCTATGTTGAGGACACTGCATAAAAGGATGTGATCATCACGACGACATACATATGAGGGTGAGTTAATAAGATTATCGTCTCTATATTAGGTAATAATTGCAAAAAAGTCAATCAACATAATATATTCTGCATTCTATGCTTCAGTGTTGGGTACACTTCATTAGAGAGTGTGACCTTCACGACAATATACATTGAGGATGGTTATTGGGACAACGCCTATGGATTAATCATTCCCAAAAATGACAAGATTATCTTGTAAGCAACTTCCAAAATAGCAAATTGGTGCTTAAACGCCCCCATACCATGTTGAAAACACCGGTTGACGGTTCTCGTCCGATCACCGAAATTAAGCAACATCGGGCGCAGTTAATACTTGGATGGGTGACCACCTGGGAACACCGCGCGATGCTGTTTTTTTTTTATCACCAACTGTATTGGAATGATATAAAGGATCAAAACGATTACCTTTAGAAACTATTTCGATATACCCTCATATCAATATTTTCTTTTACTGTCTGCTAATTTAAATGAACCAAGATTACTTTACTAGACCAGGTCTGAAAAGTACCCGCAATCAAATGCACTATTTACAATTATTTTAGTCTTCCGCACGAATCGTTTCTTGTTGTGGTCATTATTTATAGATACATCAAAAAAAAAGTCCATTGACAACGTCTTACAAAATCAACTAGTAATAGGTACTACTCAAAATTTGAAATGTACGAGTGAGACACAAAAATTTTATTTGATAATATAATATTCTAATAACTTCTGTGTATATTATGTCTTTTATCAATAATATGAAATACAGTTAATCAAGATCCAATATTAACTGGCACTGGAGGAATATCTGAGCAATCCACCTGTCGGTCCATGGTGGACCCACGGGCCAAATCGCAGGACAGCACTCGTCTCTTGCGACGACTTTTCTCGAAGATTTACCCAGGACAGAAGAGTCTTGATTTCCCCACAAGAACAGCACCAGGAGCAAAACAGCCTTGCAAGTACTTATCGATGTCCTCTTTTGACATTTCCGTCGACCTGTCATGTCAGGCGCCGCGCGGCCGCCGATCAGAGTGCTGGCGGAGCGTTGCGCTGTTTCGAACCTCGTGCGGACTCGCGCATGTTCGCATATAGTCGGGTCGGGGTAAGAAGGCAACCCGTGGTACCCCGGGGGGACCATCGGGGGTACCACGGGCAATAAACGACACCTACTTACTCGTACGTTTGCCGCTTAGCTTATAGAATAACCGCATTCATAAAATATTCGAGCCTGATGATATTATTTTATCGTGCTTAAATATGAGTGGAAAATTTATTTTTTCTCTCTTTATGTTCTCAAAACAATGAACAGAATTTAATGTGTATTTTTTTTTATCTTCTTTAGTTCGCATGTAGTGCAATGACACTTTAGATATCTAGGTACTATCCTAGTTTCATTCATAATAATTTACTTTTATACAAAAGGTTTTATATTATGAAGATTTATAAACTATTGAACCACTAACATTGCAGTTAGTTTTCATGTTTAAGTAATTAAAAATGAAAATGATTTTTTTTTCAAATGGGCTTGATTTACAGGCTTTTATGAAAGCTTGAATCTGAAAAACGGGTTTGCGCTGAGAAGGTCTGGCAAAAAACTCGGCTATTATATTCTGTTCACATACAATTGAATATGAGACAACCTATTCGATAACATACTTAATTTTTTTTTGTTATTCCATTACAAATACATGTTTTTAATACAACCATTCTTTCATCGTAACTCGATGTATTAGATATTACATCAAATTTATCAATGCTTTAACTGAGTTAGGATGCATGCTTTTAAAAGAATGCAATATTTTTGAATATCAAAGTTATTTATAGTTTCTATAATTGACTATTTCTTAAATTTCTTAAATGAATATTAAATATGGAAAATGTAGAGTCCTTATAAAACAATCGATGATATGTTTATTTAAATTTATTTTAGGTATCCTTGTGCCTGTATCTACAGGAATATCGGTATCCATACCTAGGAATAACGTAACGCAATGGAAAATATATTTAAAGACCAAATTAATTTTTGCTAGATCAAATATTTTTATTTTCAGGCGATCGCGCCGCTAATTAACTAATGGTTATCTATGCATCAAAAATGTTAAAGGATTTGGAAATTACCAATATATATATAAGATCATAGAATCATTAAATACTTCATTGGATTTATGATAATATGAACAATGATGGTTCATAATTTTGGCTTGCATGTATCATATTTTTTTTTTTTGTTCTTTTAGAGTTGATACATAGCCTACATTTTATGTTTTCTGTATTTAATCATTATTAAATAAGTCTAATATTTTGTTTAACTTTCATACCGATGGATGACGCCGCTGCAAGGATTTAGCTCTCGATGATGACTGACCAAGGTCAAATGATAATTGAAAATTGGGTCATCACTGCTTCACTAGGAACTTGAATACCAGTACAGTAGTACTTCAGCTGTGGTATGTAATTAACTGATTATTATTAAACGAAGATTAGACACTTATCTCCTGTGATGACAGTGGAATTATTGGTAAGTGACAAAAAAAAAAAAAATTTTTTTTTCATCGTCGCAACAAGTCTACAAAGCATTAATCGCGAACAATCGCGAATAACATTTCGACATGTCTACCTATTTACATGTTATATTTGCTCGTTGATTTTTGCGATTATCAACTTGGAAAAATCAGATCACATTTTTAAACTAAAAGACTGCTAAATTAAAAAATGGTCTTGATGCAGAAACTGAAGAACTTAAAAAGTATTGTCTAATATTTGTATTCCAATTGTATATGTGGTTTTTTGTTTACAACTAACCAGTACAACAGCGATAGTAGTGTTGGGGTGACTGTTAAAATAACAAATAATGATATTAAACAACATTATTATAACATGAATAAGAATAACAATTATGCCTTCAGTTAAAATTTTAATATTATGTGAAATGAGAAACTCAACACGGTTTTACATACTATATTGTATAAGATGTTTACTGTCTGACAATATTAGAAAACATGCTTTTTTCAGACTATCTTAAGTTTCTATTGTTATCACTTTATTAGAACTCAGGAATAAACAGTAGATACAGTTACTTCATCAGCCTTTGTCTCAGAATCAACTTTAAAATAGGCTTACAAGATGATTTCTCTATGGCTTTTTTCAAAATCTCTTGAGAATATTCTTACTTCACCCTATTCAGTTAAAAATATAATTTAAGGTCACTTTAAATCTTAATGACCTTATTAAAGCTGTACCTACACCAAAACCCAAATAACAATATTATTATGGAAATTAAATAAAAATATCATTGTTAACTCCTTTAATAGAAATAACTCTAAAAAGCTATGAATAAAATTAAACAACACTTTACGAAAATACTAATGCCTACTCCTGTATTTTCGTAAAGTGAAGTCAAGATGAACAAAAATTTACGAACTAGTTCTCTGCAACCCATAGATTTATTAATCTTATATATGTATTAATAAATTGATCTTATTTTTTTTCTTTCCAAAAATAATATGTCTCGGTAATATTTATTCTACTCAAGTTTATAAAAATATATTCGTGATCAATTTACTGTTTAAAATATATTTTTCATGGTTGCATATTAACAGCTCAATTTATTACGATTAATCAAGTGTTGCATTTAAAAGTTTTAACTGATACAAATATTTTCAAGCTTGTTGAAAGAGGTTTAAAACCTCTTTTAATCGTCAAGACTACATACGAGCAGTACTGCTAGAATATAGTCTTAATATACCCTTGGTATTCGCACATATACAAGTATATGTTTTTGTACATATATTATTATTAATATATTATACTAATAATATTGATTTACTATCTATTACAGTTTTAATATTTCTACAAAATTATGCCATTAATTATTAATTTGCTTTGAATATCAACTTAAGTTGTTATTTTTATTTTTTTGCTCAATATTAAGCGATTATGCTTATTATTCTATTAATTTAAAAGCATTTCTTATTTACAAATGTCATGGCTCTAAACATCTACCTAATAAGTGTTCATGTTAATATCGAATACAGGAATGAATCAAAATTGATGATTAAACGAACTTACCTTAAGTGAAGTTCTATCATAATTTTGTGAATTCCTGTATGAAGATATTAACACCCTCCCGCCCCTGTTTTGTGGAAAAACCCATGTATGAATTTGTAAATAAAAAATGTACATATTACAATAATAATAAATATTTATTGAAGACAACATAACCCACATATATATATATATATATATATATATATATATATTATTATATTTACATATATAATATTGTGTGGTTATGTATAATATTGTGTAGTTATGTATATATTAGGTATATGATACATATTTGGGTGCTCTGTAGTGCTCCTACCAAGACGAGCTTATCGAAGCACAAAGGCACTCTTATAATAATTACTCTGAACTAAATGAAAGGACAGACACAGTGTTGCTAGCGTGAGATATCGTAAAGAAAAATGTTGAAATTTTTTATTTTTTCTCTCAACTTTAGTGTCTGAATGGCTATCACTTGGCGTAAATACCTAATAAGTGTTCATGTTAATATCTTCATACAGGAATTCACAAAATTATGATAGAACTTCACTTAAGGTAAGTTCGTTTAATCATCAAGTATACTAAGTGACGACCATTTGGAGATCACAACTTGGGTCTCTTCATTATTTAATTATTTTGTATTGTGTATTAGTACTATGTTACAAATAAGTATATTTAACTCTATTTTTCTTTGACAGACATATTATAGAAAAAGACGAATTTTTATTTAACTTAAGTTGTCTAGAAACCAAAAATCGTAACTATTCTGTGACCATTTTTTGGCAAGGCTTGTATGAAGCTATAAACTAATAATAAGTCAAGGGTAGGATAAACTGTAAGTTATTACTGGAGATATAGCTAACGGTACAACAAAACAAAAGCCGTTCAGCTACCGTGCTACGCCCGTACCCTTTCAAATGATAATTACCTTAAAAACCATTACGGCTGACGTGACAGCAACACTCGGCGCATTGTGGCTGTGAGTTCCTTTGCTCTTGGTACAGACTACAGGAATATGATAAACGGATACCTTGGAAATTTTCTAAAGGGTTTACTGATGCAAGGAATCTTCTTGCGAAGTCTGTCTGGGTAGGTACCACCGAGGTATCATTTATTCTATCGTGGCCTGTTAATTCTGAAGATGATAATAATTTGAAACTAAGAATTTGAACAGAATAGTTACAAAGTTTTTTTAACCCCCGACGCAAAAAGACAGGTGTTGTAATTTTAGCGTCGATGTCAATCTGTGTGTGTGTGTGTGTATGTCTGTGGCATTGTATCTCTTAAACGGATGGCCCGATTTTGATTCGTTTTTTTTTCTTTTAAAAGCCACTTTCCTTGCTGTGGTTCTTAGCTATGTTTGTTTATGTTAGAGTATCAGCTCTTTTCTAAAATGATGTAAGACATTTGTGGCTTATGAATGCACAATTAAGTGTTTCACGCATGCCAGTAAATAAGTGTAGGGGCTTTTTAATTTTTTTATTTAATTAGCTATATGGTGGTGCAGTAGTAGTTTTAGTGCAGTTTTAGTCTTTATCGATCCGGCTTCATATTCAGTAGGTCTATTTTACTGTCTAACCCTTTCTTTATTCTAAGAATGGTTAGTTTCTGAGCTTGTAGATTGTTTTTTACTTTTTTGGACAGGCACAAGCGCCACGTGTTCCTGTTATAAAGGAGTTTTTGTTTGGCAAAGCGATATATTTAGTTTCTTTTTCATGATTGTTTCCATACTCGTGACCGCATTCACTAATGAGTTTACGTGGGAACTTCTGTTTGTATAGCAGTTTGTAGGAGCAAGATTTCGTCTCTGCTATTAGTAAATAGAATACCCTATTCAAGAGATCTATCAAAAATGGGAAGACAAGTTTTCATTTCGCATTGTGTAATTAAGGCCAATTTTCCCACATCATAAAATGTTACTTCTAAAAATTTTGCTAAAAAATGAAACCATAATTTATAAAGTAGCCATCATTGCCTTTTACGTAATTCATAATTGGATAAACAAAATTCAGTCATGCTTATAATACCCAAAAAATAAAATTAAAATTTTAAAGATTTAATCATGTTTTAACATTACAGAAATTTAAATATATGTACATAAAAAGATTTAAAAGAAAAATAACAGATTAAAAACTAGGTTATAAATTTAAAATCTCATCGATTCCATCGCAACGAGGCATGGTACCCAATATACTGGCAGATACATAAAATACCCAAGATACATAAAATTAATATAAATAATACATTTGTCGTCAGAACATTTTTTTTTGATGTCATAAATTCTTGCATACCTATAAGTAATTTTTAGTGGAGTTTATCATCTGACTAGGTTGATATCAGTTCACGTTCTAGTCGTCTCATCGGTGTAGGCCTCCCCCGATTCTGTACAAAGCTCCCTGTCCCTAGCTTTCTGGGAAAAAACAATTTTTTTTTTCTTTTTGTAAAAACCTTAGCATAATATGCAGATAAGCGTATATGCAATTTGCCACAACTCACAGCCCGTATCATTAAAGAATATTCATTGAGTCCCGCGGCTTTTGCCTCAAAGTCGGGTGGTGGTCGAAATTTCGCCATTTTATCGCCACTTAAAATTTTCGGCCCGTATCGGAACATCAATTCCGGTAGCCGCGGTTCGCGACCGCGAATATTTAGCGTCCACTTTATATTTTTGGAGGAGGCATAAAATATTTCGTCATCGCGGTTACGCGTTTGGTTTTATGGGATCAAGGGATGTGGAAGAAACGCTATTCGTACCAAGTCATCGTCGATAAATCAATGGTTGATTATTTCGTTAAATAAAGTGCATCTCCTCAAAGTAAATGTTTATCTAAATTAACGATACTGTCGATATTAATTGCATGCTTGAGAAGTTAGCAAAGATTATAATTTTTTTACTTTTGATTTAGGGTAAGTAGTCGTATGATAGTTTAAACTATTTTTGCGAATAAAACCCTTAAATAATGTTCTAACGGACCTTAGTCCAAAATAATAATCTTATCATTTATTTCAGTAGCCTCTAATAATAAAATCTGTTTATATTTATTCCTTAGGATAAATAGATTACAAAACGGCTTCTAAATATCACAATCGAAAGGAAACATCATTGAAGATAGTTTTACTGATTTTTGAACGGGTAACAATATTAATGGTCGGACTGGTCGAGCGGTCTCTTCGTACCCGAGCTTACGGCTAGCATACACAAGAGCGAGCCTCTACGTTATGATTAGTGACGTATGTCAGACCGTGGCCGGAGCGGCTACCGTGCAATGGGGCTTCTTTTATCGATAAAAATATCGATAATCGATTTAACTTAGATTACAGTAACAAAGGTTATTTTAGGTTAAGTACTTCCATATTTGTTGTGTTGACAAATAAAGATTTGCTATTCTATTCTATTCAAATTTTTATTGTAAAAACCTCTACCAGTTTCGGCCAGTTTTAAGGAATGTGCCTTATTTGTTTGGGATTTTTGTCCACGTTTTCTTAGTTAATAGCCCAGTGATGGTTGTTAACTAGCAAACTGAACGAAACCGAATCTGCCCAAAGATTTGTTTACAATTACGATGAATACGCAATTCCTTCCATTTATTAATCACCTCATCGGCGTAAGCCCTAACTCTCTCCAAAGCTCTTCCTTGAAGTACAGTAAATTAGTTTAGTTCGTGCATTCACATACACTTTTGCACTTTGTAAATGCTGACGGTGTGCTGACTGCTGACGTCATAGACAAAAGGGATGATTTTACCAACACGACTGGACAAAAAACAGTGCGAGTGTCATCATCAAATCAGTCAATATTATAGACGACTACTACTAGAATTTGGTCTCCTAATAGGATTTCCTAATACCATGGACAATAAGTACCTTAATTGGATTATAAGAGTGTATTTGCGCAATTATACAAGTGTGTAGTACCTACCTTTGCCCAAAGATTGACTAAATTATTTCTGTTATATTGATTTTTTTTGGCTGCTGTAACAATATACGGTGGTACTAGAGGATAAAACCTACATAGTTCATGACCTTTTTACTTTTATTAATCTTGTCACAAAATCTCGGATGGTACCTAGAGCCCTTAAATTGAAAATCACAAGATATGATAAAGGAGGATGACGGTGTAAGTATATTTTAGTACAACAGTACAAGACGTGACATCTTGTAGATCTAATAAAATTAGTCCCCAATCTGGCAATCATTGCCTACGGACGAGTCGTCAGCAAAAAAATCGACAACGTATCAAATGGACATCACTCACGGCCACTGACCCGAAAAAGAATAAGATGATATTTTATTTTCGAGATAGAAGTACTATCGTGGCATAAATTAAAGGGTTTATATTTTCTCTCTTTTTCTCGAAGCACGTGTTTGAGACGCCGGCAAGACTTGGCGAGGCGGTAGGGTCAGAAAAAGTCAAGGATTTTATAAGGTTACAATTTAATCTTCGGTATAAATTGCTCGGTAATTTTTTACTTTATCAAGGATCCGAGAGGATCGAATTTCTCAGCGTCAGCAAAAAAAAAATTAAATTAAGTAAATTTGTTATGAGATTGAAAACGGAGAAGCTGTTTAATTTGATTGGTTGGATTAAATTTTAAAGAAGTGAAATGTAATTTAACTTATACAATCTCGGTCAGAAAAACTCGGTTTCGAAAAACGTGCGCTGATTGTCGCGAGTTTAATGAAGTTTTTCATAGGGGTGGTGGTTGCATTGCTTGCTTATGAACTGACTTTCGTGCTTGAGTAGGAGGGCGGGCGGTGCTTGGCTTGTTACCGTATGTTAGACTATACAGTTTCTTTTCAGGCAATGGTTTATAGTAAGAAATTTTTATCTTTATAACAAAGTTTAAAGCATAATAATGACCATGAATGTATGGAATCCTATACCAAGGTAATTCAAATCCAGATTTTTTTTTTTAGTTTTTATAGACTACGGTCTACACATTAACTCCTATGCCTAATGAGGTAATATTTTTTTAAAATTTATATCCGGATTCCAAAGTTAAAGACAAATAAACAAGTTATACTCTTCAATAAAATCTGTATTAACAAAAAATGTACATTGAAATTAAAGTAACTTTTTGTATACAAAATTAAATTTCGGATATGATAAAAAAAATCCAATGGCTCTTAAAAGCACTAAGTATTTTATTTTCACATAATAAGGTTTCCGTTCATGAGAAAAATTGACACCACCTTTGGTCATTCTTCTTTCTTCCCTTATTTTGATACTTTAACTGCCGCGTTTTTTGCTGTCTGTACACAACAATGCCACGATTATTACCGTTCGGTTACGTATAAACTGGTCGACTGCTGGTCTTACGCGTTGTGTCTGTGTGTGTGGTCGTGTAGGTACACTTTGTCTTTGTGTGCTTGTTGTGTTACAAACGTAGACACTCTAGGTAGGTAGAGGTACAGTGCGACAAGGCTATCTTGGCGCGTGGCCAAAATCGGAACTAACGCCGCTACCTTGTGATACTGTTTGATATAGTTCGCTCTGTACGTATATCGCTATTATTTATTGTGTTGTTTGTGCTTAATATTAACTAAAATAAAAATAAAAATTCAGGTAAAATTGAGGAGATTTTATTTTCTGGCTGCCTTTGTTCTATAACAACGCCCTCCTGACAATGTCATTTAAGTGCCAAGAGAGCCTTGTCGGACTGTACCTACCAACTTACAAAGAAGAAAAGGATTTTCTTACATGAAATTTCACTATCCTTGCCGAGTGATCCGCATTATCTTTATAGACAGTGGTAGCTTTTAAGTTTAATAATAATCCGAAGAAAAATCGTGTTGGTTTTCCAAAAAATAAACCCGGACAAGTGCGAGTCGGACTCGCGCATTTAGAGTCCCGTATCTACTACTATAGAAAAAGTAAAACCATAAGAATCACTTTTCTTGCCAAGCCGCAAACTTACTTAACTTTTTTTTTTAGATTAAATTTAATTGAGGATTTAACAGTTACTGAAATAAATGATCGTAGCAGACACACAGACGGACAACAAAGTGATCTTATAGTGTACCTGACTTTTACGCAGTACTCCGGAACAGAATTGCAGCATTCTGGGAATCTGCTCGCTGTTCTTATAATAAGATTATTAGAACCGTCGCCCAGGCATCCCCAGACAATGTGTTTTTTAAGCACTGGCGCGAAGTGCACCAGGCTCAGAACAGAAAATGATACAGTAGTATTTTAATTATTTAAAATTTAGATTTATGTATTTATACATTTTGGATTAATTTTGTACAGTTTTATTGTAACTTTTTATATGGGTAAAACTACCTGAAATAAAAACATTATTATTATTATTATCATATTTAATTTAACTCTCACACCCGGCACATAATAAATATATATAAAAGCCAAAGACTCATAACAAACCTACTTAAATACGCAAAATATAAATAAACATACATAAACTTTACACACATACATACATGTACCGGGCGGAGGACTACACCCCGGCAGGGGAGACCAAACGGCCGGGGGTCAGGGCGACAGGCTAAGAAACCGACGGACTATCCTAGCCGAGTCGAGCACCACCGCCTTCTGCATCCTGGCCGCAAGTGAACTGCCACGGAAACCCAGTCGCCGCAGATGGTGAGCCAGGCTGACTGGGATTAAACCATTAGCAGATATCACGATTGGAATGGTTTCAGTGGACTCCACGTGCCACATGGCGGAAACCTCGTGAGCCAGATCCAGATACTTTCGTTTTTTCTCCGTCTCAGCTCTCACGAGGTTCTCGTCATACGGGATCGTGATGTCCACCAAAAACACCCGCGACTGTGCCCGGTCCATCACCACGATATCAGGCTTGTTAGCCAAGATCGTCCTGTCCGTGATGACTGACCGGTCCCAATAGAGCCGTACGCCGCCACGCTCGAGGACAGGAACCGGCGTGTACCTGTAATAGAGCACCCTCTCATCCCTCCTGGATGAGAGGGTGCTTCAGAGCAAGCTCTTGGTGGAGGATTTTGGCTGCTTGGTTGTGCCTGTGCAAATACTCAGTGTTGGCAAGCGCCGAACACCCCGAAAGCACATGTCTGAGTGACTCACCGGGATGGCGACAGGCTCGACAAATGTCGTGAGTGCCATCCTTCAGAATGTACTTTCGGTAGTTCCGCGTCTTAACCACCTGATCTTGTATTGCACAGACAAAACCCTCGGTTTCCCCAAAGAGGTCACCGAAACGCAGCCACTGCACGGACGCTTTCCTATCCACGTGGGGCTCATGAAGAGCCTTAAAAAAGCGTCCGTGCAGCTCCTTCCCCTTCCATACGGACTCCCGGTCAGAGGTGCTAAGCACAGCCGGTCCCCGCCACTCGGTGTTGGCCAAAGATAGGGGAGTAAGTCCTTTATCACATTCTATGACTTCCCGATGCACCGGAGACTCCCTTTTCGTCTCAAAGTATGCTCTGAGACTGGATATCTCCCGATTGTGCATGGTCTTGACGTTAAGCATGCCTCGACCACCACACTTCCGGGGGATATACAGCCTCATGACAGACGACTTTGGGTGGTGCATGCGATGGGCAGTCATAGTTGTGCGGACCTTTCTATCCAGGGCGTCTAGTTCGGTTTGAGTCCATCTGAGCACGCCAAAGGTGTACATGAGGACGGGCATGACCCAGCCGTTATAGGCTCGGACCTTATTGGCACCCGACAAATAACTCTTACAGATCTTTGCCAGGCGCCGAAAAAAGACCTCGCAAACAGACTGTTTCACATCCGCCTCCTGAACCCCTATTGATTGTGACATGCCCAGATACCGGTATGACTCAGCCTCGGAGAGGGTCTTGATGCTCGACGGCTCGAGATTGATCTCGGCCGAGCGAGCGACCCGTCCCCGCTCCACATGCAGGACCGCACACTTGTCCACCCCGAGTTCCATTCTGATGGAACTGCTGAACTCAGTGGTGATGTTCAACAATTCCTGCAGACGGGAAGCGCTGGGTGCCATCAGTTTGAGGTCATCCATGTAGAGAAGGTGAGGTAACTTCGGCCCTCCTCTCCGAAACTGAAAGCCTGTCCCGGAACCCTCCAGCAACGTGCTAAGGGGGTTCAGAGCCAGGCAAAACCAAAGCGGACTCAAACAATCGCCCTGAAAGATACCCCGCCGTATCCTGATTCGGTCATCCGCAGCCGCCAGCCGCTCGCCATGGAGACAAAGGATCGTGCTCCATTGCCCCATACATTCTCCGAGGAAGTCTCGAACTGCACTGTCAACTTTATACAGCTCGAGGACCCTCAGGAGCCATGAATGAGGCACCGAGTCGAACGCCTTTTTATAGTCAATCCAGGCAGCGGAAAAATTGCGTTTGACCAAATGGCCAGCGACGGAGTCGATGAGAAGGAGCTCCTTAGTACCGCGACTACCACCCCTACACCCGTTCTGAGCCCCAGACATAATCCCGTAGTTGTTTACATGATGGGTGATTTTGGAGCTCAGAACGGATGTAAGTGTCTTATAGATGGTAGTAAGACACGTAATGGGGCGGTACTTAGCCGAGTCAGCGGTATCTGTGGTCTTTGGAGCTAAATGAGTGATCCCGGTGGTGAAAAGGTTTGGGAGCGCCCTTTGCTCAAGGGCGTCTTGGAATTGTCGAGCCAAGGTCGCATGGCAAGCCGAGAAACCCTTTAGCCAGTAGTGATGCAGTCCGTCAGGCCCCGGACTTTTCCAGTTCGGGGCCCGCCTTACCGCATCAGCTACATCCTCCGTAGAGATGGCGACCGGGTTCATCGGCTCAATTGAGGCACATGCTTCCTCTACCGCCGCAATCCAAGGGCCCTCTTCGTGCTCCACCTCTGTCGACCAAACACTGCGCCAGAAAGCGATAAGGTCAGCCGTGTCTGGTCGCTGAGAGGAGGAGCAGACCGCTGGGCACTCCAACTTTTTGTAAAACCTCTTCTGATCACTCACGAAGAGGCGATTTTGCTGAAATCGCTCAACTCTTTCCGAGTACCGCCGAATGCGGTTCCCCCATGCAGCGATTTTCTGCTTCAGGTCGTCGATGCGCTCCGTTAGTTTTTGAGCTATATATCTATATATATATTATTATTATTATATTATTATTATTATATTGTGCGTTATTATTATATTGTTATTATTATTATTATATTGGCGGTTCGATGGTTTTTTCTTATCTCAAAAACTGCCAGACGCGGCGTATCTTTAGTGAATTTTAGTTTAAAAACTATAAAGACAATTACTTTTAAATTTATACATCATGTATTTTGGGTCTTTAATCTAAAATTGTTGAGAAGCAGAAACACGATTAGATAAAATTTTCTCGATAGAAAGTTCTCCCAAAAGTTGCTCCAAAATCTCAGTTTTTCTTCTTTTTTTTCCGAAACTACAATGGATGTAATTGTAATTTTTGTTTTAATGTGTCGGTAATAATAATATCTAAAAACGTTGAGAAACAGATTTTTAATAGCTAGCTTAGTTTTAGAGAAATTAGGTAAAAGGTCGTTTTTCTGTTATATTCTTCGCGACGCTGCATGTCGCACCCATCAACATATTTGTGAGAGTGACAAAGACAAAAATAAATTCAATAAATCCCCTTAAACAAGTTTTCACTTTAATTCACTTGTCCTTACTTTCTTAAATCTCTCATGTACCGATACGTCAGCCATTAGATAAGTATGTATGGCCATGATAAAACATAACAAAAACCCTGATACAGAATAAACATGAGACGTACATGGTAGCCAGGTTCTAATTTACCTACATATAGAAAACCAATAATTTTAACGGATATGACTGTAATGCTGACTGCTTAAGGCACAGCCTCAAAAGGGGGTAATATTTTAAAATAACAGTCATCAGTAAATGGTAGACTAATAAATAGTGCGGGGAAACCTGTTACTTAGTAACGAGCGTAATACGAATATACCTGGGCGAACACAGACCCCCTGCCGAGCCTCACTATGAGATATCGAACGTGGTTAATAAAACATTGGTTACTTATATTTTTTTTGTATGAGTTATGACTACTGTGTATGCAGTGCAATCACATTTTTCTGAGCGAAGCGAGCTCTCGATTTGGAAGGATTTATTCTTTTCCATCTGTCCATCCGTCTGAAAAATAAAATCACCAATAATAAAATCCGTGATCAATATAAATGATACCCTACATAATATTTCTCAAAACATCGAGTAAAAAAGAAGTCGTACAACAAAAGTTATTAGTTTTAATGTAAACAAATACAGGTCGAAAGCGATGTGGTATTTTTTAAATAACCCTGCTTAAGACAAGTATTCTTTAATAGCGCCTGCACTAACTTTTCAAACAATGAAAAAATATATTATATATCCACAAAATATAGTTTAAATGCAACAGATTAATCCAAAAAGGCGAGGTAACAAAATGAAAAAGAAAAAAAAACCGTCACGAACATAGGCTAGGGAGAGAAAAAAGAAAAAACCTGTAAACAAGTTTAACGTTTATTTTGGTTGCGTCTCCCTCTATCCTTAAGAGCTTTATTATAGCTATCTTTTTCACTCGGACCGATCGCTGGACACCTGTGCTTTAGCTTCCCCAAGTACCAACGACCTCTATTTTTCTTACGAGTACAACGTCGTATGTGAATAAGGGATTTCATTTGATTTTTTATTTTATTTCTATTATGCACTAGAGTGCAATTTGTCCTGTAGCTATAATTATAGATGCATTATTTTTCGACGTAAAGCAATCATTGTCGTGTCCCGATTTGATTCCAAAAGCACAGCTTTTTTTTTGCTTTTATAAGTAAACTAATGTCTCGTAATAATAATGAAAAAGTACCACCTGTTCCTTTGCTAATCCTATTGTTGGATAAAATGTAGAGTAAATTAGGACCTGCGATTTACTCGGGTGCAAAATTGTTTTTTTTTTGTAAAAAAAAAAGATTATACCTACATCATTTGAAACGCAGTACGCTGTCATAAATTATAGTGCAGTTTTTGCTTGATTTCCAGTTAGGTATTCTTTTTTGCGTTTAATGATTTTGAGGGTCATGGCATGTCTACCTATAGTAGTTTTTTGTTTGCTACTTTGGAAGTGAGTATAATATTTAAGTACGTATAAGAATAATACCTCCTTATTTTATGAAATTTGATTAGGTATTGTTAGTTGTAAAAGGTACGTCTCCGATTTTAATCAAAAGGTAGAAAAAGTAACGAGCACTTTTTAAGTAAGTCAAATTATAACAAGTTAAGTATATTGTTGATATATTATGTATTTTGTTGATAAAGCCTGGTGACAGATGAACAGCAACGGACGGACAGACAGATGGCGTACCTAGTCTTAGTAATAGGTGCCCGTTTTACCCTAAAAACGAACTAATACTTATACAAAAACAAACCTAATATCTAATAAGTAAATTATACATAGTAAAGGTGTTAAATTATTCAACAGCCAAGAAAAAAAAGAAAAAACTCGCATAATTTAGTACCTACCTAACCTGTTACTTATGGGAATCAAAAAACTCACCCCCGGCTACCGAATACGAAATGAAGTTTTTTTTGAAAAAATTTGAATATTATTATGTCAGAGCTATCATGATTACAGTGTGGATGATAGATGATTTATTCTTTTGATCATTTTCGGCGATCGCTGACAGTGTGTTAAGTCTAATTGATTATTTTGTAAAACGATTTCGAATTTCACACCACCACGGTTCCTATTTTGAATATGAATAGTTCGGATTGGATAGGACGTTGAGGTAGGTACTAATGTTTTGGTTACACAGATGAATCCCTTGCTTACCTACCAGCTAATCGTTCTAGCACAGTCTTTAGTGGTTGCAAGTTATATTATTGTTATATATGGGTTCACCCGCGTGAATTTCCGTTTTTCACATATCCCTCAGAAACTACTTGTCCGGCATACACAGTGCCTATGTGCTAATCCAGAATCACCTATCTTTTTTTCCAAATTTTAGCCAAATCGGCTCTGTATTGCTATTGGCCGCGTGAAGGAGGTGTTTTTTGAAGAAAAACGATCTTACCTCATAAGGATCTTATATGTGCCACATTCGCAGAGTTTCTGGACCCGGCAGTTTGGGCTGTGCGTTGATAAATTATATTAGAGACGAATCAGTTATTTTCATGCTAGCTGTGATTACTCGATTCCGCAGTGTATCAAGTGTCAACGTAGGTAGTCCGCGTGGACCTTGCTGGTCCAAAACAAACCCAATTGAGCCTCACATAGGAAAGGATATGAAATAAGTTGTCTTAACTTAAGAAGAAATACTTCTTCTTTACTTTTTTCCGTTCACTAACTAAACCTAACAAAGCAAAGCTATTCGCCGTTGGGGAGAGCGCTCTAATGCGTCGGTTTGACACGCATCTGAAATTGATTTATCGTTACGATGACAGTTTGCTCCTTTTTGTTCCAGCCATGCGCAATGAGCGATGTGCTTCACGGAATGCTTAAAATAGAGCAATTTGCTACTGACCGAGGTAAACTTGTGCTAATGTAGCTTCCATGTACCGAGATGGGGAGAATTGTGCTTTTATTTTATCAGTTTAAAACTCAATTTACGTAAATGTGAACTTTGACTGACTGACGGACAAGAGCCAAAAAGGAGCCATTGCTTATACAACTCGTCAAGTCTAAAATACAATATTTTCAATGTTTGTAACCAAACTCCTCTGAAACGGCTGGACCGATTTTTATGATTTTTTCGGTAGGTCTGAGTTTAGGACTTAAATTATATTTCAATAACCAAAATTATATTTCAAAAACCCAATTTTATCAGTTTAAAACTCAATTTACGTAAATGTGAACTTTGACTGACTGACGGACAAGAGCCAAAAAGGAGCCATTGCTCATACAACTCGTCAAGTCTAAAATACAATATTTTCAATGTTTGTAACCAAACTCATCTGAAACGGCTGGACCGATTTTTATGATTTTTTCGGTAGGTCTGAGTTTAGGACTTCAATTATTTTTCAATACCCCAAAGTTGATTCCCAGTCTCTTTTTTACCATAGAACGACAAGAAATCTAATAGGCTTTCATCTTTACACAGTTGACGCACCAGAAACACCTACGAACATTGATAATAATAGTTAAGATAGGCCCATCCGAACATTTTACGTAAACCTTCTTCATATAAGAAAATGTAGAGCCATGTGTCGAAACTCCTGCGAAATACTGCGTAGGCTTACAGCTTACTACTGACGCTGGAGCGGTTTTGCTCCCATAAACTGGCGACATTTTTCGCGCGGTCCGCCCCGTCTAGAGTATACGTCAATGCCTACGAAGCTATTCGACTCCTCGTTACTGCGAAGGTCTGGAATATACTCCCAGGCACTGTCTTTCCCAACATCTACAACCTGGGCGCATTCAAATCAAGAGTGAATAGACATTTCCTAGGCAAGCGTTAGACTGTATCATCACTTTTCATCAGGTGTGATCACCGATCACAGTCAAGCGCTAGCCTAAGTATATTGAGGTGAGACATAATTATTTACATGGCAAAACTACGTTTGCCAGGTCATACTCATCTAGTAATAGTATAAAATCGAACCCACTAACCGCAGCGTGGACACTCGGCACACAATACGACCCTGCTACCGGGCGGGGTCGCCGACCTCGCCGCGCGCTCGGCGCACGCGCATCTCACTCGCTTTTTTGTGTCGCTGTGTGGGTGCACTACCTCTACCTCTACATTATTTTTGGTTTTTTTTAACGCTATACAAGTTAGAACTTGACTGCGATCTCACCTGATGGTAAGTGATGATGCAGTCGAAGATGTTAGCGTACTAACTTGGAAGAGGTAAGTGAACTCACCCCAACGGTTTCTACACAGCATCGTACCGGAACGCTAAATCGCTTGGCGGTACGTCTTTGCTGGTAGGGTGGTAACTAGCCACGGCCAAAGCCTCCCACCAGACAAAGGTTAAAGGTTTAAGGTTCCAAATCACTAACTGTTCTGTCCCATCCCGCTTCTGACATCATGTAGTTTTATTATGGGTTTAGGAAATATAGACTTCTAATTAAGCACGAACTTGGAAGACTCCATGATGATTTATTGCAAATTGAACCACCAAGGATGCCATATAGTCAAACAGAGATACAATGTTGCCAAAGACTATCCTAATACTAAAGGTTAAAACCATAGACTAATGATATATTTTTAACAAAGGTAAAAAACGGCACCCTATTACCTACTAAGACTTCGTCGTCCACACGCAGGCTGTATCTCTAGAACCGTGATAGTAAGACACGACAGTCTTAGACGAAGATATCCTTTAACTTAGGGAACAGCGCCAGTTTATCAAAATCAGTTCAATAACTTACAACATTCAATTTGGTGTAGCTTTATAACTTTTGGTTTATCACTCGTTTGACGTTTCATATACGGAAGGAGAAAGCTATAAGATCGCTTCTGATTTTGAAGGTCAACGACATCATATTCGAATCCTATAAAAAGCACGTGGTTATCTAATGATATTTTGTGTTGGCTGTACTTAACACATATTATGTACTTCACTGCTGATGTAGAAATTACAATCTATATTTCTTATTTATCGATGGGTCGGAGATTCGAAGCCTGGTCATATGGAACCTACTATTATCTATTCCGTGGCCTCGTTAGCCGGGGCATGCACTTCTAACTTTGAAAAACAAAATGTCGCCACTTTATTGGTGTCAATAATGTTTGTTTTGACACCGACAGCATCAGTAGTAATCCGGCCGCAGTATTGCCTATAGACCGCGGTCCCCGCCACGTCACAGATAACTATTATTATTGATAAATAAATATTTTATTATTATTATATCTTTCTGCCATATTGTGACGTACTAGTGGGATATTGACAGATGGCCCTACTATTTTCTTGTATGAAGAAGGTTTCGTAAAATATCCATATCCAAGGTACTTATGGTAAATTGACATTTAATTCTTGAGTGAAAGATTTTAAACTGCAAAATCCAATACACAAGTTCACAAAACCACCGGTACTGCACACCCGTCGAACTTTCTTTAATAACTGTGAAATAACAAACAGAAGTTTCAATTTGCGGCGAGTACAAAGCCAGAAGCAGAACAAAACAATAATGTTGAATAGTAAACAGAAAATTGTTTACTATTCCTGTTATTTCCAGTATAAATAGACGATTTGAACGGCGCTAAATTGTTTACATAAAGGTTGCCGCATATTGAATAAAAAAGAAGCAGATTCCTAACCAAGAATAAATTTAATTTTTGTAAAACGTTTATAATATCTCCGCTATTTTGGCATAAACAAATCCCTTTAATGGTGGTACTTCGGTATCTTTAAAAGTTATGGGAAATAAAATTTCAACGTGCTTTGCCTTAGTCAATCAATCAGTTTATTTGTGTAAAAGCATGTCAACTATAGATGTTATTACAATTACAAGGGTAGCAATGTTTCTACCTTTTTAAGGCAAGCAAAAGTATACTTATGGAGTTAGTGTAGTATTTGTTATGACGAATATTTTGCGAAATTATAAGTTAGGTTTTTTAAGCAGATCAGAAGCAGCTAGACATGTTTGAAAAAAAAATCTCGATAAAAATTTCTTCTAAAAGTTATTCCAGTCTCCATTTTATTTCATTTTATCAGACACTGCAATTGTTATGTATGTATATGTATTTTTAAATTTGTGTTGGCAGTAAAAATGACTAAAAACGCTCAATTTTTGTTAATGACTGGCTACGTTTTAAGTAATAAGGTAAAGCCAAGGTAAATCGACGTATTTCTGCAATGCTGTCTCTCGTACCCACCAACTTATTCTTAAGAATGGGGAGGACAAGAAAAGGTCAAAAATATGGATACTTAGACTCTAATAACTTGTAGCATTAACTATATTTCTTAAAAAGTAAAACGTGCGAGCATAGTACTTCATAGTATCTGAACATTTTTAAAAATTTATGAATCTTGGACACATCTTGGACTAAATTTACGGGTAAGAAAACGTTAACGCTTCTTGTACGAAAGCTTACAGCTAGACGATACTCTTAATGTGTGGACACCTTAACCACAGCACTCCGCATCAGTGTTGTGCAGGTCAGGCACATCTGGCGCGCGTCTGTTTTTCTACGGACATTCATTTTTTGTACCGAATGTTTGCGACGCCTGCTTGTTACAGGAAATGCCAACTGAAAATTTACGCTTTTGTAAGAAACTATAGCTAACATTATTAAAAAAATATATCTTAGAAAATTAAAGTACTTTATAGGAACCACCGATAAGTTACATCCGAACTATTTACGTAAACCTTTTTCGTACAAACAAACAGTAGCGCCATCTGTCAAAATTCTATAGGTGACTGCTGAGTGAACTACAACGTGGCCTTGCAGTTGGTGACAAAACAAGCATTTTTGGCACCGATAAACTGGCGACATTTTTTCGCGCCGTCCGCCCTGTCCAGGGTATATCTTATTTTATCTTATCTTATCTTATACCTTTAAACGAGCAATTCTTGTATATATATTTCTATATAATCTGGATCTCGGAAACGGCTCAAACGATTTTCATGAAATTTAGTATACAGGGGGTTTTGGGGGCGATAAATCGATCTAGCTAAAGTCTTTTCAACGAAACGCGAGACCAGACGTAAACAAAAGCCGATCATTTAGTAGTAGCGACGACGGAACAAACAAAATATGACTATCTCTTTCTATCTTGTTTGTTTGCTATCTGCCGCACCGCTCACGACTTTCGCTTTCAAGGTCAAAGCATGTCATGGGGGTTATCGTAAACATTTGGATAATATTTTATATTTTATTTTGTTCCCCTAATCATAAACCTAGAATAAATATTTTAATTGACGCGTGATATTGACGTGTCACTTGTCTCAACATTCGAAGCGATTGTATAGAATAGCGTCCATTCGCGTGGATGGCGTGGCGCTGCATGACCTGACGTGCCACTCAGCGTGCTTCTAGTGAGGCACTGAAGTGGCGCGTAACACGAAACTTTCACTTATGTTAAATCTAGTTTCAAGATATCATTAAAAAAATTCAAACAATACGATATTATTGTCAAAACATAAATTTATTTTAAATTTGAAAAATTAGTATACGTTAAAAAGGTTGCGCAACCCTGCTTAAGCGAATGACCTGGCAGTCGGTTTGTTTACGTCTGGTATCGCTCGAGATTGAATAGACTTTAGGACTCATTTTTAGAAAATGTCGAATTTACCAAAAAAAAATTTAAAATATGACTACTGCTGCCATCTATTGGCCACCGAGCGAAGCTCGGTCACCCAGATATTGTCTATTGGCGGAAGCGCGGTGAATATGACAGTGAATCCCGCACTTCCGCCAGCGGGTCCGTCGTGGAAACAGACAGTTTTTAGTAGGTGCTGGGCATATAACCCTTCCGTTTCCCCTGACGGATGGGTATGCGTTAGGCATTTTCTGTCTATAAAAAAAGTAAATGACTATTATAAGAACAAAGAAAATATCAACAATTATTAATTACCTAACACAATGCACTTAAAAAAGAAATCTACCAAAACAGTTCAAAAAAGTCCATTTTTATCAAATTTCGACCATGTTAATTAACGTGTTAATGTGCGTTCAAATCGTGATGTCGACGACCTACTTCGCATGTTCATTTAACATTTTTATATTGGTTCCGAAATGTTGAATGAGGTCAAATTTGTACGGCGCAATCGACAATACTTTTTGTTTTTTTTCTTTTGAGTCTTTATATTTTCTGCTTTATGGTCGACAAAGCTGTGTTGTCGACAGTGCACGAGTTTTTGCAGTCTCTAACAGTATATGTCACTTCGATTTAATTCCTGTTAAGTATTATTGATTAATTAAGTGCATTTTAACGCATCTGCCTAATCCAACCTGATGGAATAGGATTCTTGAAGAATTTATGTTTAGAAACTTGATTTCATGACAATTCACCTAGCTATTATTTGGTATGTGAAACTCGTTAGCGTGAGGTAGCTCGATACAGCGGCATCTATCGAGGGGTGGGTGAACATCTTTTCAACCGAGTGTTCCACGCTATGGTTCCACGACACTCACGCATTGTTTTTAGATAACAAAGAACTTGTGCTCTTTGCTCTTGGGCTCACAATGTGGATCTTTGTACATTATTTGGAGGGAAATTTTAATACACAATTTTTTTATTAAAAGTACATATTGTCCGTTTTTCTCGGTGAAAAACTCCTTGAACATGGCAGTAGAGTCTAACAGGTCTAGGTAAGCGCGCTCCATTTTCGACTACATTGTCACTTTCTATCAGGTGAGATTGTGGTCAACCAAAAGCCTGTATTGAATTTTGAAAAAAAAAGTGCTGGTCCCTTATAATGTTCTCAAAGGTATATGAAGCTTACCAACCCGCACATATTGCACAAAAATGTACATAGCACATTGTACAGTAATTGTTCGTACGTATCGGATATCAAATCATGTACCTCACCTACTTCGCCTTACTTTTACCACCAATTCATACGTTCCATATCGGTACACGCAAAGGAGCGATTCGCACGTACATTACCACACTTAGCATTTTGATATTTTGATCAAAACAAACACAGTGTTTCTCATACCCGCTCCTTTGTATGCGGGGGCCCGCCTCGCCATCTATGGCCAGCCCGCGGGCTATCGACCGATTGATATACGTGAACGAAATGTATAACTCTACGAGTGTGTATGGAACTTTGACTTATGTACAGGTGTAAGGTTTTTTTAATTCTTTCTATTGAGGTAGTTAGCTTATGTTATACCTAAGTGGCGTGAATATTTAAGGGAAGCCGAAATTTCTTTACTCTATTACAAAAACAATTAAGTAGGTACTTGTAAATGGGATATACTAGCCCATTTCTGAATATTCCCGGCGAGTATCGGGTTATACCTACTAGCACGAAACTTTCGCCACCAAAAATAAGTGTAAGTTTTTGAAACGAAGTTTCTTTTCGGATGGTACAGCGGAGGGGGCTAGGGTTTTTTTAAAGTCTGACCAGATAAACTCGACATGAAGAGAGCAAGAGAGATCAAACCTAAACTGTTTACATATTTTGGATTTTATGCAATTAAAATAAATAAAATTAAAAACTTATAGTAAGTCTTATGATTGTTTCACTTTGCCTATAGATTGTTAGTTTATCAGTATTATAGAGTGCAGTATCAATTTTGTTGTAAATAGTTAAATTATGATTAAAAATAAAATGTAAACAAATCGTAAACTCTGCCAGCTTTTAAAGCCTATTTATTATTTAAGTTAAAATCTTCCTTTACTCATTGTAGCTTGAATAAAATATATAATATAGTTAGATTGAAAAAAAATATTTTTTTGGAAACGTTATTATGCTTTTTAGATAATACAGTTAATTTAAATCAATATAAAATATGAACATAAAATTAGAGTAAATAAAACACAAAGTAATTGAAGCAAAAACAGCAAAAAATTATACAAGAACTAATAACATAGGTTTTATTTATATACATTCAGTAAAATCCAGAAGATTTAGTCAGGCTTTATTTATTTGTGTCAATTTAATATCATTAAAACATTAAGTTAGCGAAAAGCCTGTACTTGGTAATGGGTACCGGTTCTTAAACTAAATTAAAGAAGACAAAAATTGTAATGTACTATCTCGCCTATGTGCTATTATTTGTTTTCATACCAAAGACAGAGGAAGACGTTCACCTGACATTAAGTGATATGCCTGCCCATATCAGATGAAGACTGCCGTGCGTCCGCGGCTCTACACGACCCTTATCATCTTGAGACGTTATATATTAAATCTCATTTTGCCTAGAAATCTCATCGCCATAAAGTGCCCTTCAAACTTAAATTGCTTTTGGTGTACGGCAGAATAATTTACAATGCAGTGGTACAAACTATCAACTCGGACACTCAGCAAGAATAGCTCTACTTTCAACCAGTAAACTTTTCCGCTAATCTCTCAATACTTACACCGTGTCTATCGCCTGCGCAGACGCAGTACATCGGGAGTCCCGTTAATTTTAGTATCAACATTACAATTCTACGCGGTCAGTCAATTCGATGGCTCCGTAGATGGAGGCATCGGAGGCATGTACTGGCAATATCAAATGTTAGTTAGCAAATACAAAGGGTTAGTACAGTTTTTGTACAAGTTTCGAGTCGGCTCACTTTTAGTAAACGAAACAGATTTCCCCATACATCTACATCTGTGACATCTACAGCCAGCGCCCTAAGCGGGAACATTGTGACTAATTTTTGGCGGTTACCCGCTTAGGGCAAGCCTCCAAAGCCTTTTCCCCCGAAGAGACTCACTCTTTTCGAAAAAGACCATCCTGCTTCTAAGGGCACTGGCGGTAGAATGTAGATGTATGAAGAAATCCGTTCCGTTTATTCGAAGCGAGTCGACTCGAAAGTTGCGCAAAAACCTATACTAACCCTACAGGGAATCAATCCCTGATACAATGGACTCGTGCATTGCACAAAGCTCTTTGAACATTATGAAGTTAAAGGTGATACTTGATGCAGTATTGGTTACAACTTCAGGCTGTATTATAATATAATTATTGTAAATGTTATAAGTAAAGGCCGAGTAATTGGAGGTATTATAGGTTATAAATGCAGTTGTGCAAACATGGCTTTAGAACTTTAGTTGGACTGTAAACTGTCTTGATGTAGTTGGATATATTAAAAACAATATGAGTAGCAGAAAATTGTAGATAGGTAAATAAATATTTTCCAATATGTTTTGAAGATTTTGTAATGGCTCTTTATTACGTAGGTATGTTTGAATGAACTTTTTAGGAAGAAAAATCTGTTTATTAAAAGTAATTGCTATTCGTTAGTATTGATAAAGTATTTGAATGAGGCTTAGTTGATTTTGATGAGTTATTGAGTATTAATTTAGATATTAAAATTTTCTAGTCAATTGCTAGTAATTACAGGGAATACAGGAAAATATATTATAAATAAAAATGCAATAACAAACGACAACGCATAAAGTGTTCGTATAAAATGTATATTAATTTCTCAATGCATATAACTTGTATCAAGTAATGCCAAGGACATTGGGCTAAGCGATTTTCCAGTTTCCATTTTCAGCAAAAACATGTTTCGATACGCGCAAGCAACACATGTGGACCCGACTTTATCAACCCATAAGGTCTTAAGACATGTGGACTTTATAGAGGAAACTGATCTTTATGATAGAGGCCATAATACAAAATTTTGAATAGAAGAACGTTTATACATATTGATGGTCAGTTAAATTATCACGCGTAGGACTCTAGTAATTCCACTACTATGTATAGTATTTACTGTTTATATCCGTTTAAGGATAATGAACTTAAGTAGTCAGAGAATAAGGTCAAGTTTAATATTACTAACACGTTTACGTATGACGTTGTGGAGTCAGATCATCAGACGTAGGGCTATAGTAATCAAGGTCTTCAAGTCTCCCAGTTGAATGTCAACGTTTTGTTTACATTTCTGTAAAAAATATCATCAATAATGCATTATTGGTTATTAAACTTTTTGTTTTTCAATTTATCATATACCATACTAATTTGGTACCTGCCAATGCAAATGAGTCTTAGATAAAGGTCTAATTTAAATATGCAATTACGGTACATGCTTATTTATGAAACACAAAGTTTACATATACTCGTAGTTGACTGTTTTGTAACGCACTAAGATCAACCATTATTGTGTCTATCCATCAATCTGTGTTTAATATTACATACTTACCACTGTCAGTTTCGCGTATTGCATATTGCATTACCCTACATTTATTACATTTGGTTACAAGAAAAGTTAATCTCACCACCATAAAGAATAGTAATTCTATATAGGAAGTACTTTAAATAATTTAAGGAAGCATTTAAACAGTTGTAAAGGAGTCACATAGAAATCAATTTGAAGAAATTATTATGACCAAGGCCCCTATAAGTAATCTTCAGATTGTTCATTTCGCATTGAAATATACAGATTTCAGAGCAAATAAAATTTCACAACAACCCAATTTGAAATACCCCATTTGTAGATTCAGCATCAGAAGTCAGCACTTACAAGAAATTAAATGAGAATTCACGAACCAAAAAGAAGCACTTGAAATAGCTACTTTAGTATTACAACATTGCAGTCTGTAGACATCCTGGAGCCTGTAACCAGATCCTTTGTTTGGCATACAAGCACGCACCGACGAACAAACCCTTTGTCCTCAAGGACTAAACTTGGCCTTTGCAAATATTGTATTGGATATTGGCGTAAAATGCGTCCTTTCTTTTGTGATGTTAAAATGATGTATTGCTTCTGCTGCGCTTTTGAACAATAGGGTTTTGCCAAAAATATGTTTTTGTTTCTTGAATGTTCTCTTTAGTGCAATTTCTTCTTGGTTTGATATGCAAACGTCGTCTTTAGTCTTCATTATAAATCTAGAGTTATTAGGACAGATTAAATTGTTTAAAAAAATCTGTATGGTTCAATATGCAGGAACACTGCCCTCATGAAATACCACACACAATAATTTTTCAAAACTTTCTCTGACGCACATGTCGTCCCGACACCGGGACATCCTCAGGAGAGTTAAATATTACAGACGTATGCTAATTTAGTCCTAAGACCTAATTGTAAATTATTTCCAATATTCCTACCCTTACCGCTTCTCCTTAAAGGAAATATTCCATCCAGTGATATAGTAATAGTCAGTGGAGTGAGGGTTGATCAAGTTTATGATCACAAGTCCACCATGAGAGAGAAACACCATGAAACGATTGAGCAGGAGAATTCACCTTAATTCATGGTGAAAACGCACTGGTAATGTAGAATTTATCACAAGAAGCATTGATGGTTAAAAAGTTGCGGGGTGCATTTGTCGCGATTGGCAAAACCGTGTTATTTGAGGAACCCATCAAGAGGTTTCTATCTAGAACTAGATCTCCATCAGCTATTAAAACGCAACTCTTCATCAGCTAGCACGACATTGATAAAAGTTCAAGTTTAGGTTGCTTATATCCTGGATATTTTCAAACAAACAAGGATATAATATGGTAAAAATGCAAAGAACAAGATACGACAAGATTGTACTGGGTGGTACAATGCATGTTGCATCTTGCTCAAAGTACGTTTTCATACGGATTTAAACAATGTAACTTCGGTGTTCCTCCGACATAAAAAAAAACCAGACAGCGTGGTGCCTGTAACCAGACTCTTTGTTTGGACCGCAGGCAAGGTGAGTACAAACCAGTGTTGGCAGTAATCAATTACTTTTGTAATCAATTAATTAATCTGATTACTTGTAATCAGATTAAATTAATCATGATTACAATAATTATAATTACAAAAGTAATTGTAATCATGATTACTGAAAGTAATCGTTAATCGTTAATCAGTAATTGATTAACTTGATTACCTATATATAGTACATTAAAAGGATTTTCCCATACAAAAGTAAATTTTTTTCGTTGTTCCAGGAATTCCCGAAAAACTAAATGTCCTAGAGATCTGAAATTTGGTGTCTAGGTAGATATTAGGTCATGAATTTGTACTAAGACGGGGATTCCAGAAATTCAAATTTTAAGGAGTAAACATCGTACATTAAAGGGTTTTTCCCATACAAAAGTGAATTTTTTTCGTTGTTCCAGGAATTCCCGGAAAACTAAAAGTTGTAGAGATCTGGAATTTGGTGCCTATTAGGTCATGAATTCGTACTAAGACGGGGATTCCAGAAATTCTAATTTTAAGGGGTAAAAAACATTTAAGGGATTTTTCCATACAAAAATTACGAACTTTTTGGTTACTGGGCCGATTGTTCTAAAAATCGATATTTGAGTATCGGAGCAAGCATAGAGAACGAATTTATGGTCAGAATTTAAAAAAGTAGCCGCCATTTTGAACTTTTTTGTTATTGGACTGAATTACTTCAAAATCGAAATCTGACCGTAGCAACAAGTATTGAGAAAGAATATGGTGCCAAAATTTAAAAAAGTGGCCGCCATTTTGAACTTTTTTGTTATTGGACTGAATTACTTCAAAATCGAAATCTGACCGTAGCAACAAGTATTGGAAAAGAATATGATGTCAAAATTTAAAAAAGTGGCCGCCATTTTTAACTTTTGTGTTATTGGACCGACTTACTTCAAAATCGAAATCTGATAGTAGCAACAAGTATTGAGAAAGAATCTGGTGTCAAAATTTCAAAAAGTGGCCGCCATTTTGAACTTTTTTGTTATTGGACCGAATTACTTCAAAATCGAAATCTGACCGTAGCAACAAGTATTGGGAAAGAATATGATGTCAAAATTTAAAAAAATGGCCGCCATTTTTAACTTTTTTGTTATTGGACCGACTTACTTCAAAATCGAAATCTGATCGTAGCAACAAGTATTGAGAAAGAATATGGTGCCAAAATTTAAAAAAGTGGCCGCCATTTTGAACTTTTTTGTTATTGGACTGAATTACTTCAAAATCGAAATCTGACCGTAGCAACAAGTATTGGGAAAGAATATGATGTCAAAATTTAAAAAAGTGGCCGCCATTTTTAACTTTTTTGTTATTGGACCGACTTACTTCAAAATCGAAATCTGATCGTAGCAACAAGTATTGAGAAAGAATCTGGTGTCAAAATTTAAAAAAGTGGCCGCCATTTTGAACTTTTTTGTTATTGGACCGAATTACTTCAAAATCGAAATCTGACCGCAGCAACAAGTATTGAGAAAGAATATGGTGCCAAAATTTAAAAAAGTGGCCGCCATTTTGAACTTTTTTGTTATTGGACTGAATTACTTCAAAATCGAAATCTGACCGTAGCAACAAGTATTGGGAAAGAATATGATGTCAAAATTTAAAAAAGTGGCCGCCATTTTTAACTTTTGTGTTATTGGACCGAATTACTTCAAAATCGAAATCTGACCGTAGCAACAAGTATTGAGAAAGAATATGGTGTCAAAATTAAAGTTTGAAAAGGCCGGCTTAGTCATAAATAATGAAAATTCAACGCGTAAGTTAGTCAAACAGTAGTTCACGTAATCGGAGCTGCGGGTGTCCGCTTGTTGTCATTATGAAATTAACTTTGTTTCATCCAAGTATTCCACGACACTCACGCGTCCTTTTCTTCACAACGACTCTAACATAGGCGTCAAATGAAGGAGGCTTGAATAATAGAGTACCATATACTATGACAAATTTAAAAATCAAAATGGCAGTCATCACAAAACTAAAGTAACATAACATTAAAGTAAAATGAAACAAATTTTTGAGTTAAAGATATACTCGTAAGTCAAGGGAGAGAAGACCTCTTTGTCCACTAGTAGGCTCTAACAGGCTGACGATGATGATAA
The DNA here is from genome assembly GCA_963855885.1 of Coenonympha glycerion. Classification (NCBI taxonomy): domain Eukaryota; kingdom Metazoa; phylum Arthropoda; class Insecta; order Lepidoptera; family Nymphalidae; genus Coenonympha; species Coenonympha glycerion. Next base: position 2,451,938 of record OY979647.1, read on the forward strand.
TATTTAGTTATTTAAATCGATTTTTAAAATTACTTGGTAGTATGCTCAAAATAATAATGAATCAATTAAGAAGTCAATAAATAATAACTAATATTTATTAATTAAGGTCTGAATCTGAAAACTTGCGAGAGACATAATATCAGCATAACAACTTGCAACAAAATGCGCCTAAGTAATTTTGTTGCAAGTTGTTATGCTGATATTATGTCTCTCGCAAGTTTTCAGATCATAAAACTTAAACGATTGTAAAGACATAATTATAAGCTTTAATATGACGTGCGGTTTGTCGATGGCCATGAATAAGTATTTTTTTCCAGGGCACAGCTCCATACAAGTTTCGGCCATGTCCTTTAGACACCATATTCTTTCTCAATACTTGTTGCTACGGTCAGATTTCGATTTTGAAGTAATTCGGTCCAATAACAAAAAAAGTCCAAAATGGCGGCCACTTTTTTAAATTTTGACACCACATTCTTTCTCAATACTTGTTGCTACGATCAGATTTCGATTTTGTAGTAAGTCGGTCCAATAACAAAAAAGTTAAAAATGGCGGCCACTTTTTTAAATTTTGACATCATATTCTTTCCCAATACTTGTTGCTACTATCAGATTTCGATTTTGAAGTAATTCAGTCCAATAACAAAAAAGTTCAAAATGGCGGCCACTTTTTTAAATTTTGACACCATATTCTTTCTCAATACTTGTTGCTGCGGTCAGATTTCGATTTTGAAGTAATTCGGTCCAATAACAAAAAAGTTCAAAATGGCGGCCACTTTTTTAAATTTTGACACCAGATTCTTTCTCAATACTTGTTGCTACGATCAGATTTCGATTTTGAAGTAAGTCGGTCCAATAACAAAAAAGTTAAAAATGGCGGTCATTTTTTTAAATTTTGACATCATATTCTTTCCCAATACTTGTTGCTACGGTCAGATTTCGATTTTGAAGTAATTCAGTCCAATAACAAAAAAGTTCAAAATGGCGGCCACTTTTTTAAATTTTGACACCAGATTCTTTCTCAATACTTGTTGCTACGATCAGATTTCGATTTTGAAGTAAGTCGGTCCAATAACAAAAAAGTTCAAAATGGCGGTCATTTTTTTAAATTTTGACATCATATTCTTTCCCAATACTTGTTGCTACGGTCAGATTTCGATTTTGAAGTAATTCAGTCCTATAACAAAAAAGTTCAAAATGGCGGCCACTTTTTTAAATTTTGGCACCATATTCTTTCTCAATACTTGTTGCTACGGTCAGATTTCGATTTTGAAGTAATTCGGTCCAATAACAAAAAAGTTCAAAATGGCGGCCACTTTTTTAAATTTTGACACCAGATTCTTTCTCAATACTTGTTGCTACGATCAGATTTCGATTTTGAAGTAAGTCGGTCCAATAACAAAAAAGTTAAAAATGGCGGTCATTTTTTTAAATTTTGACATCATATTCTTTCCCAATACTTGTTGCTACGGTCAGATTTCGATTTTGAAGTAATTCAGTCCAATAACAAAAAAGTTCAAAATGGCGGCCACTTTTTTAAATTTTGACACCAGATTCTTTCTCAATACTTGTTGCTACGATCAGATTTCGATTTTGAAGTAAGTCGGTCCAATAACAAAAAAGTTCAAAATGGCGGTCATTTTTTTAAATTTTGACATCATATTCTTTCCCAATACTTGTTGCTACGGTCAGATTTCGATTTTGAAGTAATTCAGTCCTATAACAAAAAAGTTCAAAATGGCGGCCACTTTTTTAAATTTTGGCACCATATTCTTTCTCAATACTTGTTGCTACGGTCAGATTTCGATTTTGAAGTAATTCGGTCCAATAACAAAAAAGTTCAAAATGGCGGCCACTTTTTTTAAATTTTGACACCAGATTCTTTCTCAATACTTGTTGCTACGGCCAGATTTCGATTTTGAAGTAATTCGGTCCAATAACAAAAAAGTTCAAAATGGCGGCCACTTTTTTAAATTTTGACACCAGATTTTTTCCCAATACTTGTTGCTACGGTCAGATTTCGATTTTGAAGTAATTCAGTCCAATAACAAAAAAGTTCAAAATGGCGGCCACTTTTTTAAATTTTGGCACCATATTCTTTCTCAATACTTGTTGCTACGGTCAGATTTCGATTTTGAAGTAATTCAGTCCAATAACAAAAAAGTTCAAAATGGCGGCCATATTTTTTAAATTTTGCCTAGCATAAGCTGTTGGTTTTGCTCTTCCAATAAATTTAATAAGTATTTAAAATAAGTAATCAAGTAATCAAATTAATGATTACGATTAATGATTAATTAATTGTAATCAAAATTTTTGATTATGATTAATTAATTGTAATTAAAACTTTTGATTATAATTATTAATCAGTAATTTGTAATTGTAATCAGATTACTTTTGGGCCAACACAGGTACAAACGTATGGACCTTTTGATCTCAAGGACTAAGGTTGGCCTTTGCAAATATTATAAAGACACCTTGAATGTTTATTTTGATTTTTTGGAACGGAAAACGAAAGATATGTTTTTCAGTTGCGAGTTAGTTGTCAAATTCCATAGATGATGACGTAACGAAGCAATCGCTGATCAAAACTGGTACTAGGTTTGAAGGGGTTTCATCATATTCTCAAAGGTGTGTGCAGCATGCCAACACGCAGTTGACTAGCCAGGTAGTTATATCATGTGTTTAATCACACCAGACTCTGATTGGAGACCCTTGCGCAGGAGTTGGTCTTACAAACATGTTAAAATTAAAATCCAATTAAAGAAAATTAAAGGATAAAGTTTTCCTCAATTCACAAATGTAATGTAAACTGTTCTTAAATAGTAATTTGCTTGACAAGTACGAGTAAACCGTGCAGATTTTAGTCGGTAAGTAGGGTTTTTGTATTGCTAATTGAATATTAGCAACTTAATAGCGAACAGTACTTATGCATGTTTCAAATAGGAAACGTTAAGTAGGTACTGTGACTATAGATGGATTGGTGCCAACTGCTAAAGACCTTTTATCACTAATCTCTAATGGTTTATGTTTATTGCACAGGTAAAGTTTTTTTGCTTCTAATTGAATAAACAAAATCATAAAAATATAATATGTCTTACATAAAAATTATACGTAAATATTAAAACATATTATTTTAAGTAGACCCTAAATTCTATTCCATTTAATTATCTGAATCGGATGCAATAAAGAAACGAACATAGATGTTATAAACAGAAAAAAAAAAACTCCAAAAGCAAAAGTATAATTTTTAAATTTTTAACCAGGGGGGCCTGTGAACTACAATGTCTCCATTCATTCAAAATAACAAATCATTAGTAACTCGTGCATATATGGATCATGTTGTGGTGTTATTCGGATTCATATAGTAATAATCTATGCTCCTGGCCATATTTGGTTCGGAAATACTTCTTTAATACGAAATAATAATCAGTTTTGATCAAAATTTTTATAACTTTGGTCGAGTTCCGTAATACCAAAAATTATGAATGAAAACTTGTAAGTTTCTTTATTAACTGGTGTTTTTCTTTAGCTGGACAATAAAAACTGTGCTCCTGAACTAATGCGACATGAGATAGTGTTATTTTTTTTATTACAAAACAAAAAAACAGAAAACATGTCCTCTTTGACATAAAAATAAGCAAAACTAAATTCATTTACAATTTCGTTTAACAAAAGTATTTCAGAACCAAATATGGCCAGGAGCATAGATTATTACTATATGAACCCGAATAACACCACAACATGATCGAAAATTGCACGAATTACAAACGATTTTGGTATTACGTTTGTATGGGAGACACCGTGGGTCAGCAGACTCTTAAGGCAGTAAATGTTAAACTTATGGGTGGTGGTTTATCTGTACAGCCATGATTTAAACAAAGAAACATAAAAAGTGACAATTCAAAAATAGCCTAAGCATTTTAAAACCGTAAACTCCGAATGTAGGAATCCATTAACCTACGACCAAATTAAAATTTCCTCCACTGACAGTTTATCTCCTGACAAATTCCTCGCATTTCAATGTAACACGACAAGAACAATTTCGAGTTTCCCAAAAACAGAAATACTTTTACTTTAGGGGGACTATTTGACCTGAAATTAAGATGTCGAAAATCAATGTCCCTGTCACTTTGACGGGACGAAGTAGCTATGCATCATGTTGGCATTGGACATTTTTTGTTTTCGAATTTTAAGGGGAAATTCGTTGTCCCAAAATAGTTGAATATTGACAGCTCTTACGTTTAAACCGTATTGCTTTTTGTTGCATTAAAGTATTGGTACTTATTACGGTTATACGATTTTTTAATTTGGTGAATAACAAAGAATTGTATGTGCATAATATGTACATAAGAATAAAGTCTTTTAATGATAATATCAATAAATTTAATCTTAATTATTCGTATTTTTATTAAATTTTAGCAGCGGCATACATTACTTACAATTTGTCATTCAGCTCAGCATTTCAAACTGGAAATTGGAATGATTTAAATCTCTCAAATATTCCGAGTCAAACTGGAATCATTCAAAGGTTTTATACTTAGCTAAGCGATTTCCAATTTTCAACTTAATATAATGTCAACTTAAAGAACTTCTCTCACGTAATTATTGTATATTGTTTTACGAAAAAACTAAAATTAATTGCATCGAGACCAGATGCCGTTTTTAATGATGCTATTGAACCTAGGTCTACGTGACTGGCAGCTCGTCAATGATGTATCTAGATAGAATTAACACTAACATGCGTAGTATAGAAGATATTAGGTATTATCCAGGTGTTTTATCGATACAAAAAGTTCTTCGATTGCTAATCCATTGTAGTTTGCTGAATAAAATTGTTATTAATTTATTTTCCGTTCCGATTATTAGAATTTATTGATCTAGCTTGAGATTTTTTCAACAAAGAATATTTTGATATAGTTGATGGAAAATCAATATAGGTAGATCGTGTGTTTTATAAAAGAGACACAAAACAATAACCAATTAATATTTTATCGAACACATGAAAGAAAACAGCCGCAAAAAAAAATTCTACTACGAATATTGAAATTTCTAGGCAAGATGAAATTAAAAGTTGAGTGCAAAACAAGTAAGAAAAAAATAAACATTAACATTGTGACACTTCGAGAGGTTGTTAACAGCAAATAAATGAAAAGCTGTCGAGTAATCAAAATAATTTAGACGAACCCCATTATGCAACAGTAATTAATAACAACAATATTTCAAACACACTCAACAAAACAAAACGTTTCTATGATGAATGGGATTCGAGTGTCCCCAAAAATAGTACAATGGCTCAACTTAATCTCAACTAAAAATCTTCTGAACTTAAATGAATTTTAATATAGTGGGGACAAAAGTACCCTAATTTAGGGTAGCACGAAGCTACAAGACAAAATGCTGCCAGTAAAGTCGACACGTCAGAATTAATGGGTCTTTTTTTGACTCTGGTTTTTTGGGAAGCTACTGAGACAGTCAATAAATTTGGGTGTAATTATACTTAAAGGGAATTTGTTGAAAGGTAATTTGAGTTAAGACGGAACAAAACGTGAGGTTTTATGGAAAAACAATCAGTTGTTAATGATCTGTTTCAGTAATTTTGGATATTGATGATTATCTACTTGCTGGGACGTATATTTTTTTTAAAAAATTATTTTTTTTTATTTACGATTCAGAAAAGATATCTGATTAATCTGTCAAAGGAGTCTAATTTACTCGTATTTAAATATTATCAACCACTTTTTGTTTCACAATCAACTTTATTTGTCACGTCGTTGTATTCTTGGTGCATTTTCAATTTATTAGGTAGACTCTAATGCCGGTTCCCAATATTCTACCTATCTTCCATTTGCCCTACTAGAGATATCGATGTGACATCAGCTCCATATAAGTTAGGCCAAATTTCTATCTCTAGTAAGGTAAACCATGGATAGATTGAATATTGGGGACCGCAACTGAAATCGAAAATATTTTATTTCCCGCTTATATAAAATCAAGCTTCCTATTAGAACCAGATAAAGTTACCAATAGCAGTGTGGTTTTTATAGTCGAAATTACCACATCAGAAGAATTAATTGCATTAAAAATTCAACTCGCTCCTCTACAAAGGGTAGAAACCGCCATGCAGAAGCATTAACCGTTCAAACCAAAAGACGATTTTAGGAATTAATGGTGTTTAAAAAGAAGTTTCGGAGTCTATCAGGGCCCCGGTGGCTTTACTAAGCTACTGTGGAGCAAACTTCACTCATATTGATGTCAATTTACTTGAATGGCCATCGTTACATAAAAAGTAATGATTGCAGTTAGGCTACGTGCAGATGCTAGAAAATGACGCTGGATTTGATTTTAATAAAAAATTACAACTGGCTTCATTCTTATCTTAACTTTTGCAGTTGTATTGAAAACAGCTACAAATAATTTAAAAATAAGTAGTTTTAATGTGCCTTTGATTTTTTTTTCAATATCTAACGGCCGTTCCCAATATCCTATCTATCCATGGTTTCCCTTACTAGGGATAGAATGTTGACATAACTTGTATGGAGCTTATGTCAAATTGATATCTCTAGTAGGGCAAATAGAAGATAGATAGGTTATTGGTTTCGGCCGTTAATAAATCATCTTACTTAATTTTTTTTTTATTATTTTTATCTTTATTTCACATGGGCCTAACGTACAGGCGTAACGTAAAACGTCAATATGTATAATATTTGTCGCATAAGTATAATGGTAACTACAAGTCGACTTAAAGCTAAGTTTACGAGGACTCGAACGCGCCCTGAGAAGAAGCCCACGACAAACACAGCCGCTAAGCAGTTCATTCACTTCCAAGGATTGGATTAATTTTAAATAAGTAAATAAAATAAATCTTTTAGTTATCTATCCGTTCCATAATTTAAGAGCAATGGCGGCTGCCAACAAACTCAAATTCAAAATGAACTCAATATAAGTTAGTTGTTTCATAAACGTCGCGTTTCAAACCGTAGTTGTGTACACAGCTTAAGGTAAATAGCTCAATATTTCTCGAGTTATGACTTACTTTGTTTATCCCGAGGAAGTTAAACTCAATGGACAGTGGTTAAGCGCTAACGGTTATTTATCGACACTTTTATGTACGTAGAGGATTTTACGAAGACATTTTTATGAATCAGTGTCAAATAATAAGAATACTTACCAAGATTACGATGTTCTTTATTTTATGTTTATAGTTTTAAATCTACAGTTTAGAAGAGACTTTGCATTATAAATCATGAATTATGATAACGCATCACGACTTTTGAACCGGTGGGGAAAAGCTGTGCTTTTTCCATACCAATATTTTACTCGTATAAATGGGTACATGACTTTATTTGTGGTGCCTTGATTAAATCCTGCTTTAATAAAACGAAAATTAATCATTAAAAACTCTCTATATTTATTTATATTTCTCATAAAATAAAAATTACATTTATATTTTGGTAATCGCCTCATAATTTCCTTCTTTTAGCGCTAAAAATCAGCCATTTTGTTTCTTTGAAAAAAGACTATCTTAGGGCACTTGAGATTTTGAGCCAAATCTAACGACAACTTTTAACTGTCTAAATCCATCCAATACGAGGTAATAAAGATATTTACAAACAAACAAATAAAAAAATAATAAAATGTTAAAGTCTCTCCTTCCTATGAAATATTATACGATCCCATTCGCCTATTTCTGTCGGCATGGGAAAATTATTCCACGCACTCGAAACTTTAGTACGACCACTTCTAATTCTAATTGTAGAAAATAGCGTCTTGACTACTTAATGCATAACGACGGCCCTCCAATCTTATTATTGGAAGGTAGCAACATATTGTATTAAACAATCCGAATAAATTAAAGGATTGTATGTCTCAACTCATTAGAAATAAGGTTACTTTTAGAATCACTTGGGCTTTGAAGTTAAGCTATCGACTGTTCATTAATTTTGGTTCCATAATTACAACTAAGCAGATTTATTTTTACACGGTGGGAAAGCTTATTGATAGTCGATCGTATTAATTTGTTGGTATAGAAGCATAGTGATAAAAGAAGCTTTTTCCCACGACTTCAGCAGCGTTTATTTTGGTTTTTATTTAAAAAAATGGTTTTTATTTTCATCTCAATCAGATTCCTAAAAAAAGGGTTTTTCATTACGTAGGTACCTACAAGAACTAGTTTAATATATTAAGTACTATGGAATTAAGAATTACATAACATTAATGTTTATTGTATAGGTACGACAAGTAGCTAAGTACAGGTATTTACGTCTATGCTCCTGTATAATTATTGAGATAATCATTTTAATTGCATCGGCCTCGAATGTCATTAACTTTGTATAATACTAGTAGGGCGCGTGGGAGCGCGGGCCACATGTGGCCCGCGGGCTGTCTTCTCACCTATAAAAGAATCGCCGTCATCTCCATCGCCAATTGGAATCCGATTGGCAATGGGCTAAAAGAATTACCTCGGAGCACGGTCATGGATTTAAAGATAGTTAAGGGCTGTTTGAATAAAAAATACACTGAACCTCATGTTTTATTTCCATTTAAATCCATGACCGTGCTCCTCAATCATCATCCAAATCGTAGACCATCTCTTCTCATACTTTTCATAGTTTTTCATAGGCCTTTGGGTTTATTGTAGCATTCACATTTTCCATGGAAAAATAAATTCAACCACTTTGATTTTTTTTCATTCATCCCGTAGACCTTGAGATTCTAATTACGTCTTGCAAAGAAATCACTCTCTTATCTTTTATACTTTCCGAGATATAAAAACACGAAAGTATGGCGGCCATCTTGAATCCGCCATTTTGATTTTTTTTTCAGCCAACTGCCAATTGGATGACGTTTCGAGTTACATTTGGTCGAGCACCCCCCACTTATCTTCGATACCCTGGCTGTGCTCTTCAACCGTCTCCGAAATCCTCAATCATCAGCTCTCTCCATATTTTTCTCTAGTAACTCTCCGAAAAACCGCATCACAACCTTGCATAATTACCAACTGTTAGTCTCTTCAACATTCCCCATACATTTTCTATGAAAAAAAATTCCGCCATTTTGGATTTTTTTTCCAGCCGTCGAATAGACCTTTTTGTCTTGATCAGTTCTTGTCAAGAAACCACTGTTCCATCTTTTATACTTTCCGAGATATTGACGAAATTCAAATGGCCGCCATTTTGAATCCGCCATTTTGAATTTTTTTTCAGCTAACTGCCAATTGGATAACATTTCAAATGACATTTGGTCGAGCACCCCCAACCTATCTTCAATACTCTCTCCGTGCTCTTCACCCGTCTCCAAAATCCTCAATCATCAGCTCTCTCCATATTTTTGTTCTTAATGAATTTTTGCCTTCTATACGACATGATCCTTGAAAAAAAATTTTTTCATACAAAATTGTTCAGGAGAGGTGATCAATCAGTGAGTGAATCAGCACGAGTAGCTATATATATATTAAAGCAGCTATATATATATTAATAAATATTATATGTCATTGCGACAAACTAGTGTTATAAATATAAACATTTTTATATGGCACTATAGCAAAAGACCGCGGTTTTCTAGTTCTGACGATCTCCCTGGCAGCCTAGCTGGTGAAGAGGCGTGTCCTCGAATTCGGGAGGTCGTTGGTTCGATTTTCGCTAGGGACAACTTTGAAAATTAATAATTACTAAGTTGTCTTAGGACTGGTACGTTTAACTCCCCGTAAAATCTATTAAACAAAATTAACAAATAATTATACAGCTCCTTTTTTGGAAAACAAAGATTAAAGACAGTGCAGTTACGAGTATATTATATTGTTTGGTATTGATTCGGAATGCATAAATTTAGTTCAGGACAGCTCAATCAATATACCAAAACAATAGCTAGAACAAGAATCAATTTGTCTATTCTATCTGCAGCAATGATATAATAACTGGGATATAAATCATGAAATGATTATACTACTGTCTTTGTTCATATAATATTTAATTTTATTCCAATCCAAGGACACCCGCATTTTTGGAGTGGAAAGCTTTTCAGGTCTATTTAACTTGAAATGCTTGAAAAGCTTGGAAAGCCAGAAAAGCCTTAAAATGATAACAGTCTGCGTACAGACGCGAATATACCTCGACGTTTTTTTAAACATTCACGAAATGCAGACTACTTACTACGCGACTGATGACCAAGACATCAATCAGTTCTTCAAGTCAGGACTGATGATAGAGTGAGACTGTCTCACTGTGCCTAGTGAGACAGTCTCACTCAGACGACGCGACTGATGACCAAGACATCAATTAGTTCTTCAAGTCAGGACTGATGATAGAGTGAGACTGTCTCACTGTGCCTAGTGAGACAGTCTCACTCAGACGACGCGACTGATGACCAAGACATCAATTAGTTCTTCAAGTCAGGACTGATGATAGAGTGAGACTGTCTCACTGTGCCTAGTGAGACAGTCTCACTCAGACGACGCGACTGATGACCAAGACATCAATTAGTTCTTCAAGTCAGGACTGATGATAGAGTGAGACTGTCTCACTGTGCCCAGTGAGACAGTCTCACTCAGACGACGCGACTGATGACCAAGACATCAATCAGTTCTTCAAGTCAGGACTGATGATAGAGTGAGACTGTCTCACTGTGCCCAGTGAGACTGTCTCACTCAGACGACGCGACTGATGACCAAGACATCAATTAGTTCTTCAAGTCAGAACTGATGATTGAGTGAGACTGTCTCACCAACTACAGTGAAAACCAACAATAAAAAAACCAACAATAACAACATTAATGCTTAGAGGATTCAGTAGGGACAACCCTTTCAAACAAGCAACAAGAACCATAGGTACTTTTTCAGGTAGGACTTGCTTCGCTGAGTTCCACTCAACTAATATCGGTGTGTAAGCATGCCAGTCAGTAAGAGTCATGAACAGAAGTAAAGGGATAAGCTCAAACTGACCGATCGTAGAGCTTAACTACCAACGGCTGAAATTAAATTTTCCAGATTTACTCTATCGGAGATGGAAATTTGACGTATGTAAGCCCAAAACAATACTGACACACGTTATGGAAAGTTTCCGTATCTGGTAGTACAAATCTGAGACATGTTTATTAATTTCAGCCAGTCATTATTTGCTATAAAGAGATACCTATAAAAAGTAAGCATAAATTAAATCTAATAACTCTCAATCAAAACAATAGTTGGAAATCAATCAGAGTGTATCAAAACATTGTTTATATTCAGTTTGTGGTATAATAGCTGTGAATGCAATCTACGGTCGTCGGCATTACATTTACAAGGTTACAGTGAATTATAAGGCGATTAGCGGACAATGCGCTTATCAGCGCTTGTCAAAGTGTTGATTTATTGACCACAGCCTGTGATTTATGTCCCACTGTTGGGCACGAGCCTCCACTCACATAGAGAAAAGGGACTTAGCTAAGCTCTAGGCCCTCGGCGTGATTTTTTCTGTGTATTTAGTTAAAGGTAAAAAAAGAAATAAGAGCAGATTCATACGTCAAGAAACGATTGTTTTAAATAAATAAATAACCAAGAGTCAAAGATTTGCCGATGCAATTTCTAGATATTCAAAATACGAGGAAGTATTTTTGTTAACCGAAATAGTACGAAAAGAATGGGTGTTTCTCCACTAAGCCTCCAATTCAACATTACAATTCCAAAGAAAACTAAATTTACAATCACAAACGGTACTATATTTATTGATGATCTTAAACTTTGAGAGTCACTATCATTATGTTGTTATTCAATCTATGTCACGATTTAACAAAGAGTTCACTGTGATTAGTATTGTGACTAAATGGACTTTATTTATATTTCAATGCAATATTATCAAACTAGTTAAATAAAAATAAATTAATTATTACTAAACACCAGTTACATACGCAGTAGGTTCATATAGGTTTCAAGAAAATCCATAAACAAAGATATAGGTTTCTGGGATCTACTTTCTGTATATAATTCGAAGGCTATTTGTTTAAATGCTTTTTTATTGTAGATAGATAGGCGTGGGTTTAAGGACAATCATACCTGATGGAAAGCAATAATGAAAGTCTAGGTTATATTTTTATACTTATACTCTTCTCTTGAAGGAACCCAAATTGTACTTGGCTGTAAACACGGATGCTGAAAGAGCGTTTCACACCTTAGCGGTTCGTATCAGAAATGTCGAAGAAAAACGTGTCCTGCGAGTTTGTTGAATGTCAATTACATAATGATTTTTTGCCTTTTGAAGGAGGCATAAGGCCATTGTAAAGATTTAATTCTGTCAAAATCAGTTATCCAACGTCCAAAGGATAAATACGCTTCGCTGTATAGGCTCGCCAATTAGACGACTTTGAGGCTCGCAATCTAAATATTCGTGCAACTGCTTACCAAAGTAGGTAGAGCGTTGTTGTAATTAATTTCAATAAACATTTGATTGATTATCTTCACCCACTTAGCTGCAGAAGCTAAGTTCTTAACTTCATAAACTCTTATACGAAGCGTGTTTCTAGCCCTTGACATGTCTAACCTAGCTGCACAATAATTGACTGCACACCTGCGCCGCGTTTTATAATGAAGCTATAGCGTTTGTAGCTAGAGCCTAGCTGTTTGCCGACCTAATGCGGCCATTGTTATGTTTTCCTGTTCGTTTTGTAATTTGGCCGCAGGGTAGGCAACTTTGTAGCGAAACTAAAAATACCACTAGTGAACATTGTACAAATATTAGAATAAATATACTGGAACTAGCTGACCCGGCAAACATTGTTTTGCCATTCAGGCGAAAAAGATTAAGAACTGTTATCAGACCTAGGTCTTACCAAAAATTTCATAAAAATCGGTCAAGTCGTCTCGTAGGAGTTTGCGGTTACTGTGATACGAGATTTTTTCATAATCATATTAAGAATACCAAATAAATAGAGATGCGAATATATGACTGATCCAATCTTGCTTCCTTATAGTTCCTTGTAGTTGAAATTTTAATAAATTCTTTCTCATCTCCCACTGTAAAAGAACCTCTATGCGTAATTATTCAGCTTTTAAGGTCCATGAGTCATTTTCAAATGTGTGTCATCAATATAAGTCATATTGTATCAAATATTCGATTGAATGTGTCGTATCTATACATTTTTGAATTACGTTCCAAAAGCGTAGACTGTATTGCCAAGGTTGCTAGGCTCTGGGTCTCTGGTAGGCTGGTTACGATAGTTCAGAATAATTGAGTAGAAGCAAAAAAGCAAGCGTGTCCAACTGTCTTTGCCCACACGATTACCCGATTACCACTATGGGGAATATATTGTTTCTAAAAAACTTGCCTAGTAAATATCTCAATATCAATAATATAGCCTTAAAAAATCATTACTAATGTACAATTTGTAAAATCTATAACCTATATTTTAATACATTGTGTGTGAAATCTTTACCTGTAATGTAAATATTGGATATTAAAAAAATATAACGCAATAAAATACGCCAAAGTTTATTTATGTGCAGTCCATAATAAATATAAACTATATAAAGCTTAAACAAGTTAGTGCCCAGCGTACCAGATGCGTACAGATTCCAACATTTTTATGACACTCGAACACGTGCCTTCGAAATGTGCGTTATTTCTCAACGTAAATAAATATCATGGTGTTTTACGCGTCACGAGCCCTAGTGTAAACACACCCTTAACTTGGGGTTTGGTAAGTAAGGATATACATATAAGTAAAATAAAACATTAAACAATTCTAGCTTGAAAAAGTAAGTTTTTTACAACCGCTTCGTGTGGGGTCACCTTTGATGTTTTGTTTACATTTTGGAAATTCCTTGCTGTGATTAAAAAACAAAACATGAAATTCATGAAAATATACTTATTTTTGGGGCATACCTGCGTAAGTCTTGTCTCCTTGTCTGCGAGAAGAATTAGGCAATTGTTTATTACGCCTACTTCCACAGTGTTCTGTCCTATGGTAGGTATTCTATTGTGGGGCAAAGCTGCTGATATTCAAACTATTTTTGTATTGCAAGAGATAGCAATTAGATCCATATAATATACCGTATTCCTTGCCAGTTTTTCTCCATGCAAACTTGCCTTCCGAACCTGGCGGTAGATTTTAAACTCTTCATAAGAGCCTTTTATTTAGGTAGGTATATGTGAAATATAAAGATTTTATTTTTTTCATTTTCGTCTCAATGCATTCAAATATCTAACCAGTCGATGCTACGTTGCGTTTGGCGTAGCGCTGAAAGATCCATCAGACGACTGTATAGGCTGCTTGTTCACCTAAGATATGCTATTTCCATAGCTTTTTTTTTTTTTTTACGCTATACAAGTTAGTACTTGACTGCGATCTCACCTGATGGTAAGTGATGATGCAGTCGAAGATGTTGGCGTACTAACTTGGAAGGGGTAAGTTAAGTCACCCCAACGGTTTCTACACAGCATCGTACCGGAACGCTAAATCGCTTGGCGGTACGTCTTTGCTGGTAGGGTGGTAACTAGCCACGGCCAAAGCCTCCCACCAGAAATATGACCGCTATGATGCGTTTGTATGTCAATCGAACCAATAGAATCGCTTGCTTTTCACATGCATTTTAATACGAAGAAAACACACTTAGTACATTCAATTAATTCAATTTAAGGATTAAAGTTAGCCTAGAGAGTAAAAGGAGGTAAAGACTCTGTTCTCCTTTTTTCCTATTTTGCGATTAGCAGTGGAACTATATGCAATTTTTTTTACTGGTTACCACGTGTGTTTATTGCCCATTATTACCATGTAATCAATGGCGGCTAAACTTTCAGTAATAGTTAAAAATTGCTATAATAAACTTTCATTCGATTCTATTCCAGTCCATTTCATTTAAATTCATTCCATCTCATTTCATTTCATCTCATTTCATTTCTTTTCAATATTTATGTTTCTTATATTATTCTGTTGCATCACATCACATAAGATACAATTATCGTGCATAACTAGTCTGTATTATCATTTCACTCCACAAGTCCGGGCGTTCGCTAAGCGGTGTCAAATTCCAGGGGTTGTATCAAAGAGGTCTGTTTTAACAGCAACATTAGCTTGGGATATGTCATAAGAATATGCGTGGTAAAATAAATAAGAAATTGAAACACAACGATTTTTGAAGTGAAAACTTCTTAAGGGGAAATGGGCACTTTTAATGTTGCCGAACCGCTTTATATGAGAACCTGACGATTTAAAAAAATTACATATAAATTATTCAAGTTTTCAATTCTGTTGGCAATGTTATTTTAATATTTTTATCAAACCAAAATACAAAACAGCTTATATATAGTTTAAAAACAATGCAAGAAGCTTAATTGCACTCCTTTAAGAATTTAGGGAATTCACGTTACTAATAGTGTTCGTTTATAACATACTTTACTTTACCAAAACATGTTGTAAACTGTAAACTTGATGAGCTTTGATAATACCTATGCGGTGACGTTTACATAGAAGATTTTTTAACTCTTGCTTTAAAAGTAGGTAAAGTAGGTAAGTACCTGTAGTTACGTATGTGGTGGCAGGTATAAAGGTGTATTTCTCCTTTCTTCATTTCTTTTTTCCTTTGAAACAAGTTTTATTTAGTTGCCACAAACGCAAAGATGCATGCCTGCGATTCGAACTCTAAACGCTCTGATATTAGGTAGATGACGTCTGTATCACACAAATCATTGCTTAAAGTTGTACGTTCCTAAGTGACTAGTAAAGTTTTGTTTCAGTCAAAAATGAATTATACAACACGCGAAAGCTTGTGCCTTGCGCCACACACCCCAACCAGAGTTGGCTGTAAACGTTCAATTTGTCCCTAATTAACCAGCGAAGAAACCCCAGGTTTGTTCTCCACAGGCGATGTTATCTGCAACATGATACCAGTACGTTTAACTGGCGTATTGAAATAGAATTTTGTTTAACAATATTGCCTGTACGGTGTACCCAACTGAGTACATTTCAGGCGTATTGTTATTTTGAATTATAACAACGTTATTACGGAAAATTTCTTTAAACGTATTGTTATTGGAGCGCAGCTCTGAAAAATTTTGAACAAAAATTCTGGAGATCGAACTAAATTAAAACTGTAAAATATTGCAATTCGTATAGAACATGTACTGTTTAATTATTAACAAATTAATAAATAATACAACAAATTAATTAAGAAGTAATGTGCCAAAAGTGACTTATTTTCCCAAAATTTTTCTTAATTATATCTGTTATACTTGTTAATTAAAATTTATTTTTAATTATTATTGTCTAAGTATTTTAAACCATTATTCAGATCCTGAGCCAGGAGGCTAAGATTACCTAGGTACTGATAGTACCTAGGTAATCTTAGTAATACTAGAACTTCACAACATTAGTTTCAAGATAAAGTTATGATATCTAAATAGATTGACCCAAACTAAATGTCGGAGCACGATCTTTGGGCCTGAATGTATACTGTATGCTCCATCTAATTTGCTGCGATTTTAATTAGAAACGCATACAGTTTAATTCTTAAAAATATAAAATATATGAATGTGTGTTCGTTTGTTGCATCTGTAATAACGCTGCAGTATGGAAGTATCAACGATGCCGGGTCAGCTGTATTGATATAAAATCAGTGTCAATCTACTTGGAGTATCCAACATTATCTAATTAATTTAAATGAATTTGGGGGTCATAACATGTTTTAATAGAAACTGCTCGTAAATTCCCACTCACCTCCGAAAGATATTTTTTTGCAGTTTCCCAGATTTGGAGCTACCGCGAACCAATATGAACCAATATGAAGTAAATGAGTAGGTATTTATTAAAGAGCAGAGCAGAGTTTTTATTAAAAACATGTAGATGCATGTTGTGCCCGCAAAACTCATTGCCATAAGCCTACCACGGTCCACGTATAACGAAAAACTAAATAAAATTTGAATTTTCTCGCCCGGATGGTTCCATCCCCCCCTAAACCAAATAACTTAAAACATTTATAAATAAGAGAAGCGCTTGTTGTTTTTTCAAAGCAAAACAAGATTTATGTGAAATACTTTGATAATCTTAATATATATAAATCTCGTGTCACAATGTTTGTCCTCAATGGACTCCTAAACTACTGAACCGATTTAGTTCAAACTTCGTGAATATCTGTCATTTGGTCCAACTTAAAAGATAGAATAGTTTTTATCCCACGTGGACGAAGTCGCGGGCATCAGCTAGTCTAATATATATAAATCTCGTGTCACAATGTTTGTCCGCGATGGACTCCTAAACTACTGAACCGATTTAGTTCAAACTTCGTGAATATCTGTCATTTGGTCCAACTTAAAAGATAGAATAGTTTTTATCCCACGTGGACGAAGTCGCGGGCATCAGCTAGTCTTAATATATATAAATCTCGTGTCACAATGTTTGTCCTCAATGGACTCCTAAACTACTGAACCGATTTAGTTCAAACTTCGTGAATATCTGTCATTTGGTCCAACTTAAAAGATAGAATAGTTTTTATCCCACGTGGACGAAGTCGCGGGCATCAGCTAGAATAGATATATTTTTGACTATTTAATTAACTAAGTGACAGTTATAAACGACATTTTACTGCATCGAATTATTATACCTATATCGGGTGATAGAGTCAAATTGAGTGTGACAGTTACTGATATTGCTCACTACACTTTGAGAATCGTGAGTGGCAGTTTACAAATATCTTTCGGTGGTTAAAGTTAAACTATAACTAATCGAAATAATTTACAATCGAGCCCAATTTAAAATCAAATACAAAACCCGGAGCGCGCCCGGCGGCGGCGTATAGCAATAATTTGAGTAGGTACTCGCTATCAACTATATCTTCAGTCGTGACTTGCTTTACAACCACACGGTAGCTACCAATTAGGGTTGCCACTACCACATTATTAGCTATTTTAGCTGTTGTTGCTGTTTACTGCCGTCGGTTTATTCGTGAATATGTTCAACTGTTTAACACAAGGTTCGATCACCGAGTAGAGCAAGAGTTGTGACATTGACTGTGCAGTGTGCACCCTTATGAATCGGAGAGTAGATTAAGCAGTCAATCTTGCACCCTATCATCGAAACGATCCATCAAATTTTATATTGATTACTAATTTAATAGTTGAATCGCTTAAGGAACTATTATTAACCTCTGTTTGTGACTTAGATATGTTAAAAAACGTTAAATCTTGCTCTCCTGGTAAGAAATAAAATTTCAACCATCATCATCATTGCCCATACCTATAGAAGATTGGGGTCAAGCAGCCTATAAACAATCCTGTTGTTCCATTACTGCGTTCACTTGATGCACACCTGTAGATTGGTTCACTCTCCGCGCATAGATATCGGATCAATATATAATAACCCCGTTGAACAAAACAAACGAAAAGATTCTTCCTGCAATTAGTCAAATCCATAGTAGATTAAAATTTAGTTAGAGTTTATCCGCAAATGGTGTAATTTATATTCGTATTCAATAGTGGGGATAAAATAATAATGTCAACGTGTATCAAAGTATGTAAAATGGGAATAAACCTCTCCTATCTTCCTCTTGTCTTGCTTTGACCTGTGAACATGGTAATCCAGTCCCTTTCAGATAATATAATCGGGGATATGATTTTTATCCACTGCCTGTGCTAGGGTGGTAGAATGCTACTATACCGATTCCAAATTCCAACATATTATTTAGATTTAAAAAAACTTATGATAATGCCCTAAGTCATCGACAACCCTATCACCCGCATCGAATACTTTTTGCCTCCTATGTCTAATGACAAAGGCATCATTATCTAATCATGGCTTCTCGATTTTTTAAACAAGTAACGGACAATGGGCCTTAAAAAACAAAAACCAGAGAAAAGGGAACTTTATGAACCGTGCTTTTGAGTCACTGGCTCGAAATCGATAGACCATGATAGAAAAAAAGGAGAAAACTAATCTAACAGTAGAGCACTGACGTAACTTGAATTATAGATAGATAGATAGAAAATACTTTATTGTACCATTACAAAAAGAAAGAAAAAAAAACAAATAAAATAACCAGAAAAACAAATGTACAATATGGCGGCCTTATCGCTAAACAGCGATCTCTTCCAGGCAACCATCGGGGGAATTATACCTATAAGGTACTCGTAGGTACCCATGTGATAACATTAATTTACGTCTTGTTTTGTAGACAAAAAAATGACCTACCAATATATATTTTTTTTTTCATTTCACCCGCTCGCAAAAGAAATCCTTAATGGCTTAAATGTGGGCGGCAAATTTTATTATATTCCCTAGGCCACAAAAGCATTTTCTATTCTCCCTAGGATAGGAAAGTATTATCGATCCTTGGGCATAAAAGAATTTCCAAATTCAAACATGACGTAACAGACAATGAGCCTTAAAAACAAAAAACAAAGAAAAGGTAACTTTGTGAACCGTGCTTATAAGTCACTGGCTCGAAATCGATAGACCATAGAAAAAAAGAGAAAAGCTGTAGATCACAAACGGAACTTCAAGTATACCTATAAGATACCCATGTGATCACCATCTACGTGCTGTTTTGTAGACAACAAATTGACCTGAAAGCTCCTAAAACGTTAAAGCTTTCTATAAGGTTATTTATTATTATAGCTGAAGGTGTCACGAAATTGGGTCACGCAAGTAGCAATCAATAAACTAAGACTATTAAGAGGTACGAGCAAATTAACAGTTAAACACGGGCTACAACGTCACGACGCGTAACGGTACGCATTGCTATTCTGTGTTCGAGCCTAGATCCTAGCCCTAAAACACGGCCTAGGCGCAGACGTGTCTGGCCTACGTATTACAGGAATAGTTTATTAAGTCACGACCTGTGGGAATTAAGTGGCCTATATTAAGCCTGAGTACACAAAACTTCGTTCCAAGCTTAACCCCCTTTTATGGACCACTAATTTATAAGTGCTAATATTAGGTATGGGTTTCTTATCAGGATATCTGGTTGGTCCCTCATTCTAGCTAAATGTCGTTTTATTTTAAATTCTATCATTTCTCTTTAAGCATTGGCAAATAAATCTATGGACCCCGGGTGTAATACAAAATTCACGAAAAATGTGTCTCAAGAAAACCTATATAAACGAGGGGTAGGTACAAGTGTATTTTTATAAAGAAACTAAAACATTGTAATTTATGCCTTGAACCTTTATTATACAGCCTAATTTGGCTTAAGTGCGATTGGAACTCTTTTCGCGTTTTGGCTTTCATTAGGTTCGGACACTTTTAGCGCTGACCCGAAATCCTTAGTATTATAATTAATAGTATCAATGTCTGTAAGTTAGTAGGTACTTGACAGCAATGATAATGTTTTGCAGCTAAAGATGTTTTCGTGAGTAGGTACTTGGAACCCTCAATGGTTGCTACACAGCATCGCCACGGAACAGTAAATGGCTCATCTACGCCAGTAGGCTGATGACTAGCCGTGTCAGTGTGTTGCTGTCCCACCATACCAGACCTAAGCCAATTTAAAAAAAAGTAAAAATCCGAAATAGCCAATGGGGAATATTGAACAGACTTCCCACTCAAAACTCTTAGATACGACACTTCTTAAACTCTATCACGGGACAAATAGCAGGCAAATACTGTAAAACATTGACAAACCAATGTGATACAAGTATAAAATCAATTGATTGGAACTACTGGCTATAAATTTGAAAATTAAGTTTCCCTATCGATAGAAACAGGTTTAATGTAGGACTCAGCTCAAAATATTTAAAGGAATTTAAAGTTAATTGCAAAGCCTTATGGCTTCTTTTTCGTTGTACGTAAACAGTCGATCACCGAAAGTACTCCAAGACCCAGACCTGGGGCAATAATTGCCTGGTTTCCATTTAAAGGAAGTAGGGACAAAGATTCAACTGAAAACTGGTAAAACCAGACTGTTTGCGACAGGGTTGCCAGAAGTTTAGGGGTTTTCTGTAATAATTCATTAGTACATTAAGCTTACTAGGTAGGCAATCTAGGTAGGTAAAAAAATTCCAACATTATCAATTCTCATTATTTTAATCGAATCGCAAAATACACAGGATTTTGACGTGACAACGTCTTATAAATTGGTTTGCCGGGTGACACTTCAAGAAACTGCGTTACGCTCCGCTCACGTTATGCGCTCACAATGAGAGCGAGTGAGAGGCACGCGTCCCTTCCACTCGGGCATGGTTAGCCCGCCTAAGAGCGAGAGAGACAGACATACGTTGTCACGTAAAACTTTCGCCCGTATACCGACTTTACAGGCAACCAATTTTTTTTTTCAATCGATTTTTTTTTAATTTAGCTTCGATTTTGGGATTAGTTTCTTTCACCCACACATACATACCATTTTACCATAGGTACCATGAACGATTATATAAGTACTTTAATTACAAAAATTCGACAAAGATTATTTATTTTAGTAGTATGTTCTTTATTTTCTATACACAGCCATGTCGGCAAAATCTGATGCGCTTATTTATCACACGATTTCTCGCGGCATTTATACCTAAATAGGTAGATATTGAATGAACAGCATCAGGAAAATACATATATTATACAGTTAAAATAACTTTTTTTAACGAGTTACGGAGCGTGGCCTACATACATTATTCCTCGAAGTTTTCCCCGCGACTAGGCACAACCCTTCGTTCAGCAGAACTTCCAGTTCAAGTAAAGAAAAAAAATTCACTACAATTTGAACTCTATCCCTAGGCAATAAGCGTGTTTTAAAACAAACACTTGGTCTACATTTTTTGCGTGCAATCCCCCATTTGGGTCAAGTACGAACGGCTTATGAATAATTTTCTGCAATCCTCACTATTATATTTACGCAAGCAAGGAAGTATAATGTTCATTCGACTTAATTGTCCGTGCTTATACACAATTTGTGGGCACTTATGTTGTTTAAAAATTAGATAGATCTAGTGGGATTAAACAATGTCCAAATGCTGGAAATAGTCATATAGGAGAAGGGGATTTATACAACAAATCACTAAAAGCAGCACTTGGACTCATCATGGCGCCGCATGTCACGCAAGTCTAGTCTAGCATGAATGAGAAGGCATCTCCATCGTTTTGTTATCACTGTGCCTGGTAAATGGCAATAGCGACACCCACATGTTGAGTGGGCGGACACACGTCGTATAGCAGGTTGCCGGTTCGGTTCCCGCTCGTGAATAATTTACGAGTAATTACTATCGCTGAATATTAAATAATGTTGTTGTTTACATTCGCAAATT
Organism: Coenonympha glycerion; assembly: GCA_963855885.1. Taxonomy (NCBI): domain Eukaryota; kingdom Metazoa; phylum Arthropoda; class Insecta; order Lepidoptera; family Nymphalidae; genus Coenonympha; species Coenonympha glycerion. The sequence continues at coordinate 2,474,122 of OY979647.1, forward strand.
ATTATTATAAATTTCGACACGCTGTACCGTAATGTTGGTTAATGAAATATTATACCAAGTACATAATATTAAATGAGAATTAGGTACATATCCCAGTTTAATTTACTTTATAACTGTATGATAAATTTTGTAACTGTACTCTGCAGTCCTATTAACGAATTATGTTGCTATTTGAAATGTGTATATTTATTGCGATTTAGGGGAATGAAATATTGTTTACAACCTATTCTCGGACCTACAAAATGTAGACAAAAAAAATCATAAAATTCAGTCATACAGTTTCAGAGAAGTTTGATTACAAACACTGTGACCAAACTCTAACACGAGAATTTTGTTACACCACAAAATGTATTTTGGTTTTCAGTAAATATGTGAATTTTTCATATATGTATATATTTTAAAAATAGGAAAAACTACAAAAGCTACCACTACCGCTTTATCTACAACTTTGTTTGAAATTAATAGAAATAACTTAGAAACTGTAGACATCAGAAATTCTTCACTGACCAAGTCTTGACAAAATATTGAGAAGGTATGTATTAGGAATTCAGGCACCCTGTCAGTCATCTAGATTCTTTACAAAATACACTTGTAATTTTACGATCTACAAAACGCAATACAAATCTAGATCGCCCAAAAAAGGGTTTTGTATGATTTATGCTCGAATTATACGATCATTGTAATAAATGCAAAATCAAATCAGTCCTACGCATGCGCGAGGTGATTATAATTTGCGAAACTGCAACACCTGCCGCCTCTTAGGGCCTGTTTAGTGCTAGCCATGACCTCATTGATAATAATAAGTAGGTGACGACACATTTTCTTCGAAATAATTACTTTTAATTGGTCATTTTGCAACTCTTCTATTGATATGACTACTTCTCAGATTACAAGCCAAAGTACAAGCAATGGGTATCGTCTATCGACTATCGATATGTGTTGGCCATACCTATTGTGAAACAAAAAAATATCATTCGTTTTGGTTTTTGGTCCTGGCACTGTTCTAACTTCTCTTTCATCCAGCAATCTTGTTATACAAGCTCTTTTATTCTTTTAACTACTTTGTTATAGTGCTTCACACACTAGGTATAATTATAAATTATAAGTATATCAAAATTATTGCTACCAACGGGATTTGAACCCGCAACCACCACTTGTCGCGAGTGGCCGCTCTACCGATTGAGCTATGGAAGCGACTACCGCCGACACGATAATTTTGATACACATTGTTTTCCAGTCATAGGCAGACTGCGGAGCCATCTATTGGGAAACTACGGTTTCACCAACTCAAAGGTCCATATTTCTTTTATTCTTCTCCCTTTTAACATCAGCTTTACTGAGGGCTTCCACGATTTGATCTAATCATTCATTGATTGTATTATGTACTTATGCAAAATTAAATATTACTTTGCGGGCTAGAGCGAGGTTCCAACAGATTTAAGGTTTGGTTCCTCGTTCCTGGTACGCAATGCAAATGTCTGGAATACTCTCCCTGCCTTCCCCATCATTCTACAACTTGAGTACTTCAGATCTAGAATGAATGAATAGGCATTTTTTAGGCAAGAACGCTGCGCCTAAGACTCTTTCATCACTTACCATCACGTTTACTAACAGTCATAAAACATCTTATCTTTCAAAGATACTAGTCATATATCTTTGGCCGTTTAAATTATATCAATGCTACCACCACCAAATTGTCAAGCTCGATTACCATTAAAACCTTATCTCAATCTTAAAATCCACACGAAACCAGTAATCAGTGGAAAGCGGGTATCTTTCGACACACTACGTTCAAACATTATAGTTTTAATCCCTCCAACATAAATTATGGGCCGGTTGTTAAATATCAGCTTCGGAGCCATTTCAGCCATTGCATTGACACAAAGCTGTTCTGAGCTTACCAGCTTATTGGCATCACGAATCATTTCGAATGCACCATTATTCGCATGTAGTTAAGTGTTGTTTTCGTGAGTGATAAGTGTAGAGTTAAGGTTGTCATATCTGACTTTGGTTTGCGCAATGGCAGCACGAGCCGGTTGATGTACTATTTTGTGTTTATGCGTCTAATGTTTGTTGTTATTGAAATATTATAAGCTACACAGGATCGTACGTTGCATTTAAGTGCAGGATTTTGTGTAGTTTTTTCACAGGTACTTATTGCTAAGTAGTAGTTCAAATAATTGCCTTCTAATAGGGTCCAGAGTTAGAATTCCAGGTCTTTTTGTTGGTCGTAAGCTTTTTCAACTTCTAAAAATAATTGGCTTATCCTGCTAAAATGGCGATCTTGCCATTCTTAGTATAAAATGTGTAGTGCGAGCAGACTTCTTATTATTATAATGGCATCAGCTAATAGAGATGTAAGTAACTGGAGTTTTCTTCAAAACAGAACCCAACTTTACAAATTTTGATTATATCTTAACCCATTACATTTTTTATATAACAACATTCAACAACAACATCCAACGTCCAACATTTTGTATTTTTATCTATGTGTACGAAATATGTAAGTACTTTCATTTACTGAAGCTTAGTACAATTGAGCGATTTACTGACAATCAACAAATAAACAGCATATTGAGGCTCGATACGACGTGTATTACAAATTTAATAGCCATTTAACCCAGTCTGCATAATATACAGTACTGTCTTTATGCCATGCTATTTATTTATCTCTGACTTCTCGATATTTTGCGAAACGATTGCAATCAATGCAGTCATTGAAGGATTAGTTTCTATATCTTGCAGATATCGCCGTGGGCTTTCGTTCAATCACTTTTACACGGTTCTATATTTCTCATGGTTGTTTCTGAGTTAGATTTATGTTAAAGTGATCCATCATTGATCGAATTGTTGGCCAGCGTAGGGTTACCACAGGGCAGGAATTTTCGTTACTCAGTTTTGGCAAGCTGCTATGGAAATACGTAATAGTTATTTGTTATGCAAGGCCGCAAAATGGACGAGAAAGGACTTTCTTATAATGCTTTCTCTTCCAAGGGAGGAATGAAAATGCTTTTGCGGCCTAGAGAATATTCCTCATAGCATTTCCTGCTCGCCTTTTGGGCATTAAAGATCTCTTTTCCGAGCGGGTGAGATGAAAATACTATAACTATCCCGATAATTGTACTGGTAAGCTGTTAGGTAATGCGAAATAGTTGTGACTGTTTTTATTTATTAATCCTCTTCACATAAGTTATGAAAGTAAAATATTTTATGGTGATGCAGCCAACTATGGTATCATACCAACTTGGAAGAGTTAAGACTCAACCTGAATCGTTTCTACACAGCATTCCGCCGGAAGACTAATGTGTAATGCCGGTTCCCATTATTCTATCTTCTTATTTTCCCAACTAGAGATTTAAAGCTCCTCACAAGTCATGTCAAATTACAATCTCTAGTAAGACAAACCATCATTGGATAGATATAATATTGGGAACCACCATAAATCGCTAGGCAGTGCGTCTTTGCTGGTCGGGAACTAGCCATGGTTGAAGCCTTCTTAAAAGGTTGTGCTTGATTGTCATTTTGTCTGAATTTGAAAGGCTATTTGTTACGTATGAGGTATTATGGAAAGGCGTTTACAAACAGTCAATAATCGAACACTTGGAACAGATAGCTTTTAAAACAAATGGTTCGAAATAACAGTGATAAAACAATACCGGTAGAATGAACCAATGGCCTTTAATGGCCTATTGTGAGAGACAAGAGGGCGTGGTGTATAGTATCACGTCACACGTGTTGTTGAGTGTACAAGACTACAAGCAGTTACAAATGGTCTTGTCTTTGTACTTAGGATTTCTCCTTTTTTTCTCACCAGGTAAATTTCACACTTAGGCAAGATTATTTTGGCTATTTTTATTCATCTCAGGCATTGGATTTTTGAGACTATTGCCATTGCGTTAAGTCTACAATTGTACAATTGTCTTTTCTTTGTACTTTGATAAGTTTTTCTTCTTTTTGCTCGTTTTCACCAATACTTCAAGAAACGCCTAAGCCGATAGGTGACAGTTTTCACTTACAACAACTGCCACCTAAGGGCTTAGGTGTCTCTTAAAATATTGGTGAAAACGGGCATACGTTTGGTTTGCTACTTGGGCATCTAATTTCCCTAATCCTCACTCAATTTGTCAAATCTGAAGTCAATAAGCTCATAATTAACAAATACAATAATAACTTTTTCGGCTGGTGTGAAGCATGCATGCAAACCTCCAACGTTACCAAAGTAATAAATCAAACAATGTAAATTTTCCCAAAATAATGCGATTACGCCTTCCGTTCCAGAAAATAATACCTTATATGTACATATTTTTATTTCTAAGGTAAACAAAGATATTGCATTTTATAAAGCAAAGATCCCAGAAAACAAAATGCAAAACATAATTTGACCGATAAAGAACTGGATTTTACTTAAACTAGGAAACAAAGTGGATATAAAATACCGTAGTAAGCGGTATACAGCTACCACTGTGAGACACTAAGTACATCTGTATATCATACCAATTTGTGTTCTTTCTCATTAGTTTTAAGAGCTATAGTTGCATGTTTGGAGGATGTCGCTTGGTGTAGCGCGATAGAATCTGTTAGGAGGGTAATAAAGACGCCTCAGATTCTAGCCTTTGCACCAAGAAAACCATGGAAGTTGATGACGTGTTATTTTATAAGACAACTGCGCATTTATAATTCCTTTGTTTATATTTAATTCCAAAAATCAAGGAAAAAACCTATTCGTACACGCAACCGTTGCCAAAGACGTTTAATGAGGTGCAATTAAATAATTGAAGTAGCCTGAAATTACAATAAATTTTATTAGGTACACTTATTAGGATATAGTATATTTCATTACAAGTGCGGAAAGGCTGTTATTGCAAAGAGTTCCGACAAATGTCTACCCGAGCCGAGGCGCAGCCGAAGGCGAGGGTTGATAGTCGGAACAAGTTGCAATGACGGTTCCGCACGTGTGCTGAACAATTATTTTTAATACAGTTGCGAAAAAATGAAGCAATTTAATAAAATAATAAAAACACAATAAACTCAACTAACTTAACATTTATTTCTTATAAAAGTTATAATTCACATATACATTGAAATTGGTACAGTTTTTTATACTAACTGGGGAAGTTTTAGGTTGCATATTTACTGTTTGAGACAAACTATTATTAATTTCGTATGATTGTTCATGTATATTTGTCATACAATGGCGTTTGCTAGTTGATGGAGTTGGATCTGATGAATTATCATTATCAGCGAAGGTAGATGGACGAACGTTCTCTGCAACATGTGAAGGAGACGGACTGGACTTTAAATTAATGGAGTGTGTGATTTTTTTCCCAGTTTCTAGTTTGTTGTTTAATGAATCACCAATATAGCTTTCTGCAACTTTGTCTGATTTCCAACCTCCTAGTCGCTTTAAGGACGTCAAATTGGCTCCTAAATCTGCCAATAATGTAGCAGAGGTCCTCCTGAAGCTGTGCCCAGTATAATACTCAGCATCCGGCAGACCAAGAAACGTAGCTATTTCTTTTGGCATATTACCAAATTTATTTATCCCGATTGCTTGAGCTGTACACTTCCCTTTTTGGTAATTTTGAAAAAAACGGTCTGTTTTTCCTTTTTGGGACCGCTGATTCATATATTTTTGCACTATTCTAAGAAAATCTCCTTCAACAACAAAGCTTCTCGGTGTCTTATTTTTTGAGTTCGGAATCTTAATTAGTAGCATTTCTCCATGGGCTTCAATATCTTTTAAAGTAATATTGGCTAACTCCTCTCTGCGGCAAGCTCCAACAACGCCAAAAATCAGAGCAACCTACAAAAAAAGGGATTTGATTAATATTTTTTTAAATAATGTATTGACTGTATTTTGCGATTTCGTAAACTGAATACTAAAGAAAAATATAAGTTCTTATTAATAAATTACCTTTGTGGCTGAATAACGATCATCGGGAGCTTCGTTCAAAAACCTTTCCACTTCATTCGATGTTAATATTTTCGACTTTTTACTTGTAAAACCGTGTGATTGTCGTTTTAAGAAAGCGTTTAATTTTGGGTATTCACTTATATCCACGTTGTTCCTTATTTTCAGCATACTTTTTATCATCGAAAACCTCGACCATAACGTAGAAGGTTTTAATTTTGCTGAGAGTTCGGAGAAGTATGCCAACATAACATTTTCTGAAAAACTATTTGCTTTTTTCTCTTCTCTCCACGCAATAAATTCGTCGTATGTAGATATGTAGCGACTTTTTGACTTTTCCGGTAAAATGTTCTCCGAAGCATTTTGTGCAATTATACTGAGTTCCGGTGGTGTTAATTCAAAAAAACTAGGGTCGAAATTACTCATTTTGTGCAACAAACAACTAAACTCGCAAAAAAAATTTCTGAAAAATGGCGCCAACCGTAGAATATAAGCAGTTTTTTTTTTCTTCACCCATTCTGGTGAATTAAAAAAAAAAATTGGTCATAGACTAAATAATATTCTGGTACGCAAAGGGAACTATGCCCATACAACCAAATCTTCAGTAGATTTTTTTTTATTGATATGAAATGAAAATGAAATTTAATGAGATGAAATGAAACCTAACCAAACTCATTCAATCAAATCTGATATTGAAACAAATTAGTAGCTTCTTTTTAGAAATATACGTATTTGCATGAATCATAAAAACTTCTATGAATTTTTTTAGTAAAAACTTTATGGTTCGTTTTTCTTTTTTAAAATACATTATTTTGACAGTTGGGAAAGATAACGCACGAGTTCGGGAAAGGTAAAAAAAAAGCACGAGTATGTAATAGCCCACATCCCGAACGCTATACGTCCCTGCAATACGCAACTTTTTGAGCAACTGTATTAAAAAATTGTAATCGGTTACTGTAGTATACCGATATCTTATTTGTTGTCTTTAAAAATCGAGGAAAGTTCGTCTAATTTTTTTTTCATTGCCATGCCAGTATGTAAAAATCGTAAGCACTCGTAAAGTAGAAAACGATATTTTCATTGAACATTTTTTTTAATAAACAGTGAAACGTCATTATTTCTTTCCTTATTCATAGTAGTAATAAAACATAAGTAAGCTACCTTGAATAGCTAATATAAATACAAGTATCAAGTGTGCAAAGACAGAATTAATATCTCAACTCAGCCATATCTTACGACGAGCCTAATAGCCCTAAACAAAAGCTGAAACTCATAACAATCCCCCAATAACTTTTCCACGCTATCTTTAAAACCATAATTTGCCTACATTGAATACTAAATGACCAATAACTATCTATGGAGGCAACTTTGTTCCAGCAATAAGCCTGTATGGATGTGCCAACAAGTCAGCTATAGACGTTCTTCTTTGGATCACAAGTTACAGGTGCTGGTTAACTTGAGCATGAAATGACGTAGTCGGCAAGATAGCGCACGCGACTCTCCGCCAAAGCACCCCGCACTTTCTACCAAAAGGATCTAAAATTCGCATGTACGCAATCAAGGTCATATACCCAAGAAGTTTGCCGTGTTCTGTACTACTAATTAATATAACAAACCACTAAATATAAAAAGTGACTAAGCGACGTGGGACATTTGGCTGCTCCTCCTCGGTCGTTCATCTTCATTGCTGAAGGTCGTGTCCGCACTGCAGTTCCTTCGCTACGTTCTTAACCACGTCCCTCCATACACTTCGATCTTCCGCTTTTCTGATGGCTGTTGCGAATGGCAGGCCTGTGAGTGATTTTACTTGGTCAGACCAGCGGCTAGGTGATCGGCCGCGCGGTCTCTTCCCCTCCACTTTGCCTACAACTATGAGTTTCTCTAAGTTATCTGGACGGCGGCGGGCAATATGACCAAAATAACTGAGAATTCTCTGGTAACAGATTGTCGAGAGCCTAGTGCTAACCTGCAGCTGCTTAAGTATCGAGATGTTCGTTCGTTTGGCTGTCCATGGTATGCGAAGCAACCTCCTCCAGCACCACATCTCAAAGGCATCTATCCTTTTTCTGTCACCTGCCCGGATCGTCCATGCCTCGGAACCATATAGGAAGATTGAGAACACTAAGGTTTTGACCAGCCTCTTCTTCGTGTTGTTAGTAACCTTTCTACTCTGCCAGATTTTTGTCAGCTTGGTCATTGCACCCTTAGATATTTGGATGCGTCTTCTGATGTCTTGTTCACTTCCTCTTTTGTTTGATATTAGTGACCCAAGATATACAAACTCCTCCACAAACTCGAGGTCTGAGAGTTCTCCGCATCTCGACAGTTGGCCCATTCTATCGACTAGCATAACCTTTGTCTTCGACCTGTTTATGCTCAGCCCAACCAACTCACTCTCAGCCTCCAGTCTCCGAAACAGTTGTGCAAGCTCACTTTCGGATGATGCAAAGAGCGTTGTGTCATCGGCGTAACGCAAGTTGCTGATCTTCACGCCTCCGATTGAAATTCCTCCCTCCCAGGTTTCCAGGGTCTTTCTCATAATGTATTCCCCATAAATATTAAAGAGAATGGGAGAGAGGATACATCCTTGCCTTACGCCTTTTCGTGGTCTAAAAGGTTCAGAGATGACATCATTAATTCGCACCACGGATTCGCCTTCCGAGTAAAGATTCCTGATCAGCTTAATGAGGTGCTGAGGAACGCCCATTTTTCGTAATGCGAATGCTTTTGAGTAGTCAATAAAGCACATGAACATCGGAACATTGAACTCTCGGCTCTTCTCTATTATCTGCCTCACATTCACAATCTGTTCTCTCGTGCCTCGCCCTTTGACAAATCCCGCTTGTTCACTCGGTATTTGCCATTGTAAAAAGGACTGCAGTCTACCATTAATTACATACAGCATAATTTTGCTAGCGTGGGATATAAGCGCTACTGTACGATAGTTTCCACATGTTCTTGTTGATCCTTTTTTGTGGATTGGGATCACCAGCGACTTTTTCCAGTCTGTGGGCCATATTGCGGTTTTCCAAATTAAGTTGCACAGATCTAGCATCAACTTAACCCCTCGATCTCCTAGGTGTTTAAGCTCTTCTGCAAAAATTTTGTCTCCTCCGGCAGCTTTGTTGGTTTTCAACTTGCTTATTGCACCCCTTATTTCCGATTCGAGAATCTCGGGTTCGTCCTGTAGGTCTTCTTCTACTTGATCTGATGCATCCATGGAGTAAGATGCTTGATTAGCGTACAGACCCTCACAATATGATCTCCATCTTTCTGTAACTTGATCGACTTCGGTCAGCAGTGTACCCTCATCATTTTCAATAGCCCAGGTTCTTGGCTTGAGCTCCCTTGTTATTTTCTTTATTTTCTTTATTTATATAATTTGGCTGCTAATCAAACAATAAAATCTTAAAACAAAGGTTGTTTATTTCGAAAATTAATTATATTATTTATTTATTTATTATGCTGGACTCAATTCTCTGATAAAAAAGAGGGCTACTTTTATAAATACCAGGATGTTAAAAAGATTTTACGTTGAAAAAATATGTTACAGTCCTAAGTTGGAATTGGAAGTTGGTATATCTGGAAAGCTGTATGTGAGGGATTCAAACCGGTTAAGGTTTGCCCCTGCTCGTCTCTGCAAAAGTTCATATGATTATACTATGCTCTATGGTGGATCGTAGTGTAATACTATAGTTGGTGCGTGGTACAAGGAATAGAATTCATGCGATTTCAAATGTCAACAAAGCGAATACTCATATCAAAGATACGGTTCAGTAAGATATTTATTATGAAGAAACCACACATCATAGAACATTTGGAATCTGGAAAGAGATACCGCTGCAAAGACAAAAAATGCTGGATTTAAAACTAATGTTGTGAAGTAAGTGGCAAATCCACAAACGTTTGACACAATTTTAGTAAACTGGCTACATTTACAGAGAGACAGCGATTAAAGTAAGGATAACACTATCCAGTAACTAGAATAGCATATATTATACAATCATACATAAACTAAGTAGAGCGTACTTTGCTTTATGCATGATTTGATCTACTCTAATCCTTTATTATAAAAAAAAAAATTCTTAAATGCTCCTCATAAGTCATCTGACTGATTTGTTGTGGCTGAAGATACGTTTATTAGTTTTTAAAAAAATATTTATTTTATTTTTAATTGGCAATTTTTAAATTAGCTTTTAGTTACTTGTTTTTTTTAGATTATGGTTTTATTTTGATTTCGATTTAAATTATTTATCTTTATTAGTAAGTATATGTTTATATATTTAATACTATAATTTGCTTTAATTATATTAAGCTTACATTTAGATAATAATAAAATTATTACGTGTAAAATGTTAAAAAATCTTACGCTGAAAACTTTAACGTTTACATATAAAGAGACTAGAGAGTTGAAAAAATCGCTATAAAGTAATGAACTGGGGCAAAAAGAACAGTAGCTGATACCCTGAAGCTAGACATTTCTTAAGTTTCCTGGTGGCTCGGTAGGTATTATGTTTATTTCTGGTAACTTGAACGTAACTCAGGTTTTTAAGGCGCAATATACGAGGATCGTTCCAAGCTGAATCCTTTTTGCGAATAAGAATACAGCCACTTGTATATTTTAGCTACAATGGAGGATGACTGTAAAAATGTAGCATCGTAAAAGAGCATTGCAGACTGCAGTCCACGTTGTATATATTATGTAGTATACATAGTAGGTATTTCACATAGGTACTCGTAAATAAATAAAACTGTATCTCCTTAATGATTACTCCCTGGTCTAATATTTGGGTACGGTCTTGCCTGGCGGGAGGATTCGGGCGTGACTTACCACCCTACCAGCAAAGACACACTGCCAAGCGATTTAGCGTTACGGCGTGATGCTGTGTAGAAAGGGTTTGGGGTGAGTTTACTTACCAAGTTAGTACGATAACATATTCGTCTGCATCATCACTTACCATCACGTAATATCGGAGTCAAGTACTAACTTTTAAAGTGTAAAAAATAACCTATGTGGACTCTAGTCTCTTCATATTTTATTTCCACGCCTTTCTGTTCTCTTTCTGTTCGCAATAAACACAAAACTATTAAACGAATAATCATGCGGTTTTCACGTTAACGTGACTCACGAGAAAAGTTAAGGTTCAGTGAGGGTCAAAATTCGATATGTGTGATAATGGTTGAAACATAACGACAATTTGATGAATTTCATTGAAAACGCAGTTTTAATCTCCAGATGTAAAAAATTGCATGAAGGGATATTTTTTTTTAAATCCAGGGTACCTATATGAACTGAAGCTATCTCCAATCTAAGTTTCAGTAAAGTTCATTAGTCAAGATATGAAGTAGTAACAATCATACAAACTGTCACATACTTTGTAATAATAATAATTAGGATGTCTCTACTTCATGTTAAATGAACAGAAAATTATATTATTACAATAACAATCACGAACAGGAAAACAAAACAAATAAATCTCAACTTCGCAAAATAAGTTAATTGCGATTCATTAATTTGTAATTAATCATCAGTTTTAGTACCAACTACGTATAATACCTACAGTCCTATAAAAGCTGTCTACGGAGTTCGGAGAACTATGATGAAGGGGTTAAAATCTGACGTATGCACCTCTGACTTTTCAGAAGGTAATGTAAGTAATGGCGATTAAATAAAAATTGTTTAGCAGACATCGTAAGAAAATCTGCATGCTGAGAGTTGTCCATAGTATTCTCAGAGGTAGGTGAAACCTGCCAACCAACAATTGAGCTATAAACAACCCTTTGACTTTACCCTTTACGGGCCATGTGAGGGTTGTTTTTGTTTAAAAGTCGTAAATACTAACAGCATCCTCCTATTTGATAAATACTCGTGAATACAATATTGCTTAGCAATTAAATTATACTGGCTGACAGGTTAAGCGTTTTTTAAGTATGAAAAATAGCTTTTGACGTATACCTCAGACCTACTGAATAAAGAGAAAATCACAAAAATCGGACAAGCCATTACGAAGGAGTTTGGTTATACCCTTGGAATTTGATACCTATTTTATTATAAGATAAACTGTTATTATTTCAATGATAAATATAAAGACATAGTAATATAGACATAACCATCCTCTCATTTAATTTGCCATTGATATTATTATACCCATACAGTAATCAAAATAAATAATGTATTATTAATTATAAGAATTGCAACATTATATTTAAATTGATAACCACAACGTACTCTAGCGTGGACATTGTAAATAAATACAATATTCAAAAAGATAATTTTACAACCGAGTTGCTTCGAGTACGTAGTATTTTGCGATAAGTGCATAGTATTGCGTTTTATTGCGTTCGTTAAGGCCAAGCGCTGACATGCGTTCAATTTATTTATTTTAATTAACCGAATATTCAGTCTTGTTTTAACTGGTTCTCTTCCGAAAAGTTCTTGGGAAAGCGAAACCTAAGTTACTTAAGTTTACTTCACCAATTTAGAATTTAAAATTAGTATTAATGCTTGTTCGCTTATTTTCATTAATTTTGACGTTTGGCGTAGGGGAAGCTTGCATTTGCTTACTTTCCCAGAAAACGCTTCCAGTAAGATAGAAAAAATAAAACATATTTAGTAATTAAGTTTCGCACTTGTTTCATTGAAACGATTGAGCTGGACATTTATTACGGACACGTATTAATTACTTACCAATGATAATAAATAATAAACGACAGATAGTAGATATTGGTGTTACTAGATTCTTCTTCACAAAATAATATTATTAACTCCGACATGAAACTGTGGATATTATCGATATCATGACAAACATTTTCATGCGCAATTTTTCCAAACAAATCCTTTTTACGTACGTTTCTCCCCGACACCAGAGCAAGATTTTGACTCGCCAAAGCTTACTTGGAGAGGTTTTGTCTGTTGACATAATTGACTTGTACTCTGGACTGGGCGGACGGCGCAAAAAAATGTCGCCAGTTTATTGGTGCCAGAAATGCTTGTTTTGCAGTAAGTAAGGCCACTCACCACCTATAGAATTTTGTCAGATGGCACTACTGTTTGCTTGTAGGAAAATGTTTTACGTAAATCGTTCGGATGGCAAATCCTGAGGTTTCTTATCGGTGGTTGAGATAAAAGAATTTTGTGGTTTCGTGGTTTGATTTTCTTCCTAGTATGCATATCCAATGTAATAAATGAGGGCCTTAAATTTAAAATTAAATACAAACAAAATGTAAATTGAACACACGTTATCAGAGGAAGCCAAACAAAGGCGTACCCGATAGCAGCATAGAACTTCGGTGCGAGCAGCGCGAGCAACGATAGCAGCGGACAGTGATAGGGCTATTTATTAGTGCTTCAAGTGCTGTTTGCGGAAATTCAATATTTGCTTACTTTGATTTTCATTTAATTTAATAAAGGGTCGGCGTGGGATCATCAGCCTTAACCAAAGAGAATCTAGAAAAAAATCTCATTGGCCTTAACTAATAAAATTGGTCAAATACGAGTCGGGCTCGCGCATTGAGGGTTCCGTTATATCAAAACCAATTCTCAATACTATTAAAGTAAACTAAACACCCTTGCTTACCAAATTCAAAAACGAGCATAAATCAAGTTTTTTGTATGGGAGCCCCCTTAAATATTTATTTATTCTATTTTCTTAGTATCTATAATAGTTATAGAACCCTAAAAAAGTTAAAGATTTACTTTATTACCGTGTTTCTCATGTGACTCAGTCGAATGGGTGAGTTTGCAAAACTGACACCTTGCTTGAGTCTACCAAACATGCCTCGCTTACACTTAATTCTACAACTCTACCTTAACTTACCTACTCTAACTTAACTCTACAACAGTCATAACTTTTATTCGTGAAGCTTCGTAGTTTACTTAAGTTACCTACTTGGTATGCTTAATGCTTCCATTCTACAAAGACAATTCGTAATAATGAAAAATCAGACGATCTCAATTGAACGATTTTAGTTTGAGAATAATATTACGAAACCTACAATTGAAAAATCCATAAAATTTGTTATATTACAAAATAAAAATACCCACAATCGAAATTTGAAACTGAAGCGTAGTCAGCGTAATTGAAACCATTTATAATTTTATAGTGCAGTGCCGCTACTGTTCTCGAATTACCGAGCGACGATACAGTAAATATAAAAATATAAAGCTATTTCAATATTAGATTAACTTTCAGCACCGCTCCGGTTACGTCTGTCTGTGACCGCATAATATTATGTTTTACTCACGCCGCAAGACCGTTTGTTGGGACCACTTGAAATTTAGTGATGTGAGTGAGCAGTCATATCGATAAAATATCGGCAAAATTTTCAAACATCTGTCAGTACGACGAGTTTTATTTATCTTTGACATCATTTTATACAGCACATTATACAGTACAAATTCTTAATAATATTTTTTTTGGTTCATTGGTATAGCAAATACGTCCAATTAATGTCACACAGTAGTACAAATATTGGGTCTTATAGTAAGAAGGGGTCAGAGATCAATCTAGGTCCCTCTGGTTACCCATCTTATTTGAAAACAAAAATAACTTTTAACCATGCAGATTTCCATGATCAAGCAAGCAAGCAGATTTCTTAATCCATTAAAATGTGGTACAATATAACCTGAAATGCAATTAAAAGCTTCGAAACTTGAGGTGTTCGGAAAAGCCGATGCATTTCTTTATATTTTTTGCTCGTATAGTAATATCAGATACCTATCAGCGTTACCGGTAAGTACCAACTAGGTACTTATCAATTAATAATGAATACTCATCTTTTACCGCAGTCATAGCCAGCGGTAATCATGAGAGTTTTACCTATCACTAAGAGTTTATGACGTCAATCCATCTGCAAAATTAGCTAGTATTTTTTTTAATTTACAATGATATGTATTGTAATATCTAAACGATAAATTTATTTACTGAACCACTTTGGCTTTTAACAACAACACAAAATAAGTAATTTAAGATTGGATTTTATATCGACACAAAAAATATCGATAACCTATTCGATATCATTGTAAGTAGGTACATCACTCTCAATAAATTATAAGAAAAGTTAGATTTTGATCGTCGCACGCGCCGATGCGGTAACACTAGTTGTAATTCAATATTATTGTATTTATTGCCTTACTCGTACAGGCGTAGCTGTCGTACCTACGGGCTAGATCTCGATGAAAGATACATCTAGAATACCTACTGTAACATTATGATAGATTACAACAGCAGAAATATTGTGCTACCTATACATAGCTCGTTTTACCTACTTTTGAGATAAGATAGCCATAGAGTACCTATAGCTTGTAGAGGTAACTACAAGGTACGGAGATTGTATACCTCTAAAGAAGTTCATAACTTAATATTTGAGGTAATATTACGTATCATACATAGTCGTATATTTAACATGTTAATACATAACGAGAATTAAGTATGAATAAAATACGTCTATGTGGCTAACCATTATCATCAAAAGGTATTAACTTTTAAAATATGTGGTTTAGTACCTACTTCAACTTAGCTTCCGCGTTATATTACTGTACTTTACTTACCGAGTTTAATATTGTTATTGAGGCAATTTGAAATCATCTATTGCACAACATTTACATTTACTAGGTATTCTTATAAATGATCTGAGTTGAAGTAAAGGTTGTTTCAGATTAATAGCGCTTCCTAATTATATCAAAAGACGATATTATATTATGTACTGTTTCTTTTTTGCATTTAGTACGAAACTTCACAGGAGTTACTTGCTCAATCGAGAATGAATTACTTGTAATAAAAAATAGGTATATGTGACTCGCCAATCATATTTATTTGTTTTGGAAGAAATTAACATTGACCTTACGTTAATACGTTACTTGCTAAAAAAGCAAAGGAGTTTGTGGCCCATGCAAGCGCACTTTACCTTTGATTATATTAATTAATAACATAATAATATATTAGGTTATTCTGTATTCGATAGCTAACAACAAGAATACATTATAATTCAAAAGTTGAACCGAAGTTTTTCAAAAGTTTTAATGCTTTCTGTATGTGCTATGTACTATCTTTGATTACAAAACTTGTAGATACTTATTGTTAATCAAACGCCAAAGAAAGCGCTCCATTAGCGTTTATATAAACGCGCGTGAAACGCTCTTGGTGTGGCGACGCTCGCAGACTGCATTTACCGTTGTCCGAGATAGGCAATAGGTTAATAAATCAAAACTTAAACGCCGGGTTATTCGTTAGATGAAGTGCACTATGTGCCCATTTAGCGACTGTCGCGCACACCGAATTGTAACTTAAAATAGGTATAAAATAATCGTACTCGTTTAAGCCTATTTTTCATTTTCATACACAAAATAACCCTTTTGTGTATTATTGCACGAATTTTTATCGAAATACAAGAAATAAAACTAGAATTATTATTAATTTTTGCTTTATCTGCTGAAAAATCCCTAGTTTCCACAGGATTAGCGAAAAACCGAAATTCACGCGGGTGGAGCCCCGGGCAACAGTTGTAATAACAGAACAACCTTGTATGGTGAAAAAATATTATATAATTATATCTAGCTTTAAATTTTATGCTTGATAGAATCTCTGAGAAGAAATCAGCACAAACATTATGATAGAATTAAGGAAGATTCCCTAATCACAATTTATGTACCGAATGTTAATTAATAAGGAGCTTTCTTGAATCGTGACATTTTGACATTCAATTCATTGTTTATTTTTTTTCTGTTTTAGAAGAGCATCAAGCTTCAACGTTATACGTTACAAAGTTACACTACGGTGTAAATGCAGCTTGAAGCAACTGCGTAGATACTGGCTCTGCGGTGCAGTTTAACCGAGTTAAGCTCGTTTTACTTGCGCTAGGTAATTCTGCGATTTACCCTCTGTCTAACTTTAGACTCATGATTTATTGGGACCTCCTTTTAGGCTTTACTGGAAGTTATGTTTAATGTTTTGTTTACATTGCAGTAGCGTGTCCCAATGATAAAATAATTTGTCGAAAAATAAATTTATTAATTGCGAGGACTGATTTTTGATTTTTGTTTTTAAACTTGTAGTCGTAATACTCGTAGCTTTAAGTTGTAACCTCTAACGGTTGCTACACAGCTTAGCATCGGAACGCTAAATCCCTTGGTCGTGGCGTCTTTGAGGGTAGGGTGTTAAACAACCTAGGCCATAGTCTAGCCGCAGACTAGACCTGGGCGAATTTAGAAATTTAAAAATTACAAACTGCCCCGTACGGCGTACGGGGTTGGACCCGGGTAGTACTTTTTAATTATTGTACAAAAAATCTGTAAAAAACCTTTACGATTAGTGCTGCTTATTTTGGTTTCAATATCACCTATATCTTAATTAATTACTGACACCATTGATAGTATTAAAGTCATTCAGTATGCGGTGTCATATTCAGTGTGTGTGTCATATTTGACACCTTTTTAGCAATGACTGTCACGATCAACGTCATAAATTTAAGTTACGAATGTTATGATCATAGTAACGATAATGTGTTATTGCAAGAAGCTACTTATATTACAGGATACGGTTGTGAATTTATAAACGGAGGCTGGTTTATTTTATTATACCTCATTACTTAAAAAAAGATGACAGACGTCTTCAAAAACTAGATGTAATGTCCGTTTCTATGTTATATTATGTATAATGGATGTCTGATTGATCACGCATTCCTCCGTAACGGCTTACAATATTTACCTGAAATTCGGGAAAAGGGTAACTTGCTTCAAAATTGGTTTAGTTGTTAATAACATACTTATGGACTTATATTTTACAGTGAACACGAGCAAACGGGCGGGTCACCTGATGTAAAGGAGGATGGGTAAATAAAAAAATTATTTAGTTTTTACCAAATAGTGAGCATCATGGGCTGTTGTTTTGTTTATTTACTCACTTGGATAGTTAATATCCTCAGCCAAATAATGTGTCACATCTTGATAAAATTCGTCTCTCGCAAAAGAGAAAGGGACTTAGGGCTAAATCACTCCACGCTCTACCAATGCAGCTTGAAGGGAGACGCAGGAATAGTTCTTAGACAGGAATCCACAACTCCACACACAACAGACCATATAATTTATAGGCCGCCGCCACAAAGTTTATTCAATGCAGTTTTCAAAGTATTTTAACTGCGCTAAAGTGATAATATTGCAGAGAATTAGCACTTAACCCAGCTATTAGGACGAATTAAGCCGAGATTATTACTAATCATTAAAGGGAATCGTAGGACGTGATCGACTTAAACAACAGGACTAACCAAAACGAACCCTACAGCAAAGGAGTTAGACTGAAATTACAATGTGCACCCTTCATACTAGCTATTACGCGCAATGGAAAAACATAGGATGCGTATACGCAGTTACTAACTTAGTACCTACAGGCATAAAGTTCAATGAACTGACAGAAGTAATAATAATATTAAAATAACGAATGAAAATGAGTAACGGATCAGAAAATTTACTTTCTGTGTATAAACAATATCAAGCAAACACAAGCAAAAAAAAACACGTTTGTTATGTGGGAGCCCCTAAATATATATTCTATTCAATTTTTAGTATTTTTATAGCGACAACAGGAATACATAATATTCTGTGAAAATTTCAAGTGTCTTACTATCACGATTCAAGAAATACAGCTGTTTGAGACAGACGGACGGACGGACAGCGAAGTCTTAGTAATATGGTCCCGTTTTTATTTTTTGGATACGGAACCCTTAAAAATGATGAAAAAGCTGGGATCTCCTGCCAACACATTTCTTTTCATTGCTCGCTGAGTGAGTCAAGGCTCAGTACATAAAAATAATAATGTCAGTACAGATGACCGAACATTATGGTCCATTTTTAATATGAAATCCATTATCAAAGCTAATGGATGAGGCATTTGCAAATAGTCACGAACCACAAAGGTTTCAGTGGCGCGAGATGAGTCTGTGGCAGCGATTATCTCATTTATGACAGGGTACGTTGAGTATGACGGCCAATGTTTGAGTTGTGCTTTTACCCACTAATGCTGAACTATCACGAATTTCGATTGATGTGTGTGCAAACATAATGATTTCTGTTTGACATGCGGAGGAATGGCTGCATGTATCCAGGGACTAAATGTGTCATCACATCCGAAGTGTTTTCGTATCATATTTGTTTTTTAAGCTATTGCATAGCTTCTATAGCGGGCTTTGACGGTGCAGACCGAATCCAGAAATTCCGTAACGAAAATAACCTGGCACTCCTAAAGTAGAGCTTTTGGTACTAGGCTACCATGAAAGCAGGGAGCGCAACTCCACAACTTTTTAGTTTGCCATCTATCGAAAAATAGCAGAACTTTTTAATGACTTTTTGAAATATCACGCACGTGATATTTTCGATTCTACTTTTCGATTGATGGCAAACTAAAAAGTTGTGGAGTTGCGCTCCCTGCTTTCATGGTAGCCTAAATAACAATATATAAAAAATAGCCTAAAAATAACTTTAAATTCTATGCAACAGCTTTACCGCGGCAGTCTCCGAGTGCCACACCCCTTTTTATTTATTATAGGCTAGCGTTTGACTGAGATTACATTGATGGAAAGTGAAGATACAGTAGAGGAGTAGATGAGTGTCAGTTATTCTAACGTAAAGCAGTAATTGCAATACATTACTATGTTTTGTTTTGAAGGTCACTGTAACTATTACAGTTATTCTGATAATAATTGGATTTAAGAATTGATGCCTCGGGATTTCGTGTAGACATGGCAATGCAATGTGCTGGGATGTACCTTTGATAGTATGATTCTGTAAACATACCTATTCCATCGGTGAATTTTTCACGATTGTTTCATAGACTCTGGTTGTCAAGCTTGCAGTGGTAGAGCCGCGTAGGAACTTCTAGGTTATTCTCGTAAATAACGTTGTACATCACCCCAACATCGTTGAAATCCATAGCAACGCAAGCATCATCAGCCCATCAGTGCCCTGATTGCATAAACGATGCAAACATTAATTAATCAGAGCCTGCGCGAGCATCCGAAGCAAGCATTAACCAATCAGTGCTTTTGCTTAAGATGTAACTTCGTCAATGCTGTATTTTTGCATTATCAAACCGCTGCATCAGCTGACAGGCATCATAATATTATCGCCTAACATCAAGTATACTTAGGTCCATTTGCGCGAAACGGGGGTTAAATATTTATATTTTTAACCCCCGTTTCAACGTCACTCATTGGTCAATTTTGACAACTTATTCTGGGTAAGCGTGTTAGTTAACTCTAAGTTAACACGCTGACCCTTGCGTCTTACCTATCATTTGTTTCTCAATCAAATAGAATGACCAAATAGAACAATGTTAAATGTGAATCAAGTATTGGATTCATTAAAATACATATATTATGTAGAGATCTTAACAATTGAACAACATTAAAGTAAGTGGTAGCTATAATAAAGTAAGCACGAATTTTGTAGACAGATATAACGGCATGGAGATTAGTTAAAAAACTACACGTGTCAATATTTTTATGGTTCAGATAGACATGAGCTTTTTAACCATGGATGATTTACAAACGTTAGAACGTTACTTATTACGCCATAATGTCGGTGGTAATAGCGCCATAATAATATGGTGGGCTTAATGGCATCGCATTATGGTATGGTTTATCCCGGTGTTGTTCTGTTTTTAGTGTGCTCTGTTATGGCATTGTATCTTACTTCTGGTTTTGTCTCACGTATTGTAAATTTGTTTGATTTTCTGATTTATTCAAAGATTCAGTGACTTTAAATCTAGAATTCAGACAATAATATGGGAAATCGTGGATTTTTCGAGAATAGTTAAGGCATGTACAATAATTTCAAATCATCGCAAATCTAAGAATTTTTTGGAAATTCGCAGGATTTATGACTTCTTTAGTTAATGGAAAAAGGTATCTTAGTTAGAAATTTATAATGTAGCTATCTGACCGGGCAAACTTTTTTTTTGTCATTTAGGTGTATGAAAAATAGTTGACAACCTATTCTGAGACCTTCCAAAAGTAGACAAAAATTTCATAAAAATTGGTCGAGCCTTTTTCAGTGGAGTTTGGTCACAAACACTGTGACCCGAGTATAATTTATGTACCTATTAGAAAATAACTGATGCATTTCTGCAGTTTATTATCATTTGTCAATTTAAGTAGATTTATTGAATAAAGAATTAATAATGGGCAATGTACAAAATATTATACACAGTTTAATAACCATTGTTCCTCATAGTCCATGAATGGTTTTCATTTATCCACCACAGAACTCTAATAACACACGCGACGCTGCGCCTGCGCATCGTCATCGTGACATCCCATAATGGCCGCGATGGCACTTGATAGTGGATTGTAAAAGAAATAATTTTTATATCCAGTTAATGGATGCTCTATGGATGACACATTGACCGGAGATTTGTGGGGTAATTAGCCACTTATAAGCCATAATGTTTATTTCTTCATGTACTTGACCTGATTATGACTTGTCATCCTCATTTCAAAATATGATGGATGTCTACTATCTAAGTCTTTAGTCCCAATCTCTTGCCATTGTTTTTCTATATTTTTTTCTTTTAAAATATATTTTCTTTCTTTATTCTCTTATAATTCTAGCACATAGAACGGGGATATCAGGGATAATTAGCCACTTGTAGAACTCACACACTTTTCTAAATAAAAATAAACTTTTTCAAAAATTACCGAATGATCCAGTACCTAATCCAAATTCTTTCAATTCAGGAAACGGGTTATTATTTTACACTAAAGTTTCTAACCAACCTTCATTTTTATATTCATGTGCAGGGATATGTAGTATTCTTAAATAAAGAAACATAACTTAATATATGTTAAAACCACGGTAACTAGTAGCTTATCAAAGTAAATGTACTAAGTTAGAGTCACACAGTAAAACTTAAAATGTATCGGAAAGTAAACATTAATCATTTGTAAACTTCGACATGGAGTGTGACTAGACAATATCAGATAATACTTTGACAAACTTATGAAATCCTCTGATATTTTACACTGTTCAATAATAGCTTTTATAGCAATACCTTAAGGTGAAATTTCTAGACCAGGGCGAATCTAACAGCAAAGGATACTTTGTAATGGATGATAGAAATAAGAAAAGCAAAAGGCGTTTGCTCTGATACACAAAACCTTATGGGTGCCACGCTTCATTTAGCAAAAGTATATCGAATTCATCTTACGTTGTTACTTGTTACGTACCATCCGTAACGAAGGTTTTTACTTTGGAATTGTACAGGACTTTATACCAGGCCAGGACTTTTATAACGTTGCGGTTTACATTTTGCGAATAGCGTTGGCGGACTCGATTTTTATCCGCATCTACTAATATTGACCATTGATCGTACGAAGCTATACGAAAGAATACGATACAAAAGTTGTATAAGGATGTTTTCGCTGTCTGATACTTAGCTTTACTTTTACTAATTAAACAATATACGGCGTAACGGAACAATGCGTGATAGTCAAGGGTCATGATAATTGATAGGATAATTGACAGTTTTTGATATTAATATCATCTCACAAAACTAATTAAATTTTTAGTTAAGCGGGCTTATTTTAAACATCCGCCTTTATCAAAATATTTTTGTTGATAAACTAATTTGATAACATCACAAAAAATAGTATTTTTGTTCAAATTAAGGTGCTTCCTGAAATGAATCGACCAACAAAGATGTCGGTTTTTTTTTGTAACCATCTTGCAAAGAAACAAAACATAAATCGCATAGCTTCTGGAGTCTGGATTCTGGACTGTATTCACATATTATTGTTGGTACATTTTTGTATGAAATACTGTTTGTGTAAAAGAATAATTTCGGTTTGAAATGAACTCCATGGCCCCGCCACAGGCCGCGGTTACTCTCTATATTTTGTGTCCTGTTGTTAATGTTACTTCTGATAGCTGCTAGATAAATTGGCACTTTTCTGATACGTTTCTTGTGGATTTATGTCGTTAAGCAACATTGTCTTTAGCTTGCTATAATTTACTGTTACGGTCAACTTTAATACCTTTACTACGAGATTATGGGAAGCGCTAAAATGTGTTGAGCTAATAATACTGAAATGTTTTGGGCTAATAATATGGATACTTAGGGCTTTCGGCACCCAATAGCTTAACAGCTTAACTGTAACTTACGTTGTTAAGGTGTTCCCAACGGTTTTCCCTTGAAAACCGGTTATTCGATGGTAGCCCCTTAGGAAGACAATTAAAATCAGACTAAGTTTAATTATAGCCAAGCTTCTAATAACAAATAATGAATAAATAGTAAAGACATTTAGCAAATAATGATAAGATGTCAAACACCAAGGTCTATTCCATACATCGGACAGTTCCTTTTCGTGGCAATTTGAAGCGCCATCCTCAAACTTCGACGGTACTAAATTGACATTTGTTGTTAGTGACCGTCGTTTTGAATGCAATTTTATTTTAGTTCCATGGAAGCTCACGCCAGGTTACGCAACAATCAGCACAAAAGTGGCGAAAATCAAGTGTCTTTATTTTTACTTTGAAAGTCAGTTTCCATAGAATAGAGACCAGTAGCCTTAACCCTAAAAATCAAAAACAAGAAGCAAGTTAAAACTCTATATTCTACGTCGAGTTATATTCGACATTGGAAACTCTCTGTACCACTCGAATCGATATTTAAAATTTCTAGGTATCGCACTTAGAATTTCACTTGCTCCATTCCTCCAATGGAAAATCTATCGTATATTACATTATTTATAGTTACGCAATAACCACAACAACCAACCTGGTGACCGGTTACATGTGTATGACGTCCGTGTCATATGACGCCTGATGCTCAGGAAGAAAGATAATCCGACATTTAATAAACTTTCTTTGATGGATCGGTATAGCTTACAACTTTGATTCTTACTCATCAACCTTTACTGTCATTGCATCTTCATCTTTATTATCTGTGAGATAGAGTTCAATTTTTTTGTGTAGTTTATTTGATGGGAATATCGGTTTGTATTGTACGGTGTCAATTTTTTTTGTTATAAGGTTACAATGGGTTCGGGATTAGGAAAGTGATTGAACTTTATGGTAGGTTTAATTTAACGGAACATGTTTATGACTCCGTTTGAAAGTAGAAACGATGTTAGATTGTATTTAAAGTCAGAATCATAGAATTTGATTATAGTTTTACAAAGGAATTAACTATCAATAAATATTTACAAAATTATAACTTACTTAATTATATTTTTACTTACTTTTAATCCTTCATATAACATTTTTTCTCCAGATAGAGTGAGAAGTTGCACTTACCTGAAACAGAAACATAATTAATTTAATTTATGTACAAATAAAATACTCAATATTCGAATAAAATACTCTATAACGTAATTATTTAACTATGAAACCAACCAAACATCACAAAAGCCTATATTCAAAAAAATTAAACTTAATGTAGGCAAAATGACCACAAATTATAAGCATTTCTGAGAAAAGGCTTACTATTTCTTGGAAGGACGTGAGGAAAATGATCGAGCCTATCTCATTCTGAGAAAATATATTAGCATACTTTAGTTCAGGGATCACTGGAATGAGCTCATTGTGGCCAAAGTCTAAGAAAACAATTTAGTAAAATAGTTGTGGTTATGGTCTATATTTTGGAATTAATAAGGAAGAGAAAGATTTTTTATTTTTCATTCATTTTGCAGATGTTATTTTTATTAATTGTACCTAATTAAAAAAAATTACTAGTGCTTGTACCTTTATTTGGTTTCCAGAGTTATTGTAAAAACCCACAAGTACCATTTCTTATCCTCTTATACTGTAAAGCTTTCCCAAATTTTAGAAATTCGTACTAAAATAATATATCCACGCAAAGAGTCCCTTTATTCATTCCAGTGATCCAAAAATAAAGTCGTTCAAATAGTCATAATAATGAAAATAATAAAAAAACATTTGGAAACCAATCAAATAACCCCAAAAAGATAACTACCTAAGCTTCATCCACAACAAAAACTTTGAGCTAACTCGAATTTATTGCCCGAAGAACTGGTTTTTGATTGCTCCCAAAATCTTAAGCCCACTTGATGAGTGGTTTAACCTTCCTTTATCCCAAACCCATCGAAATTTTATAACGCCATACACGTCACGACTTTCGCTTTAAATGAAAAAGATGCACTTAAAGATTGGCCTTTTTAATGAAGATGCTTTAAAAATATAAACAAAAGCATTTAGTATTGCTGATGACGCTTTTAATGTGGTAGTTTAAAAAAATTTTGAGGCGAAATATAGCATTATTCTTTTTGTAATCATTTAACCATTAATTCTACGTTCGTGGGGTCTTTCAACCTAAACCCATTTTCATTTTACTAAAACAGGAACTCCAATATGTGGATTCACGTAATATTACTGTCACCATTATAAAAATGCAGATTAATCCAAAAAGATGAAAGAAGTTCACGGACTTTGAACTCTGGGCTTCCTTGATCAGAGGTCAGAACATAGGATATCCTACTATTTTATCGTTTCAGTTGATACTCATCTATTACTGGACCTCCTGAAATTATCACCAAACACAATTAATTGGCACCGCCTAAAAGTTGGACTCGCCGCGACACCTTTCTTGTTATTCACCCACCGTATTTTGAGGGTTTCCTAACTATTTAGCTTTTCGTAGTTGTCATGAGACTTTGCTCTGAAATCATTAGCATCCACTGTTCCGTCGTTACCCATAACCATTTGGCTTCTTGTAGTTGTCATGAGACTTTGTTCTGAAATCATTAGTATCCTCTGTTCCGTCGTTACCTAATAACCATTTAATTTTTTGTAGTTGTCATGAGACTTTGTTCTGAAATCATAAGCATCCTTTGTTCCTCGTTACCCATAACCATTTGGCTTCTTGCAGTTGTCATGAGACTTTGTTCTTAAATCATTAGCATCCTCTGTTCCGTCGTTACCCATAACCATTTGACTTTTTGTAGTTGTCATGAGACTTTGTTCTGAAATCATTAGCATCCTTTGTTCCGTCGTTACTCATAACCATTTGGCTTCTTGTAGTTGTCAGGAGACTTTGTGCTGAGATTCTTAGCATCATCTGTTCTGACGTTACCCATAACGCTACTCTAGGCGAGACCTGCTACCCAATTGTCTAGTTCTGCAGTCTAGTCAGTAGTTTGGCGATTACCCTAAAAACTCTTTCATTGCTTAGCAGGGGCATCATAGACAGGTGAGGTAAGGTTAAGTTAGGCATTTGGGGTGCTTAAAAATGTGCCTTACCCTTATATTAAAGAACAGAACAGGATTTCCATATCGAGTACACGGTCACTTGGTTCAAATGAAAAATAATATCGGGGTATTTTCGCTAAAATTAGTCATTCTCTGATTTCAAAATTCGGGAGAAACATTACCAAACAAAGACATTACAAAACAGGCTTACACGTACATTTTAAATTTCACTTAATTTTAAGTGATGATAATAACAGTTAAGTAGTAATAGTAACCGCTTACAAGAATGCCTACCATGATTAAAGTTTGGTTTAATTGTCAATAAAACAAAGCACTAACATAATGGCGTAATTTTTGAAGTCTTTAAAAGACTTCATTTCGTTTCTCAGGCAATGAGGCGAGACTGTTTTTCCCACGTGAGGCAATTTCATAGTATCATTGTTTAATGTTATAAAATGAACAATAATTATAATTGTATTACAGAGGAGTACTTACCTAGTGAAATGGCTACTAAACGTTTGGCTGTGATAAGTTTGATGGATTGGGCTATTGTCTCAGAGATTACATTCTACGATATTGTCCGGTAATTTTCAGTTGTCAATCGGCAAAATTTATAAAGCAAATCGAGATGTTAAATAAGGCCAGATAGCAATCGCCTTTTGTTAAAATGATTTTCGATTGACATAGTTTAAAAAATAATCTTTTCTTTTGCTCTTTATATTAATTAACTCAGATAAATTTCTTTTTCTCACACTTCAATCTTCATTAGAGACTCTAAGAGATTTCTTGTTTTAACTATCTTTTTCTCAATTTTGATTTGCTGTTTTGGTTAGTGCCTTTAATGTATCCCATGTCTTGAATAAACCAGGGTTTACCTTCGAAATCTAGGTTTCAAAATTATTACTACCTAATCAGTGTATTCCTAGTAGTCCTACATATAATTATACAGCTTTTAAAGCCCGATTCGAAATGTCTTACAAATGCAGCAGGCTGCTACTGCGTATATTTAATGAGTTTAGTTTTATTGAACTTATTAATGAAAGTAAATCAAAACAGATTCGCGCCTTTTACCATTTATTTATAGGTTATGGTTAATATGTTTATTACTGTTTATTTTTGTACGCGTGTTGCGATCGTTTTAAGTATTTTAAGACTTATAAAATTATGCGTAAAGTCATGCGTTTAACGCCATCTTTAACAACCTCTCTGGCACAGTTGGAAGGTTTCAAATGGATTATGGAACGTCCCGGGTTCAAGATCTGGCACGGGCTTCTTTAGCAGATATTTACCACTTCCAAGTTAGTATCCTAATCCTAATAATATTATAAAGGCGAAAGTTTGTGTGTGTGTTTGTTACTCCTTCACGCCTCAACTACTGAACCGATTTGGCTGAAATTTGGAACATAGATAGCTTATAACCAGGATTAAATCATAGGCTACTTTTTGTCCCGGAAAAATCCGTAGTTCCCGTGGGATACTCAAAATACCAAATTTTCTAGAGCAATCTATAGCTACATCTATAGATAGATTGTTCAAGCGAACTTGCTTGAAAGCATGTTTAAAGGTTGGAATAGGGAACGATAACGGGAAAATGACGTTTCCCTTAGGATTCATGAAAAAGCTAATTTGACGCGGGCGGGGCCGCGGGCAAAAACTGAATCTATTTTCACTATAAATGTGAAAATGGCCACTATGTAGGTTTTGATTGAACATAGCACTGTACGCATTTAACAAGTGTGTTTTAGTTGAACAAGGGGATATGGCATAAAAATACTATAAATAATAATGCTATAGTGCTATAAATAATGCATAATGCTATAAATGTGAAAATGGGTACCTGTATTATAGGTTCCGACATTACAACTGTTTCGCTATTAGCATTTTGTGTTTTAATTGAGCAATGAGATACAGGTTAATAATATTATAACTATTAAAACGGGTACCTATATGATATAGGTTCTGAACTGACATCTGTTTCGTTACTCACAATGTATGATTTAGTTGAGCTATGGGATATGGTATAGTTATTAGTAATGCTATAAATGTGAAAATGGGTACCTACCCATAAAGGTTCTGAAAGTACAATTGTTTCGGTATTTATAATGTGTGTTTTGGTCAAGCAATGGGATACAGGTTAATAATGCTAAAAAGGTGTTCCTGTATAGGTTCTGATATCAGAACTGTTTCGCTATTAAAAATATGTGTTTTAGTTGAGCAATAGAATATGTGATAGTAATTATGCTATAAATGCGAAAATGGATACCTATAAGGTAAAGGTTCTGAAATTATTTCACTCTTAAGCGGATACGTTGATTTTATTTTCGTCCTTCTCACTCTTATGAATACGTTGGTGGGTTAGGTTAGGTTAGGTTAGTATGCAGCGTTGCGGAAGAATATAACAGAAAAACGTTGTTTTACCTAATTACTTCGAAAACTAAGCCAGTTATTTAAATGTCATTCTGAGCGTTTTTGGGAATTATTTTTTACCGATAAATTAAAACAAAAATTGCAATTATGTCCATCGTAGTTTTCGATGGAAATTAGAAAAATGGAGATTTTGGAGCAATTTTTGGGAGAACTTTTTGGCGATACATTTTTATCCAATCGTATTTCTGAAGTTAGGTTAACACATATGCTGTTTTTTCCCCAGAAAATCCAGGACTCCCACGGGATTTGTAAAACCCCGAAAATCACGCGGGCGAAGCCGCGGGCAAAAGCTAGTAATAACATATTCCTAGCCTGCATCTTCACTTACCGTCTTTGGTGCGATATTGCAGTCAAGTACTTACTTAATACTTGTAATGAATAAACTAAAGTGGGAGAGAGTAGTCTAAGCCCTAGTCTATCTAAGGATCAATTTAGATCGCAGCGGAATGGAATGGAAGCGATTTTATTTACATAGCATAATAAACTTTACGTCAATTGTATAAGATTTATAAGATACAAACTAAATAGGAGCCAAAAAAAGGTAGCGCGTCTTCCGGCGAATCCCCGCGCATTCTCAAAAAATAAATATCTATTTTGCATAAAGTTCATTATTACGTAAAAGAATATCGCTTCCATTCCATTCCGCCGCAGTTTAAATTGACACGGTTATGCAATATGCAGGGCATCTCCGTTCCAAGTAGTACTTGGACACTCACCGATCTATTGTGCTCGCCGCTTCCTAGACCTCCTCTCCAAGTCCAGTTGCCGCCAATAAGAGTAGCACGTCCTTTGTAGGGGTATATTTGACCTCCTATATGGGCGTCTCATGACTCGGCTACGCATATGAATCAGGGCAAGCAAAAGTCTAACTTGAACCGATGACAATCTGATGAATGCAGACCCGTTGACGTCTAATTAGGAGTATTAATTAAAATAATTAGCACCACGAGGCGTTTGAGATAAATATCTGATGCGGAGATAAGAGAGTCCTGAGTTACGTGGACTGACGTGAAGATTTTGTAGCTGCTAGGTAATCCGTGACTTTATAAAACATTAACACTTATCGGTGTTCATTATAAACTGCAAGAGCTGCATTCTTTTCATATTATTTCACTACCTCCCTGGCGCAGGGGACGCGCGCTCGGATCCGAGTAGGAGGTCGCGGGTTCGATTCCCGCCACGGGCCACTTTGGAATTTTATAATTTCTAAATTGGCTCTGGTCTGGTCTGGTGGGAGGCTTCGGCCGTGGCTAGTTACTACCCTACCAGCAAAGACGCGCCGCCAAGTTATTTAGCGTTTTGGTGCGATGCTGTGTAGAAACCGTTGGGGTGACTTTACTTACCCCTTCCAAGTTAGTACCTACGTTAACATCTTCGGCTGCATCATCACTTACCATCCGGTGAGATCGCAGTCAAGTACTAACTTGTATAGTGTAAAAAAAAAATACTCGTAGGTAGGGGCTTTAAGGCCGTAGACGGTTTTTATTTTTGTCTTCCTTGCTCGGGATGTTGATGGATACGACGGGTAGCATTGCAGGAGAATATGGAATAAAATCAATGTTTTTTTCAATCTACATATACCTAATGAACGTATGTAAACGAGCAGGCTGGTCATCTGTGTTAAGATATAGCTGCCGCCCATGGTCAATTGTAGCACCTGAGTAATTGCAAATGCGTTATACCGACTCTTGAAGAGTTTGTTTATGCAACCCTTGAATAACCCTGTGTTTAACATGGGAACACTGCATTAAGGGAACACTGCTTTACCTAATTTCTAAAAACTAAGCCAGTTATCAAAAGAAAAATCGGAGCGTTTTTGGAATTTCTTATTACCGACACCAATAACTTACGTTAGTTACATGTGTTGTAGTTTCCAATAGCAAAAATCAAGATTTTTATTCAACCTTTGAGAAAACTTTCAAGAAAATTTCTTAAAATCTTCTTTTTGCTTCTGAGTGAATTAACAAATCAAAAATATATGACATTTAAATTTGAGTTGTCGTTAGGTATTGTTTTTAACCTGCAGGTCACTTAAACTGCTTAAATAACCGTATAGCCTGTTAAACCTAAGCCAAGGATCCCATAATGACTTGAGTTTAGGGAATACCTTAATCCCTAAATCCTTGACAACAAAGTGTGATAGCAAGTAACGGGATTAGGAGATATATGCTCAGAGGATATAGTTAGCGCTTCTTGCTAGCGGGAACAGGTTTTGACGCAGGTTTGCTACGAGCTAGGATTTAGGGCTTAAAGCAAATAGGTACCTACTAGTTTAGGCTTTGGTTGTGTGAACTATGGTATTGAATTCTTCCAGGTACACCTTGCTACTGTTGTTAATAGCCTATTGAGTATTTATGCTTGTAAATAAATAAATAAATACCTATTTATCAGGTCATTTTACACATTGCAATCTAGATTGTGTTATCGATAGGTACTAGATGACGGATAAATGTACATAATATGATATTAAATTATTATAGTACAAATTTGATATACATAAATACAATATAATTAATATTGAAAAACACTCAGATGCTTGAAAATATTCATGGTCATCACACAAACATTTTCCAGCAATGGGAATCGAATCCACGACCTCTGACGCAGACGGCAGGATCGCTAACTCTGCGGCATTCAGTCATTATTGTTGTTAAATGGTGGTAACCCGTAACATTTTTTTTTTATTCAACATAGGCTTACGCTTGACCACAATCTCACCTGATGGAAAGTGACGATGTGGTCGAAGATGGAGCGCGTTTACCTAGAAGATGCCTATTCACTCTTTTCTTAAAGGTACCCGGGTTGTAAGATACCGGAAACACAGATTTCGGGAGACCATTCCAAACCCTCGCCATGCGTATGAGAAAGGACGAAGCAAACCGCTTTGTACGCACAGGTGGTATATCGACGACATATTGGTATCGGTAACATATCGGTAACATAATATGAAGCGCCATTTTTTCTTCAACTATCACAATATGGATCAAAATGAAGGTATTAGAGAGTAGTAACAGAATATAGTATACATATAAGAAAGTCGGTTCTCAGCGGCAGGGCAAGTTTGTGAACCCTCGTAAACTTAATTTTAAGTCGTGCAATAGTTATGACCGTTATACAGACAGTGTATTATACAATTTTAGTAGCAAATCTCTTATAACAAAACCCCTCCAAAACGACTTGACCTATACGTCTCCTAGCATATAGAGTTTCCTATATAAATATAAATATATAGAGGACAACATCACATACATTGCTCCGATCCCATAGTAAGTAGCTTATGCACTTGTGTTAAGGAAATCAGGAACAACGAAGGTACCACAACACCCAGACCCGAGACAATGTAGAAATTATGTTATTTTTCTACATTGCCCCGACCGGGGATCAAACCCGGAACGTCAGAGATGGCGGCGCCTTGAAAACCAGCACGCTAACCACTCAACCACGGAGGTCGACTATATAGTGTTATATCCTAATAATAAAGAGTTTCCTATATATAACAACGTACAATATGACGCAAGGACTCAAGTCTTGACACACTGACATACGAAAGGTTATGACACGACTGACACTAGAAGCCTTGACACTTTAGCATTTAGCCCGGTCCTGACTATTATATTAGGTAGAGACACCACGCACGACTTCTATAGAAAGTTTGATGGCTGGTTTTGCTTTGCTTCTAATTGAAAATGGTAAAGCTTTGCAAAAATCAGTCGATAGGGCTGTGAAGATTTTCACTTTTCAGCAGCCCCCACGCAGGATAACGGAATTTAACGACTATTTTATTATTACCGTGTCTTTACTGGATTTGCTCGAACCTTTGATCAGTCGGTGCATTTTTAAACATTTTTAGCGGTCCGTACCAAAAGAATATGGCGCTGAGACGTGCAGAACACTGACAAACGGCCTGATCCAAAAAATTCAAATTCGCCCAGCGTGCTATATGGACCGGGCTATGTTAGGAGTTTCCTTGAGCGATAATATCGGAAATGGGGATATCCGCATGAAAACCAAAGTCATCGATGTAGCCCAAACAAAGTGGAAGTAGCAGCGGGCATATTATATATAAAAAATATTTCTGTCAGTGTCATAAAAAAAGTAGAGACAAAATCCGAAACTTGTTGTATTGGTAAAGATACTGCATAAAACAACGACCAAGTGCCAAACGACTTCATGTATTGAAACCATAATAATATCTTTAGTAAAGCATACGTTCTTAAAAATCAAAATATCAAGCGCAAAAGCTCAAAACAAAAGGATCCCAAGTTCCCAATTGAAAAAAAAAAATGCATGGTGCCCCAGAACCCTAAATAAGGATATAATAAGAGCACCTGTTTGAGATAACACCTGTGGTATTTATTATAATCCCCTCTGCGTTGTGGTCCTTGGATGCTTTATTTCTTTTGAGTTAGAAAAAAGTTGATATAACGGTCTGGTTGAACGATATTATTGGGGTTTCACAGCAAAATATTTAGAACAGTTTGCATTTATACGGAAACTTATAATAAGTACTTAATATTTGGTACAGAGTTTATTTGCGGTTCGTCTGTCCATCTATCTATCGAAAGTTGTGATTTTTTAAGTACTTTAGTAAAATAAACAATGTTTGTATATGCAGTCCTTACAAAATACGTAGCTAAGTAAATTATAACTTTATTTACAAGACGTAATAAATCATCATCGAATTGTACGGGACCATTAGTGAGCGAATCTGACTCAAAATTTTATTGACTCGTATAAGATATACCTACCCGTTTTATATGAAGGCCTTCTTAATCCATATTATTTGATACGATAAGATATAACTTTTTAAAGGATCGTTTGCCATCTGGCCTACGCAAACGGTAAATTCTTAAATGGCAATCGGTAGATTTAGGTATCTACTTAATAATTTTTGTTAATACTTAGAATAAGATTTCACCCTGATTCACGTATTGTTAATAATCTTAGAAAAATCCATGGTTTTTTTACACTTTACGTGAACCTTGTGATAAGATATCACAAGGAAATATCTTTATCTAATTGTATAGAAAAACAGTGAATTGTAATTTACAAAGCTTTAACTTTACTTGTATTAAGCTAAGCTACGAATATAAAGCTCTCTTCACATTATTTGAATAAAATACAAACTACTATTATAATACCTGCTATAATAAAATAAAAATAAAAATAGTTAACCTAGCCCCAAATATGTTTAATTTCCGCACCATAAAATAACAACAAATAACATCATTAATTTTTATTTCAATTCTAGTCTCTTTGGAAGAGTAAGTGTGACTGTGAATATTTATGAATCTGGATTCTGGATAAAGTTAATAGACCACAAGTTTAAGTTACCTGTTTACCAGTATGTAAATCCGTAAGTTATTTATGTGCAAAATTAACACTTTGTCAATGGGTCCACTTGTTGGTTTAAAATCAAGTAGAATATGCTTTTCACGTTATAATTGGCGGGGATATTTAATTGCTAGTACAAAGGTTACACAAGTTAATTGAATGCATGGAGAACGTAGCTTTGCGAGACATTTTTGCTATTTACTGTTTATGTTCCAGAGTATAGGTCCAGAAAAAAATAACATCATTGAAGATTTTTTTACTATTGAATAGAAGCATGACTTTACCGTAGTTCACAGGTAACAATTTTAATAATTTAATCTTTCTTGCTAAGTTTGTTTAAATTATTATCGCTCTCCGCGACTCCCTCAATGTCAGCAGTCCACTATCAGGATTCTGGAATCTGTCAAAGGTGTCCAGTCCACAACGGGGTTGAATTAGATTTGAGGGTGGTCATAAGTATGATCGATATTCATTCATGGTCCTTGTTACCAATTACCCTGATAAGCTTCTTTTTAGATTGACTTACATTAAAAGATTAAATTTACATCGAAATACGATGTAAATTCAAACTATAGTCGACGCAGAAACAGTCATACTAAATATTGAATGTTTTTTTTATTTCGTTTTCCTCCAAGCATTAATAAAGCGTGTTATAAGGATGAATAAATACAATGTTGATCTTTCTGTTTCCGAGCTTTCTAAGTTTTAATGTAATTATATCAATATAAAAAATCGCAAATAAGTTAGGCCTCAAATGGTAGGTATAGCTATTAATGAGCCATCAATATGAATTGAAAAAAACATGAGTAAAAAATACAAAAACCGTTCCCTAGTTTTTTTGTGAGTTAATTCATTGAGAAACAAAATTAAAAAAGGAACTCTTGTAATTATTTACTGCTTCTTATCGAAATTTTAAATCTAATTTGGTCTCAATCCCGTTTACTGATTAATTGAAGTTTTTTAGTGGAAACATCGAGCTTCGTCGAATCAAAGGCGTCAAATGTCACACGATGACAAACAATTATTCAAAAGTGCTTCAAAATCGATTCTTCAACAAAAAATATTATGATCTTTGGACTCGACGAAGCGTCTCGTTTTCCACCTCAATTGCATTGGACTATGTCAGTACAAACCGTGACTTACTGTTGCTTATAACAATTTAATCCTTACCTTTTGTAATCAAGAAGACTCAGCTCCTTATTCCGAAAGCAGCAAAGCTTAAAATACTTTACCTTTCTGTTTAAAAGCTGTAAAGGTTAATCGATTTTTGAAGGACCACACAGCACAATGATCAACTTTGCTTTTCGATTTCTATGGGAGGAAATTTTGAAGTTCGACATATTCGACATATACCTCTTTCATTACTTACCTATTGACATAATGTTGTATGTTAAGTTAAACTGTAACTTATTAGGATTTTCTAAAATATTATTAGGTATATTGGTAAACACAAAATTCCTATTAGAATTTTAAAGGGCCCTCAAAATTAGCTTACTAGATTATAAAGCTATCAAAATTATTTCTAGTTAGATTATTATTGTCTATTTGTGTAATTTAAAATAGATAATTTAAAGTCTAAAGGCTTATCAATAATTATTTTATCATGTCCTAAGAAAAAATCTTTTTTGATAAAACTATTTCTGTCACTTTTTTGCGAATTTTTTTTATAAGTAATATTTTAGGTTAATTATGTTTGATAAATATCTCGCAAAATATTTAGTTTTTTAAATTATTACAGACCGCAACTTACACATTTTGTCCATTTGAGGTTTATTTGTGGTTTTCTGCTACTCTACAAATCTTAGCAGTACTAAAGTATTTAAAAAAATTAAAATACTCGAGTCTTTAATTATTATTAAACTGATTTCGTTCGTATTATTTATTGTTGTTTTATCAATACTAAAGTTAAAAAAAAAATTAAAATACTCGAGGTCTTTGATTATAATTAAACTGATTTCATTCGTATTATTTATTGTTGTTTTATTAAACTTAGATTTCATAACTAACTTATGACCATTACTCGATCGTAAGGAGAAATTCGCTGCTGTTTTCAATTTCTTCGTTCACGTTATAGGTACACTGGATCGCGATCGATTTTCCTTTCGAATGTCGACTCGTTTTGAGTCCATTGCCAATGCTAAGATTTGTTTTAAGTCATAGGAGACTTATTTTTTATGTTGTTTCTAAGTTATTTTTTTCTATCTAGAAAAGTTACGAAAGAATATTTTTCAGCATGGTTACATTTGCCATATTAATGTTCTTTGTTTATTGTTCTAAGCCTATAAGCCCATTGTCTAATAAAAGATTTTCGTTTAAAAGTGTTATAAAATCTCTTTTGTGTTCCCTTTTATTGAAGCGTTTTTAATCAATTTTGCGTTAACATTACGATAATGATAAAATTTCCCTAGAATTAAAAAGATTTGAAAATAGTAAATGTTGTTGCTGTTATTTTAATATCTGAAACCTGTGAATTAATTATGAATTAATTGTGAATAGAATTACTATGAGTTCTGAAGATTCTGAATAATATTGTATTTCATAATCGCTTACGTATTGAACTTGGACCTGGCTATCCGGAGTTCGTGACTGCACGAATCGGAGCAAGTTTCGTATCTCGTTTCAAGTTTGAACTAGTTTACGTAGTTTGTCCCTTTCTAAGGCTCTATTCTTGTTCGATTTTGCACGTCAACCTTATGTTTGGCTACATTTTGCATTGTCTCCTTCAACTTATTAGTGGAAACTTGCAACGTTTATTAAAACCAGTTTGTAGGTAGAGCGGTAATCGTAGAAAACCATTAGTAGCACCCAAGCTGATTTATACAACTTTTGACTTTAGAGCTTTTAAGATCTACACAAAATTATTTAGAATATATTTAATCTAATAATATTAATTAATCTTTAAAAAATTATTGTCAAATGAAAATGTTTTTTCCTTTTACTTATGCCTTTAAAAATGTAGTAATTTTTTTTTTGTATTCCTATCATACCTAGCAGGTTAAACAGTTGTATCTATAATTTAACTTCTAACTTTGGATATTGACGACCTCCGTGGTTGAGTGGTTAGCGTGCCGGTTTTCAAGGCGCCGCCATCTCTGAGGGCGGGTTCGATCCCCGGTCGGGGCAATGTAGAAAAATAACTTTTCTACATTGTCTTGGGTCTGGGTGTTGTGGTACCTTCGTTGTTTCTGATTTCCATAACACAAGTGCAAAAGCTACTTACTATGGGATCGGAGCAATGTATGTGATGTTGTCCTCT
Organism: Coenonympha glycerion; assembly: GCA_963855885.1. NCBI lineage: Eukaryota > Metazoa > Arthropoda > Insecta > Lepidoptera > Nymphalidae > Coenonympha > Coenonympha glycerion. Next base: position 2,511,244 of record OY979647.1, read on the forward strand.
ATACATATATTTATTCATTACTATTTTTTTTTAAACTTTGGATATCAGAGTCCATAAAGTGTAGTTTTCTGTACAAACTCCTTTAATCATTATCTTGATGAAATAAAGTAACTCAAACATTATATTTCAATCATTGTTTTCTACAAGAAAGAATAAAAAATTTAAATACGTTTGTAGTTTCATCTTTTTCAAAGTAGTCATAGTCATCCATAACTGAGTAAGCATTTATGAAACAGATACTTAATTTTAAAAATGTATATCAATGATATAAGCTTCTTGGAACTTAATTAAAATTAGATACTTTTCGTATGTATACTTGGTTTACGGTTTATCGTGTTAAACATATCGAACCGAGCCAATTCTTTTTTCGTCCTATTGTTCTTGTTTCGAACGTGTTATAACAAGTTCAGGCTCACCGACATTAGTGAACGTAAACAAGCGTTTATTTTTGTCTTGATTGACGAACCGACGCGACGGCCTGACACTGTTTATGAGTTACAACCATTTCTGTGCGTTTGTTAGTGCTACTAATAAACGCTACGTTGTTTAAATATACCTACCCAGTTTATTATTTCTTTAGTTATTCCACCTTATCTTTTATCTTTTATCTATTATCATTTTAAAGTTCCACATGCAGTCTAAAATGTTTTTTTTTTCACATTATCAGTTGATAATTAAATACCTTCATCCGTTATATCTTCATAAGTATTTTTATATATTTTAGTTCTTTGATTATCATTAGTTTAATGTAAACATATATTTTTCTATATTAGTATATCGCATATTTTCCAAATAATTAATTGAAGGATTTGGATAATAATTTATTAGATCTAATTAATTTTTTATTAGATCTAATAAATTATTAACCAAATCCAAACTTTATGGTATGAAATATGAATTAAGAGCTTTAAGCCATTGGCCAAAATATAATAAATAGTTATTTTTCTTTCATTAATGCAACCTGAGCTAACATTTCTTCCATGAGCATTATACTATTGTAGAGACCTATTTTTTATTATTACGAAAAAAACGTATAAGAACCATGACGTCTTTGCTTTTATCTCTTTTCAATTTATTTACCTAAATATTATTTTGATTATAAAAGGAGACGGTGGAGGCATAAACAATGAAAATTGTCATTGTGTTTAAAAATAATAAATTTATTTCACAATTTCCCTCAAAAGTATCGGGGACATAGCATAGTTAACACAATCCAGTTTACGCATAAATCGATTACATACGGCGCTTAACTACATGGGCAGTAAATTATAAATTGCTTACAAAAACATCACAAAGTTTAAATGCAATATTTACAAGATAAAAGTCATTAAATCTACGTCATAAAAACCATTTATACAATTTACGATACCGTTACTTTTTTTTCATTTTTTCATTATTGAAACAGAACAAACTTGTTTGTTGAACAAATTTCAAGTAACAAAAATTAAAATATTTCATTAATATTATTATTTGATATTTACATTTTGGTAATATTAATGTTTACGCTAGTGCGAATGTAGTTTCATCGCAATTCACGAATGTATTTTTTTCTGATATATTTTTCCGTAAATTTAACTAATTTTTGGCGTTTGTGAAATCGAAATTGAATTATCAAAATAAAGAAAACTAAATATGACTAATGAAACTATACTTTGGAACTAATTCAAAATTTGAGATCCGTTGATGCCATTTTTCATAGAATAAGTTTTCAACTATGTGCTAGCTTTCATTTCAAATCTAACGCAATAATTGTAATAAATTAAACTAATTATAATTACGCTAATTAAAATTGACAAAACAAAATAAGAGATCAAACGGAAATGTAACTTAATGCAAAACTTAACAACACTAAATGGTCTATGTTAAAATATATACGTTGAACCTTTAATTTTAGACACTTTAAAATAAATTAAATTACTAGTTCATAAATTCAAGTGTAGTCTACATTTTTAATTTTGTAGAAATAATATTTTGATTAAAAGCAAATTACAGTAGGTACCTAACTGAAAATAGAAATTGTTGGATTTCGATATTAGTAAAATGCATCTCGAAATTAACATTGATTTAAGTCATGAATATTGAACACATTTTTCATATAACTCAAATGATCATTTGAATGATATATAGAGTTTCAATGATAACTTCATACTTAATTACATGAATACTACATGACTTAACTATTTAAGAGGAGTTTTGTCGAACTTCACTCAAATTTCCTTTATGAAAAGCAAAATCCATCAAAAGCGCGAAAAGAGTTAGAATTTGCGAAACCGGATTAAAAATGAAGGAGAAGGATCCCCTCATTTTTAATTCGATCTGAACCACCATTTACAATTTAAGTGCAGTTTGACACAACATCTCGAAAAAAATAAGATTACAAAAAGGGATGGACTTAAAAATAAGTAACAACAGTCCAGACCTGCTTTGCAGTATCACCGTTAACAATACTTATCTAAAACAATCTTCTTTTTATCTGACGGTATTGAAGAGGGACGATGCGAGAGACACTTTAAGGATGGCCACAACCATCACCAAATTCACGATGTAGGTCGAATTGCATCTTAAGTGGTAAGGTGGTACGTAAGGCTCTCGAGGGCACTCACCTCGCCGGCTGTCCTGCGCTTCTTGGGCAGGCTGGCGTGATACCAAGATGTGGCATAGGACCTCGTACAACTCAGCGAGGAGCCGGTTCAGTCGTGAAAAGTTCTCCTCCGTTCCCTCTCTCTCGCTCGGCAAGTTGAATGCTATAGCCATCTTTGTCTCTCACAACGCCTTTTTCTACGGAAGAAGCGTGGACAGATTGCGGTTTGTTTTGTATGCATAAATGCTCGTGCGCGTTTGAATCTCGTCTCCCGCTGCTTTTTAATTTATCTTTGTGGAGCCTTCCAAAATTTTTTCGTCTCTCTTATATTTACTTTCACTTCAATATACTTTCGGTTACTTTTAAAAACTTCATATACATATCCGGGATAGGGAAAATTCACTCCGCAAAATTTCTTCTTCTCCAGATTTTTAACAAGTCCAATAAAAAAATCTCAAAAGCCTATTTCTACGTTTCTCTTCGTATTATAAAGTTCACTTTGACACTCAAAAATGGCACACTGAGTCTACGTGCAGTAATACGCCACAGTTCAATTCTTCTAACGAGATCACTCGACAGATCGCAAAGTTCACAAGTTCACAAAAAGTTTCAGCAAAAGCACAGTCGGGTACATCGTCTGTGAATCACTCGCAATTTAGAGATAATCGTCGCTCGGTCGATGACACATTCGCGCTAACTAACGCACTATGCATCGCTCCAGCATTTCGATGTAAACAAGCTAACACTTCGCTCTGCATTCGACAAAAGAGGTCGGGCTGACGACTATTGTACGTGCGGCCGGCGCGGAAGCGGATCGTGTAATAAGGGATAATACTTCGTGCACATCATTGCCTCGCTCGCCTCGGACTGCGCGTGTGTGCGCGGTGCATAATGTAGCCACACGCTCACACAGGCGCACGCTATTTGATTATAAATAATTGAACGCACGGTAGCACGTTCCCTTCGCACTCTACCACTACAATGAACTGCGACACCGATATCGCGGACTCTCTTCCACTTACAGGTCACCAAATTACGCGTCTCATTTCAAACTGGTTACATCATGTGGCAACAACATCGGTGGAAATACGTTTTCTCGGTCTGTTTTCGGGGTTGGCGTCTTTGGCGAGAGGGATGGAGATAGGGGTGTGGGTTTTCATTTCGGCGATGAGAAAGCGCGCCAAAGCGAACTGGCCAATGGGGCGGCGGATCTCGCATGGGGTGAGGTGACGTAAGGAACAGGATCCGAAGCTACGGGGTTGTTAAACGAGAAGCGTTCACTCGGCTAGGAGCTTGTGCCTGTGCCTATACGATTTGCGTGACACCGGTAATGTTTTAACGGCTCTTTGTTCTCGCACGTAAAGCTGGTTTTAATGCGATTTAGGATAGGACGCGATAGCGGCAGATTACGCGTGTGTTTTATTCGTAGTAATTCGGTAATGTTTGTAGTTGAGCGTTCGCGTATAAACAGTTTTACGGGCGCGGTTTTGCCATCGTTCGGTTTGTGCGAAGGTGTTTTTGGGTTTATAGGCGTTTAGGGCCGAGTGGAAACCTTTGTTTAGACTGACTCAATACGGGTAATAAAATTGATAACTGCCTTTTAGGCGTAAAAGTTTTCATAAAAATAGGCGTGATTTCGAAATTTTGTCGACCGATTTTATGTTAGTGTCTCTCGAGTGTTTGCTGTTTGTAAAATTACAAAATTTTAATTCACAGACTCTGGCCTGTTCGAAACAAATTCAAAGATTAAAGTGGTATCCTAACGAATTCTATGAAAATTCAAAAATCTACTTTTGCCATTAAATTACATTTAATATTTTATACCTACCTACGACTTAAATTTTTGAATTTTATAAGCGGGAAAGTGAAATAAAATTAAGTAAAAAAGTGAGTTTTTGTTCAATAGTCAAATTAAAATTGAAATAATAGTTGCGTCAATCAGTTGCGTCTCAATGATAATATAATTATTTCAATTTGCATTAATCTAAATAGATAGCCTTCTAACGCAGATAAAAATCTTGTTAATATTAAAGTAATTTGCCAAATCATAATTAGTGTCACGCAAAAATAACAGCAAAGGCGAACAAACAATTTTTATGATGTTTTTCAGCTTTTTCATCGGTGGTCTACATTTGACTCTATCATCAATAACAGAATTATAACTTTTAATGATAACATAATATCTTCATATTGAAATGAAGGTAGCTAGTCAATTTTATTTTATTAAAAAGGTTTTAAAGTTTTTATGATTTTTATTTATTTCAAACTTTATATTCGTTAATAGCCATTTATGTTCGTTAATATTCATGAATCACGTGAGTTTTTAAACCTGAATGCAGTTCTCAAAGCTACACAGATAAGTGAAGCCTTGAGAAAAGTCTTAAAGTCTACAACATCATATTATTCTATTTTCAATTTGTTCAATAATTTGATGACCATCCTCTAATTTCAAAGCAATGGAAGAAGATATTTGAAGAATCAGGTCTTTCCTAACAGTGTTATTTTTTTTAATTTATAAATATTGTTTACATATTATTTAGATTATATCTAACCTTTTCTTAGCTTTTTTCGTATTTAATTTTATTTATTTATAAGTTATTGCAATAATAATGAAGAAAAAACATTTGTTTACTAATTTAGTAGCTAAAAGAATAATTTTAATTTTCGTTTTCTTTATTTTATCCTTTTTTTGCTTCTTCGGGTTTAAATTTATTTTCATTGCATCGTGCAAGCAGAAATTATTACTATTATAATTGTTTTGATTTGGTGAAATAAAACATTTTAAAATGCGAGTGAACTATTCTAAACATCTGGCAAAACAATAAATAAATACGAAATTTGTGAGGTGATACGTATAAAAGTAATCGTACCTACTTATAAATTTCCACTCGTTTTTCTGTCATAACATGGGTCCATTATTGACCGCTTGGCCAGGTATTACTCACCGTTCCACTTTCCTCACAACAAAGCAAGTCCGGACATCGTGGTCGCTCCTCACCGGTAGAACCTCACGGGGAGTTTTTATGACGCAACATATCAAGTGCTTGCAATAGGCAGTTAAATTCGGAATGTAAACAAACATCGAATTTAGCGTTGAAACCTTTTTACGTTTTTTTTTTATTTAACTGTATGAAATTCTACATTATCATTCATGATAGATTGTTCTAAATGTTGTAAGATGTCGAGTTTATAATGTTACTTTTGGTATTCTTAAAATATTATAGTATTTGAAGTTCTTTTTTCTTCAAATAGTAATTCAATAATAGATGGCGCTACTAGTTCTATTATTGGAGGTGTGTTGTATTTCTATATTGGTTTCTATATGTGATGATAACTAAATTGAAATTTCGCATTTTCCATAATTATTAATCATTTAGGCCATCATTTACTAGGTTTTCAAAAGTCACCTACATTTGATGACGTACAAATTTGGTAATCCAGTCAACGTACTTAACGTGAAATCAACGGGTCTGCCCGCGAAATTTAAAATTTTCGTGGTTTTTTGCTATTTGTACGCTAATTAGACATGATAGGCTCATGGCAATCAATTTGCGAGAATGGCAGTATCATCTTTACATGATTATATCAAAATCTTTGCATAAAAATGTATATCCTAGGAAATTAGTCCGAGTATCGAGTTTTATATGAGTAACTCGCAAATCTCGAACTAATTTCTTTAACTCGACACTTTCGAGCAGAGATTTTTATATAAACACGTGAAGAAGATATTGGGATTATCGCAATTTGACGGCCATAAGCCTATTATGTCTTATTTGCTTAAAAATCGCGAAAAACCACGAACAATTTGAATTTCGCGGGCACACCGGTGGTGTGCTCCTTAAAACAATTTTTTGCTCTTCGGTGTTGCAGAAGCAGTTCATCAAAATACCTATGTACTTACACAATTGCATGTAAAATTATGAAGTATGAAGCAAAAAAAATGAGAAACCCCATATCTTACCATCCCTGATAGGTTTACAAAGGGCAATCAGGTTCAATCCTTGGGCATGAAATCGACCGGTAGCCGATAACGGTCATGCCGGCTTAAATAAAATGCCAGCTTGGCCCCTTTTAAAGTAGGCGTTAAGTAGGTATTTATAACTTTACTTGCTCTTTTATGAAAAGATTTTAAGAATATTATAGGTATAACTTGAGTGTACTTAAGACGTTTTTGACAAGAAATTCTTGAGAAGCTTTTCTATTTAGATGTAGACTACTTTTGTGACTTCAATTAGGAAAAACAATGTCAAACGCGCTTGTCTTAAATTGTGCCTTTTTCCATTTAAGTATATGGTGCGGAAGTTGGAAACTCAATTCCAATTCATAGTGGGTAATAAGTAATTTAGATTTTTTTAGTTGCTTCCATAGATTGCAGGGTCTTGGTTAAATATTACTAGTTTCTGGTAGAAAGGAGGCGATATTTTTTTTGGGTTCATCGAGCTAGTAAAGTTGATTTAACTTTAAATTTAACTTCCATTCTTTTAGTTTATCACTTATTTCTTTATTCATAATATCTCTAGAATCTTTGTCTTCTATTTGTTAGAACTACGAAATTCCAGATATTTAAGATTCATAATTTTTGTAATCATAATCATCATCAGCTTTGCTTATGTCAATCAATATTTATGACCGACTACTGGGTATAGGTCTCTTCTCAGAATGAGAAAGGTTCGGAAGACACAATATCGCTTCTTGTACTCTTCTTCATAAGGTTTAAATTTATTCTCATTGTTTCCTGCAAGCAGATCACATTGGATATATTTTTGCATAAATCCTTTGCTTTCATCAGGACACGAACACATTAATTTACCTTTACCCAAAGTTATGATGCATCAACTTTTCCATCGGATATAGTTTTAATTATTGCACGAGTGCCGTCATTTGCATCCATTCGAGTTTGCATTTTGTAATGTGAATTTCAACACGAGTATAGTATGATAATGGGAGGCCATAAATTCATTAGCGCGAACAAACATTGACACGGTGGAATAAGATATTTTTAATGGGATTTTAAACTCAGTTTTCATAGATCAATTTTTTGCCGCAACACCATCTGGCACAATGACGTTTGGCCTTTTCTAATGTCTTGACTACAGCGCAACCATTGCAATACGACTGGTTTAAGAACGTTTAGCATGTAGTTGTAGACTGCTTTTCTATGTTTAATCAAAATTGGCTGAATGGCATATTATGGATTGTGGAGATAGATGATGATGACGGAAATAAAATACTTCTTAATTAAGGTGACCAGCTGCTATATAATTGAGCTTTTTCCCCACTTTCATTATATTATAATAAATCTTATAAATTAAGTATAGTGAACAGGAAAAAAAATCATAAAATAATAACCAAATGTCTGTACATATTATAAGTTCTCAATTTTTTTACAGGCAGTACTTATGTTTTATTTTATTTATTTTATTTTTATTATTAATGTACCATACATAAAACTTAACGAAACATAACAAGACACATGATGTGCAAATAGCTTATCCCTATAAAACAAAAGAGATCTCTTCCAGCTACCCTGATGTTTTGTTAATTTTCTGTTTCAGGAGCAACATAAGAATAGAAAATAAAATAAATGTTACTCCATAAATTCAAAATACCAAATTTTGCATTTATGGAGAAAACGTAGATCAGTGCATTCTTAAGGTAGACATTTTGTAATCCCGTGAAAAATTTTCAGAGTCCAAGTCCGGACGGCCAAGATATTTCTTGTCCGTCGCTTTTATAGGTGAATGTGAACACAGTAGATGTACGAGTACCTACTTAGTACTTATTATGTATTCAATACAATCTCTATAATATTGGTATGTCATCTCATCTCAGATAGGAGTTCTTACTTCATATAATAAGCCACCCTACTTTTAAATGTTGACTACAGCTCCCCACAGATGTCGCTACTGGTACCTTACGTCGCGCTACGAGTTGTCCAACCTAGAAAGTACAAGTAGCTGTAAAAATTGTACTAAGTCATACTTACCTGGCGTAGGGGACACCGTGATCACGAAGGCGGTTCCCCCAGAGCGAGGCCCTTCCATTGCACTGCGGCTGGGTTGACCTCTGCGATTATCCCTAATGTGGATAACTCGGACGCGTAATTTTTGGTAGTGGGGACTGCGTACGCGCCGTCCCCCCATAATTCAGAAGATTCTTAATTAGGAAAATAAAAGATTCCGACGAATTGAGAACCTCCTCCTTTTTTTGAAGTCGGTTAAAAAGGGTTGTTGTCCAATATAATTGCTGCCTTTAGGCATCTTTATATAGTGTTTATTTGAAAACAATCGATCATTTTGTTTATCGTATGTATAATGATACTGAATCAAGTATCGCATATGGAGAGACGGAAACTTTAATAAGTTCCTTACTAATTCCTGCTCAACGATTTGTCAATGAATTATAATAAAGCATAAAATTCTGTGGTGGTACACCCTGATCGTCTAGATTAATTTGGATAATTTGGATGAAATAATTAGGTAGTTTTACTTACTTTATGTAATAAATTGTATGTAGTACATTTTAAGAGGCTTATGAGCGTAAAAATATGTTCATGTATGTCTCTAATACTTTGTATATTTTGTAGCTATGATGTTAATTTTATGACAATAAAGACAAAAATAAATCATAACCTGAATATTATGCATTTTGCAATTTTTATTTTATTCGATTTACAACTGTGTAAATTCACTTTTTAAAATTGGCTCTGAGTCTTTACTAAGTAGGTAGATGATATCTTTTTAGTCGGGAAAACAATAGTTTCCATTTATAGTACCTAGGTATTTTATAAGTAGGTATTATAGTAATTATATTATTCAGTTATAAGTGCATTATCTTTTGCAACGCCATAACTCACAGTTTTTACAGCGCACTCAACATTTTCAATATTTATAAGTGCGTAAACTCGAAATGCTTTTATATAATCATAAATTCGTCGTATCGCCGATTTTCCGGATGACGTGGTCGGCTTAATAGATTGAGTGCAGTTTACAGTGCTGAGTTCGCTTTATCATATTAATAACGTATTACACATACATAAACTTATTTTGGCATTATATGGGTATTAAAATAGTAGTTTATGAAACGGATGCATAAAAACACTCGTGTGATACTATTAAAAAACTCGCCTGCGGCTCGTTGTGGGCTCGTTCATAGATGGGCTCGTTTTTTAAACTCACTAAATAAATACTAAAACTTAAAATATATAGAGTTTCATACACTACTTTATCTACGCTCATATTATCATAAATCCAAACCATAAAATCTTGCTAACGTTTGTCGTAAATCCTTCACTTTGTTGGTAAAAGATTGTGGGTCATTTTTGTTGCAATTACTAAAATATCAGGTGGAGTTAAATTTTCTTTAGTAGGTTTCACTGTTAGACATTTTTTCGCGCAAAGTTTTAAATAAGTAACAAAAATAACATATTAAAATGTTAATAGTTAGGTATGGCGCCAAAATTCAGTTGTAAACTGCATATGGGCGCGCAGAACCATAGACAATAGACATTGTTGTTGTTGTCTATGGTCGATCATGGCCCATCCATACTCTCGGTAATGACTATCAACTAAATGTTGTCTGTGGACTCCATATATAAAAAGACAAAATTAAGGAGGCTCTACACTCTCTTTTGGCTATGACGACACATAAAAATACAGGAACCCAGAGCCCAGTATCGTAATGGAAATTATTCAACTATCTTGAGATATTTCCATAGTACAGCGATGTTGTAATGAATAACTTTTTAATAATTATAGAAGTCTGTGAATAAAGTAGGTCAATATATGACACATTTTGATTTAATAATTCGAACTTTTAGCAATGAGCGTTGATAAAAATAGCTTACGAAATTTCATAAAAATCGGTAAAGCCGTTTCGGAGTAGTTTTGTCACAAACATTTTGACATGCGCGTTTTATGTATTAGACTAGCTGACCGGTTTTGCCATTTAGCATCATTTGAATAAAAGCATTCGGATTTTTACATTAGGTAGGTACTTGTGGCACGAAAAATTCTACTTCGTGAGGCAAAAGTGGATATACGTATAGACAAAGTGTTTTATAAGGGTTTCGTAAGTATTTCCCATTGGAATCCTAAAAAATAAACTGGTTAAATTTCAATAATCTAGCTAGGATAGCTATCTCCGCAATATTTACGGAAAGTTAATACACAAACTAATGAAAACTTGTTCATTTCACGAGCGATATTGGAAAGCTTTCGAATGATTGCCTCCCCAGGTTTTACATATTGTATTGTCCGGCCCTCAGCTGGTTTTAATAGTTTTTAATCCTGCTCATCTGTGGCGTGGTGGGGAAAAAAGATTTTTACTTTTTTACCCACCTGTCATGGAATTTTTATCGTGTGGAAATTAAGAGATGAAACCTGGCTAGAAAAACTACATTCTTTTTTGCAAGAAAATGGTCTTATTTACGAGATTGCCCTTTTTATGAGAAATTTAGACAATTCTCAGATTTTGAAAAAAAAAGTGCCAACTGTAAACAAGAACTTATTGATGCCAATCAATCCTGCTTCATGCAAGCAGGTAGCTATGTTATTGAACGTATCTAGAATTTGAGGTGTGTACTTAGTTGTGCCAGGAATGTCAGAGATCGCAGAAATCTTTTCTCATAAAAATATTCATTATTCCATAATTTTTTCAGATTTTTAAAACGTTAACGATTTCAGATTGAGAATCAATACGACATGATATGGCCAATAGGAGAAGCTAGAACACGGGCCACTTTGGAATTTTATAATTTCTAAATTGGCTCAGGGTCTGGTCTGGTGGGAGGCTTTGGCCGTGGCTAGTTACCACCCTACCAGCAAAGACGTACTGGCAAACGATTTAGCGTTCCGGTACGATGCTGTGTAGAAACCGTTGGGGTGAGTTCACTTACCCCTTCCAAGTTAGTACGCTAACATCTTCGACTGCATCATCATTTACCATCAGGTGAGATCGATCGCAAGTACTAACTTGTATAGCGTAAAAAAAAAACAACATGCTTAGAAGGGATACATTTTTTCGTTTGCTTTCGTTTACACAAGAAAGCTCACGGTAAGTTCAATAAATACCTACCTACTGTTCTGTTAAACATGTTAGCAAAACAGTTCTTTCATATTGTAAGCTATTCTGTTTAAAAATTTGGTGCATTTTTCCAAAAATAGAGGAGTAGTCGCGTGCTCGGACACATGTACGCTGTCCGGTGTATGGAGTTAATAAATTGCAATCCGCTGCGAGCAAGATTAGCGACTAACGCGAGTTCATTGTACCGCAGAAGAATACATGGAGCAGTAATTACGCTATCTTTAAAAATAGATTTAAAAGGAAATTAAACAAAGTAGAAACGAATATGATAAAGGGACAAAATAGTTTTGAAGGGTGGAAAGAGTTCCTGAAACATCTCCAAAGGTAAAACTACCATCTACTTTCTCTACTATCTACTAAACTTAAACCATAATCAGCGCATTAAAAGCGATATCTAGACAAAAAAATCGTCAAAATTACATATTAATTTACTAAGTTTAAAAAGAATACCAGCCATATGAGACAGTCTGCACCGATAAAAACCTCTGACGACCTCCGTGGTTGAGTGGTTAGCGTGCCGGTTTTCAAGGCGCCGCCATCTCTGAGGTTCCGGGTTCGATCCCCGGTCGGGGCAATGTAGAAAAATAACTTTTCTACATTGTCTCGGGTCTGGGTGTTGTGGTACCTTCGTTGTTTCTGATTTCCATAACACAAGTGCATAAGCTACTTACTATGGGATCGGAGCAATGTATGTGATGTTGTCCTCTATATTATAAAAAGGATTGTCAAAATTGGATAAGATTTTTTTTTAACAATATAGGCTAGCGCTCGAATGTGCTCACACCTGATGTAAAGTGATGATACAGTCTAAGGTGGAACGCGCTTTCCTAGGAAATGCCTATTTATTTTTTATTTGAAGGCAACCAAATTGTAGGATTTGGGAAAGACCGTACCTTGGAGCGTATTCCAGACCTTTGCAGTCTGTATCAGGAAATAGGAATCAAACCGCTTCGTACGTGCCTTTGGTACGTTAACTATATGAAGGGAACCTTTTCGATGTCTTGCCGTTCTATGGTAAAAAAGACACGGAGGAACCAAATTATATTTACAAACTTTTGGATCACCAACCGAAGATATTCATTAAATTGCTACCAAAACATGAGTAATGTACAGGTCTTTCAAAATTTAAAAGAGTAATTGAAATCAGTTAATTTATTACGGACATTGCCAACGTGTTCATCCAAGGTATAAGTCTACATTCCAAATTTCGGCGAAATAGATTCAGTGGTTGCGGTGTGATTACTGATTAAGTACCTAACAAACATACAAACTAACTATTACTTTATCAACTCTAGTGAATCCAAACTTAATCCACTACATGTTAGTTATGAGGCGAGATTGCCCGTTTCGTACAGCACCTGTTATTGCGAATGCTTATTATTTAGCGTTTTATGCGCTTTCGTCAAAATTGAGTCACACTAGGTTGGGCGCGGCGGGGAAAACTGTGGGAAGCTAAAAAGGAAAACTTATAATATTCACGTACATAATATTTTGTTTTCTTTTAGTTGTACTTATACAAGCATCACGTCTATAGCTTAGCAGTGATACACAGACTTGTATACTAAAGACAGGGCGAACAGCGCGAAAAAATGTCGCCAGTTTAAGGGAGCAAGAATGATTATTTTGCACCCTCCCCCGTCAGTAGTCAGTATAGGTAGAAAGGTAAAGACCTATTTCTTTGTTTTTTGAATTAATAATAATATTGCAGGCAAGGTGACCACAGACATATAGATAAAAAAATAAACAAGTATTTCGCAGGAGTTACGACAGATGGCGCAACATTTTCTTGTATGAAAAACGTTAACGTAAAATGTTCGGATACGTGATTAAGAAATTATCAAAACATTAGTGTTAATTTGAGAGGATTAGCAGAGTGATTAAGAAATTATCAAAATTTAGTGTTAATTTGAGATGATTAGCAGAGTGATTAAGAAATTATCAAAACATTAGTGTTGATTTGAGAGGATAAGCAGAGTGATTAGGAAATTATCAAAACATTAGTGTTAATTTGAGAGGATTAGCAGAGTTATTAAGAAATTATCAAAATTTAGTGTTAATTTGAGAGGATTAGCAGAGTGATTAAGAAATTATCAAAACATTAGTGTTCATTTGAGAGGATTAGCAGAGTGATTAAGAAATTATCAAAACATTAGTGTTCATTTGAGAGGATTAGCAGAGTGATTAAGAAATTATCAAAACATTAGTGTTCATTTGAGAGGATTAGCAGAGTGATTAAGAAATTATCAAAACATTAGTGTTCATTTGAGAGGATTAGCAGAGTGATTAAGAAATTATCAAAACATTAGTGTTAATTTGAGAGGATTAGCAGAGTGATTAAGAAATTATCAAAACATTAGTGTTCATTTGAGAGGATTAGCAGAGTGATTAAGAAATTATCAAAACATGAGTGTTGATTTGAGAGGATAAGCAGAGTGATTAAAAAATTATCAAAACCTTAGTGTTAATTTGAGAGGATTAGCAGAGTGATTAAGAAATTATCAAAATTTAGTGTTAATTTGAGAGGATTAGCAGAGTGATTAAGAAATTATCAAAACATTAGTGTTAATTTGAGAGGATTAGCAGAGTGATTAAGAAATTATCAAAACATTAGTGTTAATTTGAGAGGATTAGCAGAGTGATTAAGAAATTATCAAAACATTAGTGTTAATTTGAGAGGATTAGCAGAGTGATTAAGAAATTATCAAAACATTAGTGTTCATTTGAGAGGATTAGCAGAGTGATTAAGAAATTATCAAAACATTAGTGTTAATTTGAGAGGATTAGCAGAGTGATTAAGAAATTATCAAAATTTAGTGTTAATTTGAGATGATTAGCAGAGTGATTAAGAAATTATCAAAACATTAGTGTTGATTTGAGAGGATAAGCAGAGTGATTAGGAAATTATCAAAACATTAGTGTTCATTTGAGAGGATTAGCAGAGTGATTAAGAAATTATCAAAACATTAGTGTTAATTGGAGAGGATTAGCAGAGTGATAAAGAAATTATCAAAACATTAGTGTTCATTTGAGAGGATTAGCAGAGTGATTAAGAAATTATCAAAACATTAGTGTTCATTTGAGAGGATTAGCAGAGTGATTAAGAAATTATCAAAACATTAGTGTTAATTTGAGAGGATTAGCAGAGTGATTAAGAAATTATCAAAACATTAGTGTTCATTTGAGAGGATTAGCAGAGTGATTAAGAAATTATCAAAACATTAGTGTTAATTGGAGAGGATTAGCAGAGTGATTAAGAAATTATCAAAACATTAGTGTTCATTTGAGAGGATTAGCAGAGTGATTAAGAAATTATCAAAACATTAGTGTTCATTTGAGAGGATTAGCAGAGTGATTAAGAAATTATCAAAACATTAGTGTTCATTTGAGAGGATTAGCAGAGTGATTAAGAAATTATCAAAACATTAGTGTTAATTTGAGAGGATTAGCAGAGTGATTAAGATATTTTCAAAACATTAGTGTTAATTTGAGAGGATTAGCAGAGTGATTTAGAAATTATCAAAACATGAGTGTTAATTTGAGAGGATTAGCAGAGTGATTAAGAAATTATCAAAACATTAGTGTTCATTTGAGAGGATTAGCAGAGTGATTAAGAAATTATCAAAACATTAGTGTTCATTTGAGAGGATTAGCAGAGTGATTAAGAAATAATCAAAACATTAGTGTAAATTTGAGAGGATTAGCAGAGTGATTAAGAAATAATCAAAACATTAGTGTAAATTTGAGAGGATTAGCAGAGTGATTAAGAAATTATCAAAACATTAGTGTTCATTTGAGAGGATTAGCAGAGTGATTAAGAAATTATCAAAACATTAGTGTTCATTTGAGAGGATTAGCAGAGTGATTAAGAAATTATCAAAACATTAGTGTTCATTTGAGAGGATTAGCAGAGTGATTAAGAAATTATCAAAACATTAGTGTTAATTTGAGAGGATTAGCAGAGTGATTAAGAAATTTTCAAAACATAAGTGTAAATTTGAGAGGATTAGCAGAGTGATTAAGAAATTATCAAAACATTAGTGTAAATTTGAGAGGATTAGCAGAGTGATTAAGAAATTATCAAAACATTAGTGTTCATTTGAGAGGATTAGCAGAGTGATTAAGAAATTATCAAAACATTAGTGTTCATTTGAGAGGATTAGCAGAGTGATTAAGAAATTATCAAAACATTAGTGTTAATTTGAGAGGATTAGCAGAGTGATTAAGAAATTATCAAAACATTAGTGTTAATTTGAGAGGATTAGCAGAGTGATTAAGAAATTATAAAAACATTAGTTTTTATTTGAGATGATTAGCAGAGTGATTAAGAAATTATCAAAACATTAGTGTTAATTTGAGAAGATTAGCAGAGTGATTAAGAAATTATCAAAACATTAGTGTTAATTTGAGAGGATTAGCAGAGTGATTGAGAAATTATCAAAACATTAGTGTTAATTTGAGAGGATTAGCAGAGTGATTAAGAAATTATCAAAACATTAGTGTTCATTTGAGAGGATTAGCAGAGTGATTAAGAAATTATCAAAACATTAGTGTTCATTTGAGAGGATTAGCAGAGTGATTAAGAAATTATCAAAACATTAGTGTTCATTTGAGAGGATTAGCAGAGTGATTAAGAAATTATCAAAACATTAGTGTTCATTTGAGAGGATTAGCAGAGTGATTAAGAAATTATCAAAACATTAGTGTTAATTTGAGAGGATTAGCAGAGTGATTAAGAAATTATCAAAACATTAGTGTTAATTTGAGAGGATTAGCAGAGTGATTAAGAAATTATCAAAACATTAGTGTTCATTTGAGAGGATTAGCAGAGTGATTAAGAAATTATCAAAACATTAGTAGTAATTTGAGAGGATTAGCAGAGTGATTAAGAAATTATCAAAACATTAGTGTTAATTTGAGAGGATTAGCAGAGTGATTAAGAAATTATCAAAACATTAGTGTTAATTTGAGAGGATTAGCAGAGTGATTAAGAAATTATCAAAACATAAGTGTTAATTTGAGAGGATTAGCAGAGTGATTAAGAAATTTTCAAAACATAAGTGTTAATTTGAGAGGATTAGCAGAGTGATTAAGAAATTATCAAAACATTAGTGTTCATTTGAGAGGATTAGCAGAGTGATTAAGAAATTATCAAAACATTAGTGTTCATTTGAGAGGATTAGCAGAGTGATTAAGAAATTATCAAAACATTAGTGTTCATTTGAGAGGATTAGCAGAGTGATTAAGAAATTATCAAAACATTAGTGTTAATTTGAGAGGATTAGCAGAGTGATTAAGAAATTATCAAAACATTAGTGTTAATTTGAGAGGATTAGCAGAGTGATTAAGAAATTATAAAAACATTAGTTTTTATTTGAGATGATTAGCAGAGTGATTAAGAAATTATCAAAACATTAGTGTTAATTTGAGAGGATTAGCAGAGTGATTAAGAAATTATCAAAACATTAGTGTTAATTTGAGAGGATTAGCAGAGTGATTGAGAAATTATCAAAACATTAGTGTTCATTTGAGAGGATTAGCAGAGTGATTAAGAAATTATCAAAACATTAGTGTTCATTTGAGAGGATTAGCAGAGTGATTGAGAAATTATCAAAACATTAGTGTTCATTTGAGAGGATTAGCAGAGTGATTAAGAAATTATCAAAACATTAGTGTTCATTTGAGAGGATTAGCAGAGTGATTAAGAAATTATCAAAACATTAGTGTTCATTTG
This sequence comes from Coenonympha glycerion, assembly GCA_963855885.1. Taxonomy (NCBI): domain Eukaryota; kingdom Metazoa; phylum Arthropoda; class Insecta; order Lepidoptera; family Nymphalidae; genus Coenonympha; species Coenonympha glycerion. The sequence continues at coordinate 2,528,640 of OY979647.1, forward strand.
AGAGGATTAGCAGAGTGATTAAGAAATTATCAAAACATTAGTGTTAATTTGAGAGGATTAGCAGAGTGATTAAGAAATTATCAAAACATTAGTGTTAATTTGAGAGGATTAGCAGAGTGATTAAGAAATTATCAAAACATTAGTGTTCATTTGAGAGGATTAGCAGAGTGATTAAGAAATTATCAAAACATTAGTAGTAATTTGAGAGGATTAGCAGAGTGATTAAGAAATTATCAAAACATTAGTGTTAATTTGAGAGGATTAGCAGAGTGATTAAGAAATTATCAAAACATTAGTGTTAATTTGAGAGGATTAGCAGAGTGATTAAGAAATTATCAAAACATTAGTGTTAATTTGAGAGGATTAGCAGAGTGATTAAGAAATTTTCAAAACATAAGTGTTAATTTGAGAGGATTAGCAGAGTGATTAAGAAATTTTCAAAACATTAGTGTTAATTTGAGAGGATTAGCAGAGTGATTAAGAAATTTTCAAAACATTAGTGTTAATTTGAGAGGATTAGCAGAGTGATTAAGAAATTTTCAAAACATTAGTGTTAATTTGAGAGAATTAGCAGAGTGATTAAGAAATTATCAAAACATTAGTGTTAATTTGAGAGGATTAGCAGAGTGATTAAGAAATTATCAAAACATTAGTGTTAATTTGAGAGGATTAGCAGAGTGATTAAGAAATTTTCAAAACATTAGTGTTAATTTGAGAGGATTAGCAGAGTGATTAAGAAATTATCAAAACATTAATGTTAATTTGAGACGATTAGCAGAGTGATTAAGAAATTATCAAAACATTAGTGTTAATTTGAGAGGATTAGCAGAGTGATTAAGAAATTATCAAAACATTAGTGTTAATTTGAGAGGATTAGCAGAGTGATTAAGAAATTTTCAAAACATTAGTGTTAATTTGAGAGGATTAGCAGAGTGATTAAGAAATTTTCAAAACATTAGTGTTAATTTGAGAGGATTAGCAGAGTGATTAAGAAATTTTCAAAACATTAGTGTTAATTTGAGAGGATTAGCAGAGTGATTAATAAATTTTCAAAACATAAGTGTTAATTTGAGAGGATTAGCAGAGTGATTAAGAAATTATCAAAACATTAGTGTTCATTTGAGAGGATTAGCAGAGTGATTAAGAAATTATCAAAACATTAGTGTTAATTTGAGAGGATTAGCAGAGTGATTTAGAAATTTTTAAAACATTAGTGTTTATTTGAGAGGATTAGCAGAGTGATTAAGAAATTATCAAAACATTAGTGTTAATTTCAGAGGATTAGCAGAGTGATTAAGAAATTATCAAAACATTAGTGTTTATTTGAGAGGATTAGCAGAGTGATTAAGAAATTATCAAAACATTAGTGTTAATTTGAGAGGATTAGCAGAGTGATTAAGAAATTTTCAAAACATTAGTGTTAATTTGAGAGGATTAGCAGAGTGATTTAGAAATTTTTAAAACATTAGTGTTTATTTGAGAGGATTAGCAGAGTGATTAAGAAATTATCAAAACATTAGTGTTAATTTGAGAGGATTAGCAGAGTGATTAAGAAATTTTCAAAACATTAGTGTTAATTTGAGAGGATTAGCAGAGTGATTAAGAAATTATCAAAACATTAGTGTTAATTTGAGAGGATTAGCAGAGTGATTTAGAAATTTTTAAAACATTAGTGTTTATTTGAGAGGATTAGCAGAGTGATTAAGAAATTATCAAAACATTAGTGTTAATTTGAGAGGATTAGCAGAGTGATTAAGAAATTTTCAAAACATTAGTGTTAATTTGAGAGGATTAGCAGAGTGATTTAGAAATTTTTAAAACATTAGTGTTTATTTGAGAGGATTAGCAGAGTGATTAAGAAATTATCAAAACATTAGTGTTAATTTGAGAGGATTAGCAGAGTGATTAAGAAATTTTCAAAACATTAGTGTTAATTTGAGAGGATTAGCAGAGTGATTAAGAAATTATCAAAACATTAGTGTTAATTTGAGAGGATTAGCAGAGTGATTAAGAAATTATCAAAACATTAGTGTTTATTTGAGAGGATTAGCAGAGTGATTAAGAAATTATCAAAACATTAGTGTTAATTTGAGAGGATTAGCAGAGTGATTTAGAAATTTTTAAAACATTAGTGTTTATTTGAGACGATTAGCAGAGTGATTAAGAAATTATCAAAACATTAGTGTTAATTTGAGAGGATTAGCAGAGTGATTAAGAAATTTTCAAAACATTAGTGTTAATTTGAGAGGATTAGCAGAGTGATTTAGAAATTTTTAAAACATTAGTGTTTATTTGAGAGGATTAGCAGAGTGATTAAGAAATTATCAAAACATTAGTGTTCATTTGAGAGGATTAGCAGAGTGATTAAGAAATTATCAAAACATTAGTGTTAATTTGAGAGGATTAGCAGAGTGATTAAGAAATTATCAAAACATTAGTGTTCATTTGAGAGGATTAGCAGAGTGATTAAGAAATTATCAAACCTTAGTATTAATTTGAGAGGATTAGCAGAGTGATTAAGAAATTATCAAATTATCAAATAATTATATCAAATTATCTAATTATCAAGATATAAGATATCTTGACTATTTTTATCTATTTGAGTGGTGGTAAGTATTCTTGTTGCGGAAATTCCCTGGGGCAGTTGGTAGCCAGGTACCAGTGTCAGTTATTCTACCATGAAACATAATAGATGTCTGTGTTGGCTTGATGTGATTATTGGGCAAAATGAGGCAAAATAACTTATATCTAAGAATGAGCGCTGTGCATAATATAATATTTTTTTTTGGGAAAGTCTATCATTTAATATCGCGTGAAAGTTTTACTCATCCCATCTTTCTTAAAAATACCAATTCTTGTGGTCAATGGTCAATTTCTAAATGCAGGCAGATATTCAGAGTTCATCAAGGCCAGGCAAGGGTTACCTCTGAATTTTTGGTACCAAAGGTGTGTGAGGTTTACTTACTACTGGATTTAATATAAATTAAAGTCCGATTCTATGGTTAGTCTTATCAACAGAAGTTACTTTAGTAAAGTCAGTTAACACCCTAAAGTCCGGGTAGAAAAAAATACAACCCCACAGTAAAACCACCGTCTGCCCAACCTTTTACGTTTCAGAAAAAATACTACACAGCTGAGTGTAACAAAAAATGTAAACAAAATGTTTTTTGGTGTGCAGGCTTGGACAAGCCATGGACCAAGGGTAGGTAGTAGATAGATACTTATATATTGACCAGGTTTAAGATAAAATTAGGAATAAGTTTACCTAACAGTTTTACGAAACTTATATAAAATAGCTAAGTGTGCACATTGCTCCAAGTATCTCGTTGATAATAAGTAATTATGAATTTGAGAATTATTGGCCGTTTATTGAGTTTAAGTTTTCGTACCATATTGTGTGAAAACTAAATAAGAGCTGCTAATTAAAGGTCGTGTTTTTGGGCTTTAGGAAGTTGTCTCATATACCGATAACCGCCTCGTCCAGTCATATTCTTCTGTACTTGTGTGAGTTTATGGCTTTATGCGTAATGTGGGATTATGTCTAACCAGTTAGACAGAAGAGCCATGTCTCAGGTGAAAGGATGGTGCTGAATGTGGAAGATTGAGGATATCTTGTATGTCTTGTGCTCGCTTATTAAAGTGACTTCATAAGCGAGTTTACCATTAACAGCTGTTATCCGCAAGCTCTAGAGATGATAAGAATGTGACGACCTCCGTGGTTGAGTGGTTAGCGTGCCGGTTTTCAAGGCGCCGCCATCTCTGAGGTTCCGGGTTCGATCCCCGGTAGGGGCAATGTAGAAAATTAAGTTTTCTACATTGTCTCGGGTCTGGGTGTTGTGGTATATTCGTTGTTTCCTGTGGTTGTTTCTGATTTCCTTAACACAAGTGCATAAGCTTCTTACTAAGGGATCAGAGCAATGTATGTGATGTTGTCCACTATTTATTATTATCACATATTATTAGAATGTGGTTGAAAATAAATTCTCGCAAAGTGACTGAATAGTAGAACTAACAACAAAGCCTCACATCATCACAGACATGCGTCGAAGATCATTTGGTGAAAAAAAGCGATGAAAAAACTTTTGGTTAGTTTGTAAACCCATTAACAGATAAGAGTCCCATTAGACTGAGATAAAGCTTTGTTAATAAAAAGTGGCGTACGGATTTCCTAATATCGTGGTTTTGTTTGTGATCATAGTTAATGCTGAGCAGAATTGGTTTTTTTCCATAATTCTTACCTTACAAAGTAACTACTTACTGTTAGGTAAAAATGTCTATTAGTTCTGCCTAAGTACCTACTTAAAATTATGCGTGTAGCAATTTTCTGCCTCTGTGTTGAAGTACTCGTGTCTTTACGACAGAACATCTAGCAGTATTAGCTTTAATTTGAGTTTTAAAAAGTCTGGTGGACAGCAATGATGATGACAAGGATGGAGCGCTCTTAAGTACCTCTAATTCACTCTTCACGGCACCCAGATTATATACTTGGTAGGGAACACGGAAGCTAGGAGATTGTTCCACATAGCAGGAACATGGAAGAAAAAAGTTTCGTTGGAGTTCGCTGGGAATCAATTACACATAAAGATGTCATTCCGGTGCGATGCTGTGTAGAAACCGTTGCGGTGACTTTACTTGCCTCTTCCAAGTTAGTAGTTAGTACGTTAACATCTTCGGCTGCATCATCACTTACCATCAGGTGAGATCGCAGTCAAGTACTAACTTGTACCTATAGTGTAAAAAAAAACTCTTCAAAGTAACATATCCAGTAAAAATCCGCAACATTGCGTTAGTTGGGAGAAGCAAGTAGGTATAAATCTCGCCGAGTGTCACAATTTAAAATATTATTGATGGATCTGTTTAAATTTATTTTATAAATAAAACATAAACACATTTAAAGCGATTGGGTAGGTAGTTATTTGCCTGCATAAGCCATAAAAATTATTTACACCAGCAGCATTTAATTAAACATTAATTTAAGCCCTAAACAACTTTATAGTCTTAAATATAACGTGGACCATAAACAAAACTAGCATCTAAAATCTAGATCGAAGAGACTGGTCCAATCAACCTAGATCCAGCCCTTTGAGATTCCTTTGTTTTGTCTAGCCTTAACCGGTTTGTTTAACGACAAAATTGGTACTTGGTACGAACATAAATCTTTTTGAAGGATATTTGAGTTGATATCGATAGTAGGTACCGTTCAATTTGTGTTGGCTGTCCTAGAACCCATCTGACGAATTGCAAAATTTTATGAACAGTTGTCCTGTTGAGGCCAGTGAATTTGTCATTCTAGGATCCTTGAAGGAAAAAAAGGCTATTATTAATGCAATCATACTAATTTTGAAGGCTAAGTAACTCCTAAAACGGTGTCTACACAGCAACGTATCACTTAAGTAGCAGTGCGTGTCTTGCTGGTAGGATGGTAACTAACCAGCCACCCACCAGACAAGACTATAACCAACTAAGAAATCATATTATACAGGGTCATATAAAAATACCAAATCGCACTCGGCCTGTAGTTGTTTAAATTAAAAGTTACAAATTTTTTCTGCGACTTTTCAAAATTCATTATTAATTAATTCCATACAAAAAATTATAAATCATGTTATTTCTCTAAAGTAACATTACGCTGTCGCCAAACACACAAACCAATCGCCGCGGTATCGCGCCGCGACTTCGCAACGTTGCCAATGACGTTACAGAGTAGTAACTTTTAGAGTATCTCTGTTAAAAAATAAATAGGTATATCTGGGTGACCGAGCTTTGCTCGGTACTATTATAGCTACTCACTAATAGATGGCAGCAGGAGTTTACTGAAATAGTTTTACTTTTCGCCAATAGATGTCAGCTATAGAGTTATATTTTTTGGTAAATACGACATTTTCTAAAAATGAATCCTACCTAGATCAATTTATCATTCTCAAAATATTAGGATTAGAACTCGTGACCCCCGATACATGCCCTATAGCTTCATCAAAACTCATTTTAGAGATATAGACAGAAATTGTGTTATGTTGTGGTTTTGTTGGTGTAAACTGTAAAGACAAATACTTGAGTTGAAGTTTAACTTTATAATTTGTCTATACTTTTCCAACTATTTTTATTTTCTTATCAATTGAGGTTAGAAGTTTATAGTTTACGCATGTTAAATAAATAATAGTTAGGTATACCACTAACCAATACGTACTCGTAAGAAATAAATATCTTAGAAGCACGAACTTTTTGAACAAGTTTTGTTAGACCAAAGCCACCCTTTGCACAACAGGTAGGTGTTTTTCAATTCTCCTTGCTGAAATTCAACCAAAAATTAACTTTATTCTTTAACACTAAAGTCTAAGTTTGAATACAAGATAGACTGCTCTATTTTTCCCCTGACCCACCTAGCACGTTTTTTTTGGCAAAAAGTTCTTTGTATTTGAGTATTGCACGTGTTTAGGCTTAAGCAAGTGCTTTTGTATGAAAAGTTTGCATTCAATTCGATTTTTCGATACTTTCTATTTTTTTTAATAGTTGGCGGTTTTTTATCTTCAGTGACTGATGATTAGACTCGTGCTTTTTGTATAACCCATATATTTTTGTTGACAGCATTAATTTATCATTGCCATTTTACTTGGCTATATGTTTTAGGCTGATATTAGTACCTTGACCAATTAAAATATTGGTGAACTACAAATATAACGATAGATTTTAATAACATAACTATTGGTCAAAGAACAGGTTAATGTTATAAGTTATTATCTATTGTCATGGTATGAAAGATAAGTAAGTAACTAATGCTAATGTTCTTACAGCTTTTTTAATGTTTACCGTTTGCCCAAATCTTAGCGGAAATAGACACTTTAAAGATTGTGATAAACAAAACACTTTACCGAAAGACCAAAGTCCATCATACAATTAGCAATGACGAAAAAAATAATAGGAACCGTGTCAGAAATATCACTCTAAGCGTCAGAATAAAAAATTCAACAAAAAAAAAGAAACTTAATCCATCCTTGGGGCAGCTGTGTAAACATCGAGAGGTCGTGATACCTACTGGGATACTGGAACCAATCCGCTGGGATGTGTCCATTATATGGGACGGCAGCATTTTAGTGGTAAGAAATTGGACTTTGTATAGGCCAACTGAACCGCTCATCGTTCGAGCCTTGCTGTTTTTACGTGACTCCTTAGTTTGACACAAATTATACTCAGTATGGTATCCAAAATGAATTGGGCAACTTTGTCTGAACTTAGCCACGTGTACGAAGAAAACTGGCCATTTCACAGATGTCGTAGGATATGCGTAAAAATAATTTAATCCTGAGCAATAAATAGCTAGTGCATTATCAGAATGATATTTTTGCCTCATCTTTAGACTTTGACAAAAAAGAAATAAATTATCACAAGCACAGAGTATGAATTTTCTAAGTGTGCGTCTAAAACCTCTTTCAAAATAGTAATTTTGAAAAGGGACAAGGGGTGTCTTTACAAATTGTGTTATCCCTTTCTTACCGTAGCACTGTGAAAGGGAGAGTAGATATTTGAACTGTCTAAATTTTGAGACCCTAAACACAATCACTACAACTGTACCTAAATCATTATAGGTAGTCATAAAATTTGTACAATTGAAACGGCTATTAAAAGTACGGCGAAGTAAATACTGATAGAATTCCAGGATATCTAAAGTCTAAACCCATTAGTTTATATTCTGTCAGATTATTATCATTTTCAAATGACTGTAAAGTAAACAAGCCGAAAGCGAATATCAATTTAGGTGGTGTCGAAAAATCACATTAGTTCTACCTGTAGACTGTTGTGTCCTAAAGTTAGTACGGTGAGCTGTCACTAATCTTTATTTTGCGTGCTGACTGTACTAAAATGATACGCTAAAATAACACACGATGCCTGTTAATTCAAATTGATTCAAATTTTCACTTTTTTGTTAATTTTATGTCTCTTTTTTATCCCTTCTACTTCCATTACGAATGCGATACTTATATTGGATTTAGGATAACTTCTTTAAGGTTAAGACATTGTAGGATTACTGAGACATAGCTGAGACGGGCCGACTAAACAATATTAATAGTCGATTACAGAATTTGTAAAAGATTACGATAATGATGAATTGGTTTATATAACTGATTAGAGCGCACGACAACTGCACCAAGAAGGTCACATACCTAATAATAATCATTTAAAACTTGGAACATACCTAATAAAAATCATTTAAGGCAATAAAAAGGTATCTTTTCCTCAGCCCTACATAATATTTTATGTTCAGATCTGTTTAACCTAATGTGATCACTGGGTATATAAAATAGGGATTCAAAGATAAGTCTAAGCATTCATTTTGTCGATAAATACTTAAAACAATAAAATTGCATTTATTCCTTGACCATTACAGATTATGGTAAATAATTTGATCGCATGGGACATTCAATTACACAACATCGTTAATCTAATGACCCGTGCTTTGGTTATGGAATCATTTAGGACTTTCCCATGCAGGTATCATTAGGATACCCTATTGGTTATTAACGTTTTTTATTTATCAGTAATGCTCCTAACGTTACATGGGGATGAATGCTTTTATTGCACAGATTTTTTTACTTTTTCATTGTATAAGTGAAAAAGCCTGACTTACTTACTGCTGACTTAAGCCGACTACTTGACTGCGATCTCACCTGATGGTAAAATCTGGGTGCCTTCAAGAAGAGTGAATAGCCATTTTCTAGGCAAGCCTCAGGCATTTCCTGTGCATAAAAATGTGAATAAAATAAAATAATTAACTCAAAAAGTACCTACTGACTATAAAATCATACCATAATGAAATTTATTCTCAATCTCATTTATTTATCTTTCAAGAGTCATACAGAAATTGCCAAAAAAAGTTTTGGTAAATACTCCGTGACAACACAACCTAAGATACAGCCGCTTAATTCCTAACTGCTGTTAAAACAACATCAAGCTAAAAATACTGCGCATACGTCAGGCTATGGCAATAAACAAAACGTAAAGAACTACAGTAATTGTCGTACTAAGACCTCTTAATGGCGCTTGGTCTGAATTATCGTGCTTTCTTTTAGGTCGTTACAGGGCGAAAGATAGATTGACTGTGATGAGTAAAGGTTTATGATTTTCTACCATATTATTAATACGGTACTTACTCATAATTAAGTATCTGAAATTTCTGAGTTTCTGACTATAGTCCAGGTTGCAATACTATTGAACACTTGCCAGTTACAAATATTGGTCCGAAATAATCTCGCTAAAAAAAAAGGTTGTACACCTATGAGTGTGTGCGTGTATGTCTGTAACTCCTTCACAGCTCAATTATTGAACCACTTTAGCAGAAACTTTCAGTTGAGATAGATTATCCCTGAAATCAACACATAGGCGACTTTTTGGCCCAGAAATTTTCCTACGGCATTGATGCAAACCTGAATTCAAGACGGATGTTCAAGCTGAAAAAAAATAGTCTAAACAAAAAAATTAACGGATTCGTCACTGACAAATCAAGGCATCGTCCTAATTGAGGAGTCTATAGGTAGAGACTTCAGACACATATGTTTGTTATGAGGTTTAGACTAGAGGTGGACTACAATTTTAAAAAAAGGAGTTCAAAGTTTGTATGAAGAAATGCGTCGCAACTACTGAACTGATTTTGCTGAAATTTGAAACGGACATCAGGGGGCACGGCAGTGCCCCCGCCAAAGTCAAAGCGCGAAGCAAAACTGCCGTACCATCTTTACAGGAACCATTTCGCCGCATTTTCGGGCTCCTATTTGAGAACCTCTGGATAAGACCAGAACGCTGAAATTTTCGCTATCCAGTAAGCTATAATCACATACTTAAAACCCAAAATTTCAAGTCTGTAGGTCATATAGTTCCGAAGTCATGCGAAAGCAAAGTTTCGCATTTTCGACACTGACTGACTGACTGACTCATGATCATCAAAATAGAACTAGTACTTCCCATAAACTCAGAGAGCTGAATTTGGTACAGAGTTAGGGTTTAATGGCCACATAAAGGGAAAACTATAAAAACTAGGATAATCGAAGATCTGGAGTACCTGGTGATCACTGCATTAATAACTTTGTAATTCCATATAAATTATATGAGATTACAAAGTTATTTATGCAGTTAATGTATCTAGAAAAACGGACAGAAATATTTTGTAATATTTGGAAGTTTCTACAAAAAGAAGTGAAATCCCACCAAAAACATTCTGTAAAAAACTAGCCAAAGTCAAAATGGAGCTGCTTGTTTATCTCTAAAAAGTACTGAAATCTAGACAAAGTCGTGCCAAGTCTAAGGTTCCTTACTGCGATTTCTTTATTATTATAGTTAATGTTGTGTGACTTGGCCGTTGAAGACCAAGGACCGCTACTCATTGACGATGAATTCTGGCGACAGATTGGTGCAATGGTGTCATGGAGCACCTGGTTTGAACCCTTGTGTACCCTTCAACGGCCAAGTCACGCAACATTAACTATAATAATAAAGAAATCGCAGTGAGGAACCTTAGACTTGGCACGACTTTGTCTAGATTTCAGTACTTTTTAGAGATAAACAAGCAGCTCCATTTTGACTTTGGCTAGTTTTTTACAGAATGTTTTTGGTGGGATAGATTATATCCTGAATTAAAGGACGGTCTCCGCAGAATTTGTGAAAAACCGAAATTCACGTAGTTGGAACTTCAGGCTTCTTGTATGTAATCTGTAATGTATCAGTAAGTAACTATGTATAATATAAATAAATTGCCCTTTTGCTAATAGGAATGGCTTATCTTGTTTAAATAAAAACACCCATTACTCTTTTATTCACCTGTATTGTACACAACTAAAATGAACTAACAGAATCGATAGGACAGTAGAACTCGCTTAGTTTTCTCAACAGGATATGAGTTCTCATTTAGCTAATGAGTCATCAGCGACAATGCAACTAAAATCTCTTTACCGATAAACTAATAATGATTATATCCGGTCTTTATTGTTTCAAATGTGTTGTTGAATTACCGGTTTTACTGGTTTTTGTAGGGTTCTGAACAATAAAGTGTTTTCGGGTTTGTTTGTAACAAACGGATTTCTTTTTGATTCTTGAGTTATCTTTACTTTAACAATTATTATCTTGCTTAACAGTTAACACCCTAAGTTCAAAAGTGAAAACGGGGATTAAATATCTTTGTACATTAGTCTTTCATTTGACAATTTTGACCACTTACTTTGGATTAGCGCCCTTATTGACGCAAGGGACTAAGATACCGTAGAGAATTGAATAAAAAGAATAGGGAAATTTACTTACATATGCACTTGAGATATTGAAAATTCAATTTTGTAAGATAAGGTATTTTGTAAGTTAACAAACAGCAGGTATGGACCCATGACGGAAATAGATACTAGAGACGAATTCACAGCACAAAATAATCTAAAAGAAAACCTAGGTTTTTTTCACTCCCTCTGCTGTAGACTTGTAGATGTACAAAGTCTATCTCATGATAAAGGATAACTAGGAATTAAGATTAATAAAAAAAGGATTAATAATAGAGCCCCACCTAAAAAAAATAGAAAAGGATGTACAAGAGAGATCGACCACACTACTTCAAAGTGGGTTGGCGGGCGTTAATAGTAAACAGTCGAAATAGGTTAGGTTAGTTAGTTTTTTTAGATATCGATACCATCAAAACCAAATTCAAAATATACTGCTACTAAAAGCTGTTAAAATCCAACGCCTCCAAAAATAAGCATTAAAAATATTTTATGGCAAATACAGTTATCACCCAAGATAATTAAACCATTGTCTTAACTTGAGCCAACGAAAATTACGTCCACCATAAATTGTAAAGACGGGGCGTCGTTTGAGATGCCATATTTAAAATAGTATCATAAAAACATCCAATGTTTTTCAACCACGAACGGTGGCCTGTCACGGGGCATAGATATTGCGCACACACAGATATACCTACATAAGTAGAATATCTATAGAAATAAATAAAATTGTATGTCTGTGGTTACGAAAAACGTAACTGCTTCTGTGATTAAAACTCAAACGATTTGAAATTTATGTTAATGTATCTGTTTCTATGAGGTTTGAATATTTTTTCAATTTTGACTTTATAGGCTGATGTTTTGAGGATCTTTGTAAAAAAATTGTAGGTGAATAAACCTACGGCTGAAAAACCTGCGGCTAAAGATCCTTCGACTGATGAAAAAATTAGCCAAGGGTTCAGTTTTTTTCCTAATATAATTCCTAGATATGGGTATGGTGTAAAATTGTGCATACGGTGTGGTGTGGATTTTTCGTGAATCATATATTTTTTTAGCTATTGATTGTTGTAACAAATGTTTGGATGTACGAGTATAGGTGATTTCTATAATAACAAATTGCAACTCAAACTATCTACCAATATTGTTATTATCAGTATTCTGAATTGCTTCTTTGTAAAGTTCTGCAGTACTCTAAAATACACAACCGAAGTCGCAGACAACAAGCTGCGCCATAAAAATATCCAATGTTTTTCGCGGCCTGTCACAAGGATAAGATATTGCTCACACTTTAATATTATACTCTAGGATAATGGAAATAGGTAATAGATGGTAATTTGACAGGTGATGGTTTTCAATTTCACTGCAGCCGCGGATTTTATCGGAATTATCTTTGCAGATAAGTTTTCAATGAAATTATCTTCTGTGATAAGTTATTTCCTGATTCTTGCTCTCTGCTTTTGTGAATATTTTATTCCGGTGCATTCTTTTATTGATGATATTTGAGTGCAACGCAAACTTACGATATGAATAATGATTCAACTGTTAATAGATGTAATATAATTTTAAATATTTTTCCGCGTTCTGCAACTTGCTGATCTTAGGCTATACCAGACTAAAACAAATAAAGTGATCTATGGCGTGGATCGCGGTTCATAAGCAATGGCTACTTTTGGCTTTCTACTAACGCCGTTGGTGTCAAAACAAACATTTTTGACACCAGTTAACTGACACTTTTTTGCGTGGTTCGCCGGGTCCTGCGTATATGTCAACTGGCACGAGTAATAAGTGTGCGCTGCTTCCAAAACCGGTAACAAGTTTAAACTGTAAGGTTAGATGGTAGTTCAAGTTAAAATGGTAGATGAGGTATCAAAAAACACAGGGTATCATTGATCTGGCTACTTCAGGAACGTGACGGTATTAAATATTTTATTGGCAGTTAAAGCCAGTTTATTATTCGACTCCGAGTTTAGGATAATAGGCGGAATCATTAGGGTGACAGGGATCTGTTGTATTTTACGCTGCTTTCACAATATGGGCGGTGTTTGGTTTAGAGGTTTTTGTTTTACAGGCGCGGAGCTTTGGGGTGTCTTCTTAATTATTTGTTTGCGAACAACTGTCTGAGATGTTCTTATGGTGGCCTGCTATCTGTCCAATAGAGTTCGCACGCACCTTTGAATTTTCGAACCTTCTAAGACAACTACTTGTTTTAATAATCAAACAAGGAAGAACCATCTGAAAAATTAATACCCGATAGTTATCGATAATGTTCAATTGTAAATAAGTTTCCCCACTTTGCATCTAGGGAGTGTCAAGCGTAATAGGTTATGGGCCAAATCAAACATTTACAGAAGAGACATTCATTTTAAGCAGAGCGCAATAAAAATAACTTATTTATAATATACATTATGAACTGTACAATACTGCAATAGCTATTTGAATATGCTTCCATATTATTCAATACCCCTCTTCTATGAGGTCTTGGCTTGATAGTAGTCAAGACTGACAAAATGTTTTAAAACCAAATAATAATTCACATTCCCCAACAATTATTACACTCGTAAGTCTGCAATAAGTAAAAGGCAAAAAGTATAATGGGTACTTAGAACTGTCGAGATTGCAAAACATGATTAAGAATGTGAGAAAATTTACCCATTGTTTCGAATTTGGTCTTTTGCAAAATATTCTGCTTTAGAACAATACCGAAGATCCTTAGAAGACCAAAAGCAATTTTCGAGTTTCCTCCATTCGTTAAGAATAGTTCAAATGTCATGGGAGTTCCCGTAAGATTTAATGTGGTCGTAATGTGACTTTATATGTTAGTATTCACGCTCGACTCGGGTGATTGATTTAAAAGCTCATGCGATTTACTGTGTATGAGGTTTTCGGTTTTACACAAAGGAATTCTAATTTTGATTGCTTATGGTGTTGGTGATTTAGGAGTCATCCGACTTAGGTCCTCTGTAGACTACGGCGTTAAAACTTTTGGAGGTTTATGCGTATTTATTAGTTTAGTTTATTGACAGGGGTTGAGTCTTACTTGTGTAGTTTAAAATAATATTGGCAACAGTGACCGGATTGGTCGTCGATTTAATGAATAGTTACTTATGTTTAATGTTAGTTTATGGTCAGCAGAGTTATCATTGCACACAAAAACTATGATTCTTTAGTTAATGTTAAGAATTTATTGTAATACTAGTTGTTATATTAATTAGTTACGGAATACCATTTAAATATTTTTTGACAATCCAAAACTGAAGAAGATAGGTTCAAAATACTTGGGTTCAAATAAGTCCAGAATATAAACAGGAAATCCACTCGAGTAAAACTAATCCATTCGGGTAAGTTAAATCTGCTCGTAAAATAAAAAGCACCCAATTAGTAAAAAGCACCGTGTTTCATACTTCTAAGTTCTAATGCAAGATTATCATCAAAATAGGTACAAAAAAACCTAAAAAAGCGACACGGATGTAGCGCGTGTCATGAAATTAATTCATATTGCATCAATTAACAACATCAGCAACCAAGAATATGTAGTTAATAATACAGTAATTAGGCTTTATCTGAATAGCAATAAGAACGATAATGCAATAGGAAAACACGATACTAATGTAAAACTTAAAGTTGTAGACGAAAGAAACGGTGTGCGCGTAAAAGCGGTTATTATTGAAAACAATGATCGTGGGAAAATTCTTGTATAACTGTATTAGGGAAAGCAAGAAATAGATTGTATGTATAGTGAATCATATAGCCCGTATGTAATGTGCCGCTTTCTTGGTAAAGTTAATAATGTAGAAAAACAATCTTACAAAAAAGTGTAACACGACAATATTACATTTGTACCTATACAAGTCTAAAGTTTAATATCCAAACATGAAGGTTTTTAAATGGGCGCTAAAAATAACATATAACTCTCAATAACCGTTAATGTTGACTAATTGGAACATTTAAATACATTCAAATAAAATGAAATATACATATAAATTCAATTGAATAAGAAATTATTCATTTATCGTCACAATACGTACTAATATGTATTCATAGACCACCTATAGATACATATCCTGAATATTACCCTACACAAGGTATAAGAGTATAGAAGTAATTGATTTTTTATCTCACACTTACGCGGAAGTTCTTTCAATTTATCGACAAACAATTTCCTTTACGAACATACTCGTCGCTTAAGATTATCTCTATCTTTCATCAACAGTTTCAATACTTTATTTCATAACGGAAGCCAGTTAACTGTACAATCTTGACCTATTGTTTTTTATCATTGAACCGTGCCGTATCTATCATTATATAGTACTGGTTGTGGTATATTCTTTACTAGCTTTTGCCCGCGGCTTCGCCCGCGTGAATTTCGGGGTTTTACAAATCCCATAGGAGTCCTGAATTTTTTTTTGAGAAAAAAAATATCTTGTGTGTTAACCTTAATTCAGAAACACGATTGGATAAAAATTTCTCGCCAAAAAGTTCTCCCAAAAATTGCTCCAAAATCCCCATTTTTCTAATTTCCATCGAAAACTACGATGGACATAATTGTAGTTTTTGTTTTAATGTAGCGGTAAAAAATAATTCCCAAAAACGCTCAGAACGACATTTAAATAACTGGCTTAGTTTTTGAAGTAAGTATTTAGGTAAAACAACCTTTTTCTGTTATACTCTCCCGCAACGCTGCATACTAACCTAACCTTACCAAACCCACCAACGTATTCATAAGAGTGAGAAGGACGAAAATAAAATCAACGTATCCGCTTAAGAGTGAAATAATTTCAGAACCTTTACCTTATAGGTATCCACTTTCGCATTTATAGCATAATTACTATCACAATATATTCTATTGCTCAACTAAAACACATATTTTTAATAGCGAAACAGTTCTAATATCAGAAACTATACAGGAACACCTTTTTAGCATTATTAACCTGTATCCCATTGCTTAACCAAAACACACATTATAAATAGCGAAACAATTGTACTTTCAGAACCTTTATGGGTAGGTACCCATTTCCACATTTATAGCATTACTAATTACTATACCATATCCCATAGCTCAACTAAAACATACATTGTCAGTAACGAAACAAATGTTAGTTCAGAACCTATATCATAAAGGTACCCGTTTTCACAGTTATAATATTATTAACCTGTATCTCATTGCTCAACTAAAACACAAAATGCTAATAGCGAAACAGTTGTAATGTCGGAACCTATAATACGGGTACCCATTTTCACATTTATAGCATTATGCATTATTTATAGCATTATAGCATTATTATTTATAGCATTATTATCCCATATCCCCTTTTTCAACTAAAACACACTTGTTAAATGCGTACAGTGCTATGTTCAGAACCTACATAGTGGCCATTTTAACATTTATAGTGATAATTTTAACATTTATAGTGATAATATCATCAGTTTTTGCCCGCGGCCCCGCCCGCGTCAAATTCGCTTTTTCATGAAGCCTAAGGGAAACGTCATTTTCCCGTTATCGTTCCCTATTCCAACCTTTAAACATGCTTTCAAGCAAGTTCGCTTGAACAATCTATCTATAGATGTAGCTATAGATTGCTCTAGAAAATTTGGTATTTTGAGTATCCCACGGGAACTACGGATTTTTCCGGGATAAAAAGTAGCCTATGTTTTAATCCGGGTTATAAGCTACCTATGTTCCAAATTTCAGCTAAATCGGTTTAGTAGTTGAGCCGTGAAGGAGTAACAAACACACACACAAACTTTCGCCTTTATAATATTATTAGGAAACAGATCCTACACTATCATTCCAGTTTACAGAATTATAAAAAATGTTATATATTACATTTTTTTATTTTATTCTTTCTTATAAGGTTGATGCTCGTTTTCACCAAAACTTTAAGAAACGCCTGAACCATGAACCGATAGGTGACAGTTTTCAATATTCACTTTTTATAAAGTACATCTATTTTTATCTCCCTTTTAAATTTCTATTGTTGCCATATAAACTTGTTTCTGAGCTAACAGGATATAAACGATAGAAGATTAGTTTTCAACAAAAGTCCAATGTATTGCGTTTTAAAACCCTATTGAAATAATAAATATGATTTACTCATTTACGCCACAATCACTTGACTGAATTGGCTGAAATTTGGAACGTACTTAAATTGCTTAAGTTTTTATTAATGTGCGAGATCATAGCCCTCTTTTTCCGGAATGAAATACATTATGGTATTTCACATAGATTTATAAACGTCGTCGCTGTCAATTCAAATTGTTCTCAAAGCCGCAGTTCGAATAGTAGGTACCTATACGCATTTAATAAGATCAAAGTCATAATCACCAGCAAACAGAATCATATACTTATAAGTACAATATTAATACATTCAAGTGCTATAAATGTGAATTCATAATGAGTTATTATCATTTAATTACCGTTAGCGCAAATGACCATCTTGAACTTCACGCATCGATCGACGGCACGTTTGAACTTGACCCAGCTACCGATAAAAACTACGTGAACACAACACCATCTATTGTATCTAATTGTGAGCAAATGTTAGTATGCGATTCGACTTTCTCTATAACAATTGCAATAGGAGTTATTTTAGCGTGATTAGATTTTATTGGAATTTTGCGAACGTTTGCTTCAGATGCATTATGAGTCTGCGCACGGAGTTGGATACATAACAGAGTTGGATCATGTTGGATCGTTTGATTTTTTGATCTATTTTAGTAATTTTTTTAGTTTTTTTTTTCCTTTTTTTTTATGTAACGGATGTTTTCTTAGCGAAATTGACTTACTAATGAAAGGTAGAGTTTTTAACTATTATTGTTATTACATTTCTCGTCATACAAAACTAAGGCAATTTTATATCAAAATATTAACTGGAGATAGATAATAATATATCTGCAGTAATAAATTTCTTAGTACTTATCTTCAATACTTCATTAATACTTTCACTGTTTAATTTTTAAAGTTCTGTACCTCAAAAGAAAAAAATAAACGGCACTCTTATAAATGGATCACTTTGCTGTCTGTCTGTCACGACCTTTTATTACAGTAACTATTAAAGGATTTATATCGTAATAGGTATACCTAATTATAATGGCCCGACATAATTGTTTTTATTTTATTTTTATATAAAAAGGGGGAGAACCGGAGTGTCGAAAATGAGATAAGAATATTAAGTGGGATATATCATATAAAACGGCGATGCTTATGTGTTCTTTTTTATGCCTGATAGTTTTTTTTAGCAAACTGTCAAAAATACCGTCTCCTCTCACCCCCTTCTCTGAAATACGGTAGTCGGTAGGGAACCCTCGGTGTGTGAGTCCGATTCGCACATAACCGGTTATTTATTTATTTATTTTTCAATACAGTTGTATGGTATGGCGCACTTTCAGAGGCTGTCATTAGTATTCGAAAGTTAAATCTTACGCACAGGCATCTTACTTTTTCGTGGTCGTAACTTACTTTTACAAGCTCGATCATTACTTTTGCAAAACGTTTGATACCAAGGAGTTTTCATTGTACAATCAAATGGGATGGACATTGGGATGAGATGGACACAGAAGGATTTTTTTTCGTTTGTTTTTATCCTTTACCTTTTGTCTTTTATCTTTTATCTTTTATCTTTTATCTTTTATCGTTTATCTTTTATCTTTTATCTTTTATCTTTTATCTTTTATCTTTTATCTTTTATCTTTTATCTTTTATCTTTTATCTTTTATCTTTTATCTTTTATCTTTTATCTTTTATCTTTTATCTTTTATCTTTTATCTTTTATCTTTTATCTTTTATCTTTTATCTTTTATCTTTTATCTTTTATCTTTTATCTTTTATCTTTTATCTTTTATCTTTTATCTTTTATCTTTTATCTTTTATCTTTTATCTTTTATCTTTTATCTTTTATCTTTTATCTTTTATCTTTTATCTTTTATCGTTTATCTTTTTATTTTTTATCTTTTTATTTTTATCTTTTATCTTTTCGATTGCGAATTCGAAGTCGCCTTCGATTTCGATCTTCGATATTTTATTTAAGGTAAAAACCAAACAAGATGGAAATTGGCCCCCAAAATCTTGAGCAAACATATTATCTCTTTGATTTGTTTTTTTACTAATTCTCACAACTGTATTGAAAAACGTCGTGTGATACACGGGTGTATAGGTTTTTGCAAACTCGTGACATTAAAAACCCTCGCCTTCGGCTCGGGCTTGTTAATGACAGCTCGTTTGCAAAAACCTACTTTCCACCCTTGTATCACAATGTACTATTATCTACGCTCATTGCTTAAAGTTCGAATTATGAAATCAAAATGTGTCACAAGTAGGTCATACTTTATTCACAGACTTCTATAATTATTAAAAAGTTATTCATTATAACATCGCTGTACTATGGAAATATCTCAAGATAGTTGAATAATTTCCATTACGATACTGGACTCTGGGATCCTGTATTTTAATGTGTCGTAATAGCAAAAAGAGAGTATAGAGCTTCCTTAATTTTTTCTTTTCTATATGGAGTCCAAGTATGGATGGGCCATGATTGACCATAGACAACAACAAAAATTAAAAATATTGTCTATGGTTCTGCGCGCATATACGCAGTCTATATATTATGTTCTGTGTACGCAGTTTACATTTGAATTTTGGCGCCATACCTAACTTTTAACATGTTAATGTGTTTTTTTCGTTACTTTGTCAAAACTTTGCGCGGAAAAATGTCTAGCAGTAAAACCTACTTAAGAAAATTTAACTCCACCTGACATTTTAGTAATTGCAACAAAAATGACCCACAATCTTTTACCAACAAAGTGAAGGATTTACGACAAACGTTAGCAAGATTTTATGGTTTGGATTTATGATAATATGAGCGTAGATAAAGTAGTGTATGAAACTCTACATAATTAGGTATTTAAACACTCGTGTGATACTATTAATAAACTCTCCTGCGGCTCGTTTTTTAAACTCACACTCATGTTTTAATACTTCCTATTAAGCATCCGTTTCATAATCTACTATTAAACGTACCGTTTATTGGTACATTCTCAAAAATTGAATAAAATAAATAGTATGGAACCCTCAGTGAGGGTAAAAATGGAACTCTTATAGTACCATCCGTCTGTCCACGTTCGACTTGGTGCACAACTAACTTATTATTCTCAAACAGCCAAACTGTACTGCGAGTTAACTTCGTTCAGCGCCATCTAGTTTGCGATTGAGTAACATTATGACGAATCTCAGACCTGCGGGCGAGTCAAGAGTTAGGACCCTCGTAACAGTACCGTCTAGTAACGAAGCAAAAATGATATTATCTATCACATCCAGGTCATCCACGCGGACCCCTGTAAGGGGTCCCGGGGTAATCGTTCGGGGCGATGGCCCCTTTCGATGGTGTCGGCGCCGCCTGCAACTACAGGCGGGGCACTGGGTGGGACCATTGCTGGTCCGTAGTGTCATGTCCGGTGACTCCGCCGCGCTGCGATCCAAGCCCGCGTGAGGTCGCGAGCGATCTGCGAGCGCAGCGGAGTGAGGGTAAGTCCTTGTGGTAGCTTGCAACCCGCCGCTCAGCGAGGTCGTGCCCACCAGTGATGTCCCGGCGGGCGCCCGTCAGCCAGCGGCGAGGAAGCGTTGTGGTATCAATCCGACGTCAGGTCACGTGGCAGACCCCTGATGTCCGGCGGCCGCCGATGGTATGGCGCGATGCCCCGCAGATGCTGGGACCGCGCTCCGTCGGCGCGCGCGAACATTGAGGTGCTCAGGCGGCGAACGTGGTCGTCGAGGCTCTCCATGTGCAGGTCCCTGGAGATGACCTGGTTCCGCACGAAGCGTGGCGCTCCGGCGATGGTGCGGAGCGCGAGCGACTGCTGCGCCCGCAGCGACTTGCGGCCCGGCTCGCTGACCAGCGCGAACCAGGCTGGGGCCGCGTATGTGAGTCGCGTGCGGACGTATGCCTTGTACAGGCACAGCTTCGCACGGAGAGGCAGGTGGGACGCCAGCACGGGGCGCAGGAGGCCTCGCACGGCGCGCGACTGCGCAACCACGTTCTTCACGTGGGGCCGCATCGAGAGCTTCCTGTCGATGGTCACGCCGAGGTATTTAGCCGTCGGGGTCCATTCGACAGGTTCTCCCAGAAGCGACACCCGGGGCGGCAGGGTGACAGTCCGCCCGATGGAAATCGCCTGAGTCTTCGCCACGTTGACCTTCAGTCTCCAGTCCTTCAGCCATGTGGGAAGTGCGTCCAGTGCACGCTGCATCTTGATGGCTGCGTGTGGGGCGTTCAACGAGGTGGTAACAAGTGCAGCGTCGTCGGCGTAGAGCGCCAGCATGGCGCCGCCGACCACTGGGATGTCGTCCGTGTATCTGCTGTAGCAGACGGGCGACAGGCAGCTTCCCTGGGGCACGCCGGCACGGATGGGTCGTTCTGCAGACAGCACGTTTTCAACCGCCACTTGAAAACGTCTATCTTGCAGGAAGGTGGCCACAGTCTTGACTACTCGACGGGGAGTAGTAGACGTGGACAGCTTGTAAACGAGGCCGGCATGCCAGACGCGATCAAACGCCTTCTCCATGTCCAGGAATACTGCAACAGAGTGCTCCCGCTTATTATAAGCGGCAGCGAGGTGGTGCAGTACTCGCGTGACTTGGAGCGTGGTGGAGTGTTCGGCACGGAAGCCGAACTGCTCGTCGCGTGGCTGAAGGTGGGGCGTGATGTGCAGCAGCAGCAACTTCTCGAAGACTTTCGATATCGTCGACAGCAGCGTGATGGGACGGTAGCTCCCGGGTAGCAGGATGTTCTTCCCCTGTTTCGGTATCATGATGACTCGGCCGAGCTTCCACGAACACGGGAAGTGCCCGGTCCGGAGGATGCCGTTGAACAGCCGCGCCATCGCCGCGATGGATCGCTGTGGTAGATGGCGCAGAGCTTCATTAGTGATGCGGTCGGGACCGGGCGCTTTTCGTAGTTTAGTCCGCCGAATCATCCGGTGGACCTGCCCAGGGGAGAACACGACGGGATCTTCCGTCGGCGCTATCGGCGTCTCGAAGTAAGCCTCCAAGTGTCGCTCGATGGTGTCAACGTGCTGCACATCAGTGGTCGGATTCGGTGTGAACTGCGTCTCCAGGAAGTCGGCGAAAATCTCCGCTCGGTCTTCGGCACGGTAACGTGGGGTTCCGTCACTGGCCAGGAGAGGCCTAATCGGAGTAGGCTTCCCGGAGAGGTGGCGGCAGAGGCGGTGGAGGCCGGACCAGTCGTCGCCGGCTCGCTCGATGGTGCGATGCCAAGACTCTACAGCTACTGTTTCCAGCGCTTCTGAGATCTTGGCGGCCAGAGCGTTGAGCCGCGTCTTCATGGTCGGGCACCGCCGGGCTTGCCATTGCCGTCGCAGTTTCCTCTTCTCCTCAATCATCGCCTGGATGAAGGCCGGGAGGTGTGGAGGCCTGCGAGTGGTAGCAGCGTCGAGCTTGGACTCTCGAAGCGCGGTGGACAGAGTCGCGCTGAGGTCCGTCGCGAGGCGGTCGACGTCTGCGGGGGTCTCCACTCGGAAGGACGGCGTGTGCTCCGCCATGTAGTCGGCGAAGGCTCGCCAGTCCTGGCGATGTTTTGGAGAAGGTGGCATCGTCATCATCGGCACGCTCTTCAGCGTCAAGAGGACAGGTTGGTGGTCGGAAGTGAGGTGTTCATCCAAGACGTCTATCGACGGCGTCGCGGCGAGGCCGCGTGTAACGATATTATCTATGCTCATTAATATTAATATATATATAGCTACTCGTGCTGATTCACTGATTGACTGACTGACTCACTGATTGATCACCTCTCCTGAACAATTTTGTATGAAAAATTTTTTTTTCACGGATGGGTTCGTATAGAGGAAAAAAATTCATTCGGAGGAAAAATACGGAGAGAGCTGATGATTGAGGATTTCGAAGACGGGTGAAGAGCACGGGGAGGGTATTGAAGATAGGTGGGGGGTGCTAGAACAAATGTCATTCGAAACGTCATGCAATTGGCAGTGAGCTGAAAAAAAGTTCAAAATGGCGGATTCAAGATGGCCGCCATACAAAATTTATCGGTGTCCATCTCGAAGAGTATTAAAGATGGAAGAACGGTTTCTTGACAAGAGATAATCAGGGTCCGAAGGTCTACTCGATGAATGAAAAAAAAGTTCAAAATGGCGGAATTTATTTTTCCACAGAAAATGTATGCAGAATATTAAAGACACCAAAAGTTGGTAACTATGCAAGGTTTTGATGTTGTTTTTCGGAGAATCACTAGAGAAAAAGATGGTAAGAGATGATGATTGAGGGTTTGGAAGATGTATTAGGAGCACGGGCTGGGTTATATAGATAGGTGGGGCCTGCTGAAACAAAAAATTCTCGGAACTTCACGCAATTGGCAGAAAGCTGAAAAAAAAAACAAAATGGCGGATTCAAGATGGCCGCCATACAAATTTCGTGTTGTTCTATCTCGGAAAGTATAAAAGATAAGAGAGTGGTTTCTTAGCAAGAGGTGATCAGGATCTCAAGT
Source organism: Coenonympha glycerion (assembly GCA_963855885.1). Lineage (NCBI taxonomy): Eukaryota > Metazoa > Arthropoda > Insecta > Lepidoptera > Nymphalidae > Coenonympha > Coenonympha glycerion. The sequence goes on from OY979647.1 coordinate 2,552,395, forward strand.
TCTACGGAATGCATGGAAAATAATTCACTGTGGCGGAATTTATCTTTTCATGGAAAATGTACATACTATGAGAAGAGACAATGATCTAGGATTTGGATGATGATTGAGGAGCACTGTCATGGTTTTAAAGATAGTTAAGGGCTGTTCGAGCAAAAAATACGCTGAACCTCATCCGATGAGGTTCAGCGTATTTTTTGCTCGAACAGCCCTTAACTATCTTTAAAACCATGACAGTGCTCCTTGGTAATTTTTTCAGCTCACTGCCAATCGGATTCCAATAGGCGATGGAGATGACGGCGATACCTTTATGGGCGGGAAGACTGCACGCGGGCCACGTGTGGCCCGCGCACACACGCGCCCCACTAGTTAATATATATATAGCTACTCGTGCTGATTCACTCACTGATTGATCACCTCTCCTGAACAATTTTGTATGAAAAATTTTTTTTTCAATTACCATTTCGTATAGAAGGGCAAAATTCATTCGGAGGAAAAATACGGAGAGAGCTGATGATTGAGGATTTCGGAGACGGGTGAAGAGCACGCGAAGGGTATTGAAAATAGGTGGGGGGTGCTCGACCAAATGTCATTCGAAACGTCATGCAATTGGCAGTTAGCTGAAAAAAAAATTCAAAATGGCGGATTCAAAATGGCCGCCAAACGAATTTCGCCGATATCTCGGAAAGTATAAAAGATGAAAGAATGGTTTCTTGACAAAAAGTGATCAGGACCCGAAGGTCTATTTGATGGATTGAAAAAAAATTCAAAATGGCGGAATTTATTTTTCCATAGAAAATGTATGGGGAATGTTGAAGAGACTTACAGTTGGTAAGTATGCAAGGTTGTGATGCGGTTTTTCGGAGAGTTACAAGAGGAAAATATGGAGAGAGCTGATGATTGAGGATTTCAGAGACGGGTGAAGAGCACAGCCAGGGTATCGAAGAAAGGTGGGGGGTGCTCGACCAAATGTAACTCGAAACGTCATCCAATTGGCAGTTAGCTGAAAAAAAAATTCAAAATGGCGGATTCAAGATGGCCGCCATAGAAATTTCGTGTTGTTCTATCTCGGAAAGTATAAAAGATAAGAGAGTGGTTTCTTTGCAAGACGTGATTAGAATCTCAAGGTCTACGGGATGAATGAAAAAAAAATCAAAGTGGTTGAGTTTATTTTTCCATTGAAAATGTGAATGCTACAATAAACAAGGCCTATGAAAAACTATGAAAAGTATGAGAAGAGATGGTGGTCTACGATTTGGATGATGGTTGAGGAGCACAGTCATGGAAAAATACACAAAAAATACACTGAACCTCATCCGATGAGGTTAAGTGTATTTTTATTCAAACAGCCCTTAACTATCTTCAAATCCATGACGGTGCTCCGAGGTAATTCTGTTAGCCCACTGCCAATCGGATTCCAATTGGCGATGGAGATGACGGCGATTCTTTTATAGGTGAGAAGACAGCCCGCGGGCCACATGTGGCCCGCGCTCCCACGCGCCCTACTAGTTACTATATATATAGCTACTCGTGCTGATTCACTCACTGATTGATCACCTCTCCTGAACAATTTTGTATGAAAAATTTTTTTTTCACTGATGGGGTCGTATAGAGGGGAAAAATTCATGAGGAGGAAAAATACGGAGAGAGCTGATGATTGAGGATTTCGAAGACGGGTGAAGAGCACGGCCAGGGTATCTAAGATAGGTGGGGGGTGCTCGACCAAATGTCATTCGAAAAGTCATGCAATTGGCAGTGAGCTGAAAAAAAGTTCAAAATGGCGGATTCAAGATGGCCGCCATACAAACTTCATCGGCGTCCATCTCGAAGAGTATAAAAGATGGAAGAATGGTTTCTTGACAAGAGTTGATCAGGACCCGAAGGTCTATTCGATGGATAGAAAAAAAAATTCAAAATGGCGGAATTTATTTTTCCATAGAAAATGTATGGAGACTGTTGAAGAGACTAAATATTGGTAACTATGCAAGGTTTTGATGCGGTTTTCCGGAGAATTACTAGAGAAAAATATGGAATGAGATGATGATTGAGGGTTTTGAAGACAGTCGAGGAGCATGGGCAAGGTATTATAGTTAGGTGGGAACTGCTGAAACAAAAAATACTCTGAACGTCATGCAATTGGCAGTGAGCTGAAAAAAAAATTAAAATGGCCGCCATACAGATTTAGTGTTGTTCTATCTCGGAAAGTATAAAAGATAAGAGAGTGGTTTCTTAGCAAGAGGTGATCAAGATCTCAAGTTTAACGGGATGAATAAAAAAACTAAATGGAGGAATTAATGTCTCCATGGAAAATGTACATGCTACAATAAGTAGGGAACTACCCAAGGCATTGACGCAGTTCTTCAGAGAACTGCCAGAGGAAAGTATGAGAAGTGATGATGATCTAGGATTTGGATGATGGTTGAGGAGCACGGTCATTGTTTTAAAGATAGTTTAGGGCTGTTAGAGCAAAAAATACGCTGAACCTCATCTGATGAGGTTCAGCGTATTTTTTGCTCTAACAGCCCTAAACTATCTTTAAAACCATGACAGTGCTCCTTGCTCATTTTTTAAGCCCACTGCCAATCAGATTCCAATAATTGGCGATGGAGATGACGGCGATACCTTTATAGGCGGGAAGACTGCACGCGGGCCACATGTGGCCCACGCACTCACGCGCCCTACTAGTTAATATATATATAGCTGCTTGTGCTGATTCACTGACTGACTGATTATCACCTCTCCTGAACAATTTTGTATGAAAATTTTTTTTTTCACGGATGGGGTCTTATAGAAGAAAAAAATTCAATTTGAAAAAAAATACGGAGAGAGCTGATGATTGAGGATTTAGAAGACAGGTGAAGAGCATAGCCAGGGTATTGGAGATAGGTGGGGGGTGCTCGACCAAATGTCATTCGAAACGTCATCCAATTGGCAGTTACCTGAAAAAAAGTTCAAAATGGCGGATTCAAAATGGCCGCCATTCGAAATTCGTCGATATCTCGGAAAGTATAAAAGATGGGAGAATGATTTCTTGACAAGAAGTAATCAGGACCCGAAGGTCTACGCGATGAATAGAAAAAAAATCCAAAATGGTGGAATTTATTTTTCAGTAGAAAATGTATGGGGAATGTTGAAGAGACTAACAGTTGGTAATTATGCAAGGTTGTGATGCGGTTTTTCGGAGAGTTACTAGAGAAAAATATGGAGAGAGCTGATGATTGAGGATTTCGGAGACGGGTGAAGAGCACAGCCAGGGTATCGAAGATAGGTGGGGGGTGCTCGACCAAATGTAACTCGAAACGTCATCCAATTGGCAGTTGGCTGAAAAAAAAATCAAAATGGCGGATTCAAGATGGCCGCCATACTTTCGCGTTTTTATATCTCGGAAAGTATAAAAGATAAGAGAGTGATTTCTTTGCAAGACGTAATTAGAATCTCAAGGTCTACGGGATGAATGAAAAAAAATCAAAGTGGTTGAATTTATTTTTCCATGGAAAATGTGAATGCTACAATAAACCCAAAGGCCTATGAAAAACTATGAAAAGTATGAGAAGAGATGGTCTACGATTTGGATGATGATTGAGGAGCACGGTCATGGATTTAAAGATAGTTAAGGGCTGTTTGAACAGCCCTTAACTATCTTTAAATCCATGACCGTGCTCCGAGGTAATTCTTTTAGCCCATTGCCAATCGGATTCCAATTAGCGATAGAGATGACGGCGATTCTTTTATAGGTGAGAAGACAGCCCGCGGGCCACATGTGGCCCGCGCTCCCACGCGCCCTACTAGTTACTATATATATAGCTGCTTGTGCTGACTGACTCACTGATTGATCACCTCTCCTGAACAATTTTGTATGAAAAAATTTTTTTCATGGATAGTATCGTATAGAGGGGAAAAAATCATTAAGAACAAAAATATGGAGAGAGCTGATGATTGAGGATTTCGGAGACAAGTGAAGAGCACAGCCAAGGGTATCTAAGATAGGTGGGGGGTGCTCGACCAAATGTCATTTGATATGTCATCCAATTGGCAGTTATCTGAAAAAAAATTCAAAATGGCGGATTCAAAATGGCCGCCATTTGAATTTCGTCGATATCTCGAAAAGTATAAAAGATGGAAGAACGGTTTCTTGACAAGAATTGATCAGGACCCAAAGGTCTATTCGGTGGATAGAAAAAAAAATCAAATATGGCGGAAAAAATTTTCCCATAGAAAATGTATGTGGAATTTTGAAGGGATTTTTTATAGGCGGGAAGACAGCACGCGGGCCACATGTGGCCCGCGCACCCACGCACCCTACTAGTTACAATATATATAGCTGCTTGTGCTGACTGACTCACTGATTGATCACCTCTCCTGAACAATTTTGTATGAAAAAAATTTTTTTTACTAATCATTTCGTAAAGAGGGGAAAAAATAATTAAGAACAAAAATATGGAGAGAGCTGATGATTGAGGATTTCGAAGACGGGTGAAGAGCACGGGTAGAGTATTGAAGATAGGTGGGGGGTGCTCGACCAAATGTCATTCGAAATGTCATCCAATTGCCAGTGAGCTAAAAAAAAATTCAAAATGGCGGATTCAAAATGGCGGCCAAACGAATTTCGCCAATATCTCGGAAAGTATAAAAGATGGAAGAACGGTTTCTTGACAAGAGTTGATCAAGACTCGAAGGTCTATTCGATGGATAGAAAAAAAATCAAAATGGCGGAATTTATTTTTCCATAGAAAATGTATGCCGATGATACTTTTATAGGGGGGAAGACAGCACGCGGGCCACATGTGGCCCGCGCACACTCGCGCCCTACTAGTATATAATATAGCTACTTGTGCTGATTGGCCACTGATTGATCACCTCTCCTGAACAATTTTGTATGAAACATTTTTTTTTCAATGACCATTCCGTATAGAAGGGAAAAATTCATTAAGAACAAAAATATGGAGAGAGCTGATGATTGAGGATTTCAAAGACGGGTGAAGAGCACGGGGAGGGTATCGAAGATAGGTGGGGGGTGCTCGACCAAATGTCATTCGGAATGTCATCCAATTGCCAGTGAGCTGAAAAAAAATTCAAAATGGCGGATTCAAAATGGCCGCCATTCGAATATCGTCGATATCTCGGAAAGTATAAGAGATGGAAAAACGGTTTCGTGACAAGAATTGATCAGGACAAAAACCTTTATTTGATGGCTAGAAAAAAAAATCCAATATGGCGGATTTTTTTTTTCGATAGAAAATGTAGGGGGATTATTATCGGTCTTATAGGCGGGAAGACAGCCCGCGGGCCACATGTGGCCCGCGCACACACGCGCCCTACTAGTATACAATATATTTGTATCTGTTCTTCATTGTATCTGCAACATTTCTAAAAATTATGAAAATCGGACAACACTTAAAGGTAGGAAGACGTTATCGCTTTTTGTATGAAAACTTACAGCTAGATGACCCTCTTAAGTCGTTATTATCATTATTAATACCTAACTAAAGTTATAATTATTATATTTATGAAATAAATCACTTGAATTGAATTGATTCAAAAGTTAGTTCGATAAAGTAATGGTTTAATCATTAGTGATGTGGTGATAGCCATAAAGGTAATCTCTGCTGAGTTTTATGTGGGCTCTTCACACTGCGGGGCACCAATTATTTTACAAGTTGGTATACCTACTACGAAAACTTTTCAGAAAAATTAAGAATGAAAAATTACCGGATCTTATTGCAATGAAATTTTTATTCTTGTGGCATTCGTACTTTTTCAAACTTAGGTAATTACAATAAAGTTATACCTTGTTCTGTGGTTACTTATGATAAAATCATTACAATAGACCGTGGAAGTGTGACGTAACAAAATGGCGGAATTTGACGTTTGGGTAAAAACAAACGTTTGCGTTGCCTATCCGTGAAAGATTGTTTTCCTTTTGTGAGGTTTTTAGCTGTGATTTAAAATGTCAATGTATTTGAGTTAAACATTTCGTAGCTGGATAAGAAAATCTTACCGAGAGAGCAATTTCCATTTTTTAAATAGTTTTTCATTCGCCGGGCATCTAAAAAACCTACAGGTTTCTCTTCTCGAGACATGGTTGCACCCAGGGGCAAAACAATAAGGCATTGTGTATATATTTTTAACACCAAAACACTCGTTTTTCTAATTGTTTATAAAATTCCATACATAGGTATGCCAATGTTTTCACCCAAATGTCAAAATTCGCCATTTTGTGACGTCATAGCTTCCGTGGTCTATACTTAACAAATTTATGAAATACTTGTCTAAAAATTATAGTCGGTAAATTGATATTTGGACAATAGTTTAATACAGCTAATTCGTTCTTATTCTGTTCGTGCGTAGTAATAAAATGATTAAGTATATTGAAGTTATAATATTCGTTTGTATGCAGTCACTGTTATAAAGCCATCTGTTTGTTTGTGTATACCTAATTAATAATAATTATATCTACGAGTACCTATGTAACTACTTATTACTTAGTGCTATGATATCATCTCCCTTCATTTCGTGATTCAAATCTAGTAACTGTAACACTTAATTACATTGCCAAGGTCTAGAACTACTCTTTGTCTTACCAGTTGTTATTCCAAGTTGATCTATCCTAACATTAACAACTGCCGTGCTATTCTGCAAAACAGCGACGAGCGTACATCTATATGCATCTATGAATTTGTCAGTTGTAATAGAGCACAATTTTGCATGCAATATTCGGGTTAGCAGCTGTCTGGCAGCTATTTCAGAGATGGACATTTTGTAGAATAGCACAGCTGCAATGTTGATCGAATTATTGCAATTTTGGCTGGCTCTAAAAATACTTTGGTATTCATTTACCAGATTTCTACACTTGAACAAAATTTTCGATTACAGAATTGTTTATATTTATTAAACTTAGATGTAGTAAGCAGAAATTATGCACGAAGGATTTTTGATGGAAACAAGGAATACGAGTAAGATTGGAAGTTGAGAAATTCCTACAAGATCACCCGAACAAGTAAGGGACGTTTGTACTATTTATGAACAAAACAATATACCTACTTATTTTTATCAGATTTACAACCGGCATTAAACCAATGAGCTTCTTATAGCTAACAAAGAAACGCGGGGTGCATTCCTTCTATACTGTTCAAGAATAGCGAGAAAAGTAATATATAAAAATAAAACTAGATAATATTGTGCCCATTCTGTATAGGGGCAATATAGACCCTGAGTATTACATATTTTATTATATAGAATACCTGATATTCACTAAGGTAAAAATTGGATTGTAAACAGAATGGGAACAGAAACAGAAAGCACATAATATACTTACAAACCTCTGATACATGTCGGAGCATAACACTGACGTCTCCTTAAAGAAATGGAGACAAAAAAAAAACCAATGAGCATGATTTGACCCCATTAAGTATTTCTGTGGTACATTAATAGCTTGATAATGATGATAATGTAGTAAATAAGTTTACAACAAAGCCACAGCACAACATCGACTTAGATAATCCAAGTCGGAACAGATAAAAAATATAAATCACAAAGCTTTTACAGTCCAACACTCAAATGCTCAGGTTGTTTATCCCTCGTCCCCTAGCGGTCCAAATGACCGAGTATAATGACCCAACTATTGTGTTCGCCCCAACGTTCGCGAAGCCTCATTTATTTTTATAACTCTATGGGTTTTTAACGGAAAAAAAAGAAAAAAATTGAAATGATGGACATCGGCGACGATGGGCGGAATTGATGTCTCATGAATTGTGACGTTTTTAAATATTGCTGTGATTTTTTTTTGTCGGTCGTGGCGAATATGACCCATTTGTTTGGGTCGGGTTTTGATGGTTGAAATTTTTGATTAAACTTGAGTACTTATAGCAAGTTATATACGAGTTTTATTATTGATGTTTTCAATGACTGGGTCATTTTCTGTTTTTTAAAGTTTAAACTACTTATGAGGTTTCATACTTTGAATTCACAGTTCCATGTAATAGTCTATTTATAGCATTAAAGGTTGTTTGAAAATTTAAAATCGATCATACAAATCGATATTAAAATATTCATATGCAAGCAATGTTGTAAGTCCCGTACTTACTTTTCTTACCTTTCTTACCATTTTGATCTTTCACTTTTGATTTTGTAAACTTAAAATTTCTAGTTGATAACTCATTAATATTAAAAATTTGAAATGTATATCAACAAATAGGAAGGAACTGGCCCCTAAGATACGGGCTTTCCTAGTTTAGGGGTCCGGAGTCCAACGAACAATGCGTAATTTGAGTTTCTTTCAAATAAATGTTTATTTATTTATATATAGACAGTTATAGAAGTAAGAGATATCCAAAATTTTTCACCCATTTCTGTCTGACAAATAGGTTCTCGAAAAAATAATATTATTCAAAATTACACCGTGTATCGTTACATTAATTTTAACGATAAAGCCTTAAGCATTTGCACTTTTACAAACAGAGGGGCTTCTAAAAAGGCCTATTCGAGTGTGGTCGCAATAAAAATGTACAAAAATTCTCATTCGGCTATAAAAGGGAAACGGTAATTGTAATTCTTTCGGTGGAATTGTAATTTTGCGTACAATTTGACGTTAAGATGGCTTTCGGGAAATTATTCGGCGCAATATGGCCCTTTCAGTGTTAAACTGGCTCTGAAATATGGCTTTTTTGCTTTGACATATATTTCGTAGAGGTTTTTGGTGTGATTTGTGTAAATAGGTTGCGTAAAACTTTTTACCTGAAATGATTAATAATATGAACAATATTTTTATTCCAATTTAATTAATGAGGAATTTTTGACAAAAATGACGTAATTTAAAGTACACTCAGGCACGAAAACTCAACCCAATTATTTCCCGCCATGTTTGCGTTGAACTTCATCCTTTCTGCGACAGACTTGGATGGTTCTCAAATTTTGCATAACCAATTAGTTCCGCGCAAACTAGAGCAGACATTATTTTAGATACTAGTTAGTTGAAACTGTGGAGTCGCTTATTAATACTTTTTCTTTTAATAAAATCTCCAATCTAATATATATAAATCTCGTGTCACAATGTTTGTCCTCAATGGACTCCTAAACTACTGAACCGATTTAGTTCAAACTTCGTGAATATCTGTCATTTGGTCCAACTTAAAAGATAGAATAGTTTTTATCCCACGTGGACGAAGTCGCGGGAATCAGCTAGTAGTGATATAAATAATCAGTGTTCCTGTCATTTCGTTATGCGTAAACCTTAGAGGCTGAATCTTATTTTTTAATTATTTTTAAGAATCCTGTATTACAGTAGAAAATACATTAGCTAGTATGTAACTATTATAACTTGGATAAAATATTATAACAAGCAATTAGATTATCCAATCTTCAACCAAATTATTCCAATTCAATCATTATTGATTCTATGTACCCTGGATAATGGATAACTACATTATACAAGTCTGGCCTGCCAAGCAACCACCACAAGTTATTATCAATAGACACCCCCTTTTTGTCCTTGTTGTCATCTTGTATATTATGTAAAAAAATTCTAGCTTCCGTAATTTTCTAATTATGGTAGTGCCTTCTGTATTTACATATTAGAGCTGTCATGAACAACCCTTCAATCCTGACATTTAATTTTGTGTCTTATTGCTATACATATAAGGATAAATTTTATTAAAATTTGCAAAGATGGAAGATAATGCAAGTGGCATAATGTTTGCATATGCAAAAGGGACCTGAGTGTTTTTCCTATTGATTAAGCGGTGGAGCGATGGTGCAGTCGCTAGCAGAAGTGCTTTTGCTAAATTAATTAAAGCTTTGCTGTTTAAAATTTAGGTCCACTTGTACCGAGGCGACGCGCCGAGAAGCGTTTGATCACGTTTTGTTAAATATATTTTTATTTGATGTAGGACTATAATATCATGCGCCTACTGATTATTGTCTACACTAACGTAACCATAAATATAATTGCTAAAAATCTACAAAGACATGTAATTACGTGCTACGTTAAATAAATCTCTGATTTGATTTAAGTACGTATATTTAATTTCTGGATGTGATTTAAACTAACAACTGATATTCTGTTGTTATTTGGATGTGCTATACACAATGTCTGGGTGACAAAATATTACCTACATATTTTATCTAATAGTGGAATAAGGTATATTAACAAAATGTACCCATTGCCAAAAGTGGCTCGAACTGAAGTAGGAGTTTCAGTTAAAGAGTACTTAAAATGGGATTTTCCTCTCGATATCGATCCATTTTGTACTAATTTCCAGGAAAATACTGCTCCCACCTTTATTAATAAAAAAATTACATCAACCAACATTAACCCTTACGCATTACCATCTTTTATGGTAATAAAACTATTTTCATGCACTCGATACTATTATAACTTTTCGTCGCAACAGTACACAAAGCCAGGTTTATTTAAATCGCCCGCCTCTGTTTATACAAATCGCCGAAACTATTGGACAATAAGCTTTCGTTTGTCAATTAACCAACTTTACGAAAGGGTCGTGTTGCTGTCCTATCCAAACGCCTATAGTTATACTGAAACTGTTTTCATACTAAATATCGGAATGGAAATGTAGTGGGGATATCTAAAAGTTAAATACGGGTACATTTTATAGCTGGTGTTAATTTAGTTCGAGGCATGTAACTACTTGATTTGAACTAAATATTTTTTCAACTGGGTATAGTGGTTTCTTTAATGTGATTCATGAGAATTCATAAGAATAGTATTTATAACTGTGTAATAAATAAAACATTAAATAAAATTTTACTTTTAATCGTTAGTACGTTATAAATATCCTAGTAGCCGAAAATAAGTGGACACCAAAAAAAACTCAAAACTTTAAATCAACAATCATAACTTTTCGATTTCGATCATTCTCCGACTTTAAAAGTAAACAAAAATTACAGGTTTTAACGTTCGGAAACAAATTTTTAAGTCGGAATTTTGTTTAAAACTTCACTAAATGCGAGTTAATAGACGATCACTCATTCTTTTAAAAGTTTATTTTTAACAAGTTCTTTAACTTCGACGGTGGGTCATCAATATCAATTTAAGTCACGTGTAACTTAGTTAGTACTTAGGTAAATATCGTATATTCTCATATTATTAGATATATATACTAAAATCAACATCATCATTGTCAGAAAAAAGTTTACAAATTATATGAAAAGTTAGGGGTGTACCTACTATTTTTTTAAGTGTACTGCCCGAGATTTCCACCACTTGAAACCCCTTTTACATTGCAGCATCATTTAGTTAGTAGATTCTTCACAGAGTTAGCTTCAGTGAAAAAATAACTTATGTCAGATGTGGACATTAATAGAATTGTATTGGTACCTGAAGAGAGCAAATATTTTTTGCTCGAGCGACGACCTATTATAATAGGTTATAATTATAATTATAATAATTTATAATTATAACTATGGTTTTCTCTTCCTATGTGATTTTTACATAGTTGTTATAAAGGCGAATGAAATATTTTTCAATAAACCTCGTTATTGCTTGAGATAGCAATATCCAGAGTTTTATAAGCATTTTATAAAGTGAAACTCAAATAAAGCAACTTTGTTCTCTTATTCCAAGCAATATTGTTCTTTTATTGGTAAGTTAGTACTTATTCGTTTTTACGTAATGACTTATTTTTGACTGTTTGAATATTTCTACTACGTGCATGTGAATTTGTTTATTTTATATTCGTGTCAATCTCTTGTTATTGCCCACTACTGGTCATGGTTTTCCCCTTAATAGGCGGACAATAGCTCATCTAAGCTGGCAAAGTGTGGGTTGGCGGGGTATGCTCATATTTGAGGACATTATGGTGAACTCTAATATTGTATGCAAGATTCGTAACATGGGACTCGGGATTTGAACCATCACTCCCGAGAGGTAAGTAGAGGTATGAAATGTGAACTAATGGGCTAGCCTAGTAATACTTAATTGTTTTAGTTTTTGAAATATTTAAGAAAAACTGAAAAAAACACAACTTTTCCGCCTCTCCTCCCTAAACCCGACGCTGTCAGGGATGTTACTTTTTACCAAACAATATGATTGTGGTCTGCATATAATTTGGAGCCAGAATAGGTAATACTTTTACTTTTGATGTCCAGGTTAAAGTCTAACTGCACCGTATTACTAGAAAGTTAAATATATAAGCGAGGTAAGCAAATAGTATCTGAAATCTCACAATAGCTGAAAAAACGAATCCAAGACTTTCCATTCTATATGTTCGATAGTTCTCTACTTTTATATATAGTCCTTTGACTGACTGATGGACTCAAAGTTATGACTGTAAGGTACTCCTATATAAATAAATAATAATTAATTAGGTATGAAAGGATTAAAGGACGTTGCAGTAGCAAAAAGCAAATCTGTGTTGGAGCAATTTTTACAGTTACCTTCATTTATTTAATGTCAAAATTCATATTTTTCATTACAACAATTATTTAAAAGGCCTAGTTTTTCCTGTATATAACTGCATTAGCTTTTATCATTTCCGTAGGCACTGATATACGACTAATAATATCCCTACATAATTGGTCTGATAAAAAAAGTTTAAAATCAACACCTTAAGGTAGCGCAGAGTGTAATTCCATGTTATAAGAGCGTAGTAAGTGTATACCCAGCCGTAATAACTATACATTTGTGATGCTTTTGTAAAGGTGCGTTTACAGGGAAAAATTAAGTATACATTTATTAACCCACTTTTCCCGCGGGATGAGTCATGGATCCAATTTGGATCCAAAATTGGATCCGGTCCTAAATTATGCCCAAAGTACCTACAGAAATTCGGGTGCTTAGGTAGTGGCTCTACCTAATTTAGGGAATGAAGTGTATCCCGTTCTCTCGCAAACAGTAAAGTATGAGTATCGAGGAAGCATTGCATATTAATTAATAATAGATGAATTAAATTGCTCGCGAGACAAATTAATAACAAAACAAAATAATATTGCTATTTGGCATTATACCTGTTAGACATTTTTTATTTTGTCGTGAATCACCATAATTAATAATCCAAGTGACTTGCTACCAAGTGTGTCATACTCGTTGCAAATGGTTAAAGTTTATACATTTTAAATGATTGCATGTCACACTTTCATTGTGCGCTACTTTTCTTCGATCAATAGTTTTGTTAAAAGTTCTGAAACACTGTAACACGTTTTCTTCCACGTTTCTGATACGTACGTACCGCTAAGGTGTGGAATATCCTTCCAGCTTCCATGTTCCCAGCCAAGTATAATTTGGGTGCCTTTAAGAGAAGAGTGAATAGGCATTTTCTAGGCAAGCGCGCTCCATCCTAGACCTCATCATTGCTGTCCATCAGATATGATTGTAGTCAAGCGCAAGCCAAATAAATATATGCCAAATAATGTAGTATAAGTAAAAAAAAACATGAGCACTAAAGCCAAGTAATATCTATGTACATTGTAAATTACTATTGCCAAGTAGGTCGACATCTTGCTCTCGAAGTGAGAGTCTGTTCTCTGTAGCTGTATTACCATTGCCTTTCTCAGACCCCTTCCCCAAAGATCCTGTTAAAGTGAATAAAGAGTGATAAGGACCATATATTGTGTGAAACAATTTATTGGTTTTTTCGGTGTACTTCATAACTTTCATCCTACGTTGTAATAAAGTTTTAAAAATTTTTAGTCAAATACCCAACTATAATAGGAGGTAGTTTATATTATGTAGGATCATATAAAAAAATCCAAATCGCTCTCGGCCTGTACTTGTTTACATTTGAACAAACAACTTTTGTTCTACGACTTTTTTACTCGATTCAATATTTCACGGAGATGTAACTCGACTTGTTGCTACTCTGTAATGTAAAATCTCGGCGCGAAACAGCAACCGTGTAACTTTTCAGAAATAACATTTTTTGTAAGAAATAAATTAATACTGAACTTTGAAAAGTCGTAGAACAAAAGTTGTTAGTTGTTGTCAATCGGTAGAGCGGCCACTCGCGACAGGTGGTGGTTGCGGGTTCAACTACTACAGGCCAAGAGCGATATGATTTTTTTTATGTTATAACCCTGTATAGTGTATAATAATATAATATCTGGGTGACCGAGCTTCGCTCGGTAGTTTAAGGTGTTGCGGCCCTACCAGTCCGCGAAATTCAAATTTTATTTAGTTTTTCGCAAATCATAGGCCGCCTCTACACATAGGCAAGCGCATTCGCCAACGCGCTTGCGGTGCACTTGCCAACGCGCTTGTGAGTAATCCACACATAGGAAGGTCGTTCAGTATGGTTTGGTTCGGGCCAATGTGCGGACGGATTCAAAATGGACGTTGAGTCGCTAACAGCTGCAGCTGTATATTACTTCACAGCTTATAATTACTTTGTAAATGTGTACAAGAAAAGAATTAGAAACTCGAAATAAAATTAGAAATTAGTTTAGGCGTGAAAACGTAACAAACAAATAAATAAACTCTCTTTCACATTTATAATATTAAAATAATAATAAAGTAGGATGCTCTTTGTGAAGTAAAACATCGTGAAGAAAATGTACAAGAACCTTATTTATTTAGCACTTTTTATACTTACAACATTTTTATTTTTATGGTTCTTATTTTTTGGGTTCCACAAGCAGTTTTCACTCTGATAGAGCTCAATAAATTTAAATGTTTCCTCGTTCGTCATATTCGCCATTTCGTCAAGTTAGGTGTTTATTCGCCGCCAGAAGAAAACGTGCACTCTTGATCGCTGCTCCAAGCAAACTAATCGCGCGGCCAATATGTGGATGGAGCGCAAAGCTTGCGACAAGTTTCCTTTGACGTTGCCGACACCGCGCGGCAAGCTCGCAAGCGCGCCAGCCAGCGTTCAAATACCTACCGCGAATGCGCCAAAGCCCGTTCTACACATTCGGCCAGTGGCTGGGCCAGCGCGCTTGCCAACGTGTTGGCCTATGTGTAGAGGCGGCCTTAGACAAACTACACATTGAAGATTTATGACTATGCATTTTGCGGGCCTACTTTTAATGCATCTACATGTTTTTAATAGAAACTTTACTCGAAAGTTCCCACTCATCTCATATTGGTTCCCGAAAGATAATTTTTTGCAGTTTCAAAGATTTCGAGCTATCGGGAACCAATATGAAGTAAATGAGTATTGTTGAGCAGAGTTTTTGTTAAAAACATGTAGATGCATAAACGTTGTGCCCGCAAAACACATTGCCATTAGCCTTGAATGTATAATTAGCCCACTATGAGCGAAAAACTAAATAAAATTTGAATTTTCGCGCCCAGATGGTACCCATCGCCCTTAACTACTGGCTAATAGATGGCAGCTGCAGGAGTGCTTCGCTCGGTAGTTTAACTACTGGCTAATAGATGGCAGCAGGAATCATATTTTATTATTTTTTTGGTAAATTCGACATTTTATAAAAATGAATTTTAGCTAGATCGATTTATCGCCCCCAAAACCCCCTGTATACTAAATTTCATGAAAATCGTTGGAGCCGTTGCCGAGATCCAGATTATATAGAAATATATATACAAGAATTGCTCGTTTAAAGGTATAGGATTCAGTGTCATTATGAACGTAACCTTACAGTGCAGCTGCGCGGCTACCGGTTCTGGCTAACAACTCCCGCGCATCGATCGACTAATACTCGTATTTTCTTATTACGATCGACGTAATGATTTCGGGTTCAATTCTATTATGTTATTTTTTTATCATCCATGGGTTGGTTGTAGTCATAGGAATTGTATGGAATTATAGATACATTGAACTGGACACAGAATTAAGGATTAAATTAAATTAAAAAATTAGGTATAGACGATTCAAACCTCAGATTCAAACAGTAGGTATTGGATTGAATTATTTACATTGGTGTCTACGATTGCTTTTGGATATATCATTTCGACCAATTAATAACGTGACTTATCAATAACAACAGCTGTCTTTTTAATACCTAAATTTTGTTTAAAATATTTGTGTTTTTTAAAGGTACATGGATAAAACCAAGCACCGACAGAAGAACCTGATTAATTACCAAAATTAATTGAAAAGTGTCTCAAAACGAATGTAAGAATAGAAAGTAGAATACCTACTCTTAAATCATTTTTAAGCTATTTCATAGCCTCTATCGCGGGCCTTGAGCGTGGTGACCGAATCCAGAAATTCCGTAACGAAAATAACCTAACACCCCCCACGAAGTTGATAAAAAAGAAGTTGATAAAAAATGCTATGCAATAGCTTTACCGCAGCTAAAATCTGTGACCGCAGGAGTCTCCGAGTGCCACGCGTCTTTTTTTATAAAATCTTACAAAGCTTAATTGTCTAAAGTCTTATCTCGTAATTAAAAATTCTGATGAGGTAGGTACAAAGAGCAAAGAATAAGTTTATATTGACAAGGATAGGTAGGTTATTACCTACATTAAATTACAACATAATAATCCTTAGCGTCAATAAATAATTCTAGATTTTATGATTGAATTATTCAGTACCCGTATAATAGTGGCTTGAGTAAATACGAGTATACCTACGTAATGATATTCTAGCGCTTCAAACTACCTAGGTATACGGTATACCTAGGCCTAGGTAGGTTGCGGAGTGCAAACGTATAACGTACCACGCGATTCTAAATTTAAATATCAACGTGCGAGGGAGATGGAAAATGTGCTCGTGCGCTGGTATCGTAGAGTTAGTTTCTACTTGAAGTGACAGTTAAATTAATTTACGTATTGCCAGGCGGATTCACTGACACTGTAAGTACAAAAGTTTAAAGTTACAAGTAGATAGGTACTTTTTTTAGAACAGCGCTTTTAAAGGACCCCTGTAACGAGCCAAAAAGAGATAGAGAGGAGGTAAAGTAACGCACCAGAAAGAGAGCATAATGTTTAGAAATTTAGAATTGTACTTTGCTGACTTGACTTAATTTGGTCGCAATACCGAAGCGCTTTTTGTGTTATAGTTATAGTTATAAGTCTTTATCTGGATAAGAATTTTTAGGGTTCCGGACCCAAAAGGTAAACGGGACCCTATTACTGAGAGTCCGTCGTCCGTCTGTCCGTCTGTATGTCTGTCCGTCCATCCGCCCGTCTGTCATCAGGCTGTATCTCCAGAACCGCGATAGTTTGACAGTTGAAATTTTCACAGATGATGTATTTCTGTTGCCCCTTTAACAAAAAATACTGAAAAATAGAATCAAATTGATACTAACGGGAGCTCCCATACAACAAACACGATTCTTTTGCTCGTTTTTGAAACCCCAATATTATATCACTTCTGCATCGTCATCTCACTTCGTTCGTGTGACGCTTCAATCAATATTTATTTTCTCGATATTAGCTTGGATAATTTTTAAAGATAAAATATTTTTATAGATGCAGAACCCTTCGTGCGTGAGTCCGGGTTGCACTTGGCCGATTTTTAGAGTTGTACCTATTAATACTTCTATCTTCTACATTCTTGTGTTTGTATTGTTATATTGCTCTTCCAGTCTTCCTATGGCCACAACAAACAGACTAGTCTCCCCCCCCACTGCCCCCCTACGCTGCCCGGGTGCGTAAACGCGACCCCGGGTTTGAACTCCAACTACACTGTGGTCTTTTTATTTTATTTAGTCGTCTTATTGTGATTCTGTACGTGATTGGTCTGTGCATTATAAAAAACCTTTCGCATGTCAATGCGAGGTTCTTTCTTATGTGCATTTTGCTTTTATTTTAGTTACAATGTTGTTGTTTGGGTCGTGCAAACGAGTTTAACCGTCTTTGGTGCAAACTGTTGTATTGAATCTGACATGGTGTTTCATAGACAGAATAAAGCAAAAGGTGCGGCTCTATAATACATACGGATATACTGAGTTTATTTTTGTCCTTCTCACTCTCACGAACATGTTGGTGGGTGCGACATGCAGCGTTGCGGAAGAATATAACAGAAAAAAACGTTTTACCTTTTTTCAGTAATTAGGTAAAACTTTTTTTTTAAGTAATAGGCCGAGAGCGATTTGGTATTTTTTATATGGTCCGTCCGCCCTTTTAGGGTATAATATTATGTCCATTCAACTAAGTAAAACCTTCGCGTGAAAATTATTCGATAAAACCACATGACAACATTTTGATGGGAGTAGTAGAAAAGAGGGAAAACGTAACGTCTTTCAATTTTCAGTTAGACTTCAAAATAACAACCACAAAACAAATCTTTAAAATTATGATTTAAAAACCTTACAAAATTTTAAGTATTATTATTAGAAGCACGGACCGAACAAAATATGCAACCATTTATGTTGGATCTACTATTAGAAATTGAAAATCAATATCATATGAGTAACAGGTAGGTAATAACTATTACTATTTTTTTACTTTAAGTATTTATTTCTGCAAACTTTTACTTTACTCGTAAGGGAATTTGAGTGAACAGTTAATGAATACGAAACTACTTACAGATTAAACCATGGAGCAAATTTTTATGATAGAAATTTTTGTCAAAAAAATAGTACTCAAAATAGAACCGCCAGAGAAAGATGAATATGAGCTAGCATTAGAAGCTGAAGAGCGAAGGAAAGAAGCAGAGGCTCTCGCAGCTGCAGAAGCAGCCAAAAAAGGCAAAAAGCCAGCGAAAGCAAAACCACCAAAAAAAGGCAAGAAAGGCAAGGAACCACCACCTCCATCCGAGGAAGAATTAAAGTTCATGCAAACTTGTACAATGCAAATGCTTTGTTTACCACTCTTTGATTTTTATGTTGCTCACGATAACTTCATTGCGCCTGAACCTCCGCCACCACTCGGTAAAAAAGGGAAGAAACCACCGAAACCAAAAAAAGGTAAGAAAGGAAAAGGTCTACCACTACGAAAAATAGTATTACCATCCGAACCTTTGCCTCAACCACCTTACTTCGGCGTTGGGAATGTTATTTATAGTGTGGTCCGTGGATACACAAAATAAAGCAAACGTTAATACTAAATTAGTTTTATTACTTGAACTAGAATGGCGATTGGCGGTAAATTACAATGACACTGGTAACGGCTAGTTTGTTCTGATAGCGAGGCGGGAGCACCAAAAAGGAAGGAATTTAAATTTGACGGGCTTTTTATAGCCAGCTGATTTTGACAACTCAAAATGGCGTCCGCCACAGATGGATGTGTCGATTTTATACAGATTAAACAGCGTTTATGGTTTACTTGTGTACCGTTGCCACAGTATATAAATAATCGTTATAAACCCACCATACGGTTTCTAACATTTGCCCTTAAACCAAAACGTTGTTTATCAACAAAGGTTAATTTTACTAAAGTGATGTTTGCCAATACACATTATACATTAAATGTACATTTAAGTCAATAATCAAATACAACAAAATATGACTTAAGGCAAACATAGCTTAATACTTTAAAATTAACAAAATTATATAAGCTCAGTTTACAATATAATACTTATGTTATATAATTATTAATAACATAACTAAGCTCTTACTCTTTAACTTTTAAGTTCAATTGAATTACAAAATTATTAAACTTATCTTTAACCAAAGCTTTTGTGAGAATATCAGCAGTCATTTGTTCGGTGTTGAGATATTTTATATCAATTAATTTTTTACAGACAATATCTCGAATGAAATGATGTCTCATGTCGATATGTTTTGTTCGGGCATGAAACATTGAATTCTCACACAATCTTTGCGCAGATTGGTTATCATTATACAAAGTTATTACACAATTTAACTTTAAACATTCCATGAGAAAATTTCTTATAAATAAAGCTTCTTTACAAGCATCAGAAAGTGCCATATATTCAGCTTCTGTGCTAGACAACGCAACAGTTTTTTGTTTTCGACTTTCCCAAGATACTACAGATTTTCCTATCTTAAAAACGAAGCCTGTATATGACTTTCTATCTACTTCACATGATCCCCAATCAGCATCTACAAATCCATTTACATTTAAATTGGATTTTTCAAAAAATAAGCAATAATTTAATGTACCCTTAAGGTATCTTAATACGCGTTTTGCAGCTTTCCAATGAACTTCAGAATAGCAATCGTTGAACTGACTCAAGTAACTCACTGCGTGAGCTATGTCAGGTCTGGTGCATACGGCGAGATACATAAGATGACCAATGAGGTTTCTGTATTCATAATTTTCAGATATTTTCTCTGCTTTATTAAGCTTAATGCCTACCTCCATTGGTGTGCCAATTGGCTTGCAATCTTCCATCTTGAATCTTTTCAAAATATTCTTTATGTACGTACATTGATCCAAAGTAATATTTCCGTTTTCCTTGCGGATTCGCATCCCCAAGAATTCATGAGCTGCTCCAAGGTCTGTGATCTCGAACTCTCTCATCAGTTGGTCCTTGATCTCCTTCTTGTCTTGAGCTGAAGATGTAAACAATAATATGTCATCCACATATACAGCAACTATAGCAAGCTTTCCATCTTTGGATCTAAAATATACACAAGGTTCAACAGAAGACTTCTGAAATGACATTTTCTTTGTCAATACTCCATTTATTGTATCATACCAACATTTTGCAGCTTGTTTCAGACCGTAGACGGATTTGTTTAACTTATATACTTTGTATTCCTTCCCCTTTACAACAAATCCTTCTGGTTGAGTCATAATAACATCATCATGCAAATCTCCTCTTAAAAATGCAGTTTTCACATCTAACTGATCAATATTCAGATTATATTCAACTGCCAAGGCTAGTAACATTCTAATCGTAGAATAGCGGACTACAGGAGCAAATGTTTCCTGATAATCTATGCCATATCTTTGTGTAAAGCCTTTTGCAACAAGACGTGCTTTATATCTTAATATTTTTCCATTAAGATCTCGTTTTATTTTAAAAACCCACTTGCATTTTATAGGCCTTTGCCCTTCTTCTGGATCAACTAATTTCCAGCAGTTATTTTTATTAAATGAATCATACTCATCTTGCATTGCGGCACGCCATTTGTCTGCATCTTTGCTTTTCATCGCCTCTTGTACTGTCATCGGCTCATCGGTGCTGCAGCTCAGCATACAGCTCATGAAGCCGGACTCGTCGAGGTCGACGATGCTCTCGAAGCTCGGAGGATTTGTGTCTTCAGAGCATAGGGATGATGTGCCTGGAACGTAAGTTTCATCCAAGACGTTATCTGTACTTGGACCTGATGATTCGCCGTTGCCAGTGTCATTCAGTGGTTCGTGTATCTCAATTAATTCCTGCCGTCTTTGTCTCTGCCTTGACTTAGTTATTATGTCATCAGAAAATCTTTGTAAAGACTCAGCAGTACACTGACCATGGAGTGACTCTGACTCAGGCATGTTGTCTGACTGTTGCATTGTATTGTCCGTGCTGTCATTTTTGACAGTACTTTGTGACAATGGAATGCTTATAATATCATCATGTGACATAATATTATTATTATTTAAACATTTTGAGTGAAATTTATTCTCAAAAAAGACAACATCTCTGCTTTTAATGCAAGTAGTTGGGTTTTCTGGGTCTACTAGCCTATAGCCCTTGCTTTCCTCACAGTATCCAACAAAGATATACTGTTTACTTTTTGAATCTAATTTCTTTCTGTTATGTATTAATGCATATGCTACACAGCCAAAAACTTTAAAATGACTTATGTCTACCTTTTTTCCTGTCCATTTTTCATGAGGTGTGGCCCCCATGACGGCTTTGGTAGGAGTTCTGTTCTTGATATACACGGCTGTATTCACTGCTTCTGCCCAGAAGCGGTCGTCCAGCCCAGCATCCTGCAGCATACACCTTACTTTTTCGATAATCGTGCGGTTCGCACGTTCGCTGACTCCGTTTTGAGCTGGAGAGTAAGGCACCGTTGTCTCATGTACAATGCCATGCTGCCTCAGGTATGCCTGTAATTGATTATTAACATATTCACGACCATTGTCACTCCTCAATCTTTTAATTTTCTTCCCTGTTTGGTTTTCCACCAAAGCCTTAAATGTTTTGAAGTTCTCGAAAACTTCATTTTTGTGTTTTAGAAAATAAACAAAAGTTCTTCTTGTGTAGTCATCTGTAAATGTTAAGAAGAATTTTGCCCCCCTAATGAAGGAGTTGAGAAAGCACCGCATAAGTCTGTATGGATAAGGTCTAGCATACTCCTTGACCTACTTTCAGACTTCTTAGGAAATGGTTTCCTAGTTTGCTTCCCCTGCACACAAGCTATACATGATTGAAAATTATTTTCATCAAAATCAATACCTGTGGCCATCCCATTCTTTAATAAGTACATACTTCTAGAGTTGAGATGAGCGAGCCGCCTATGCCATAGCTCCTGAGTTTCTTTACAGGTGGATGATTCACCTCTCGAGGTTGACGACATCAGTCCTACCTCCTTTGTCCCTGTCATCCCGGAAACCTGTGAACTTAATACGGTCTCTGACACAGAACAAAGAGAATATCTGGCACCATCCGAAGCTGAAAACTTAGGTACAGATCCTAATGTTTTTAATTGATAAACATTATTGACAAGGCTGGCTGTAGCCACAATATCATTAGTGTTACAATCTACTATTTGACAATTTGTAGAATTAAAAATAATTTTGTAACCTTTTTTAGTTACTGAACTAACGGACAAAAGATTTGTCATAAGATTTGGTACATAATACACATTAGTTATAGTTTTTATACAGTTTGGTAATTTAATTTTTACATTACCTTTACCAATTGCCGACAACTTGTCTCCATTCGCAATGTTGACATCAATGGGACATATTTCGTTATACTCCGAGAATAGTTGTCTGTTGTTGCAGAAAGAATTCGTCGCGCCTGAATCCAAAATCCAGGCATCCTGCCGCATACCTGCAGAGAGAGCTGTGAGGAAGGTTCCGTTGTTCATTGTACCGTCCTTCTTCTTGCTAACTCCGTGCTGTTTGTTCTTGTTGTCAGAACATTCTTGCGACTGAGTCTTCTTATTAGCTCGCGGGCAATATTTTGAAGTATGTGCTAATTGTTTGCACCGGAAACAGCGAAGAATCTTCTTCGTACTCAAAGCTGTCTCACCTTCATTGCTAGTACGCCTTTGATCCTCTTGAAGCAATTTAGCCTTCACGATGTCACTTGATAGTTTGACATTATTGTTCTCAAGTGTCATTATTAACGGATCATAGTCCCCGGGTAGACCACTTAACATAATCACTGCGACAAAATCATCGTCGAGCGGAGATCCTATGTCACTGAGTTGTTGTGAAGTATCTATAATTTTTGATAAATAACTGTTCATATTCACACACTCAGAATATTTCATAGAGAATAAAGTTCTAAGCAGTCCTAACCTGCGACTCAGGCCTCTGTCTTCATATGCTTTGCTCAGATTATCCCACGCTTCTCGCGCTGTCCTGGCATTTCGCACGTGTGGATACGCTGCTGTACTCACGCAAAGACAGATTTTTGCGAGCGCCTTCAAGTCTTGCTTCTCGTCCACGCTGCCCTCAGAAGAAACACAATTCCATAGGTCTTCATGTATTAATATCATTTTTACCTGGAATTTCCAGTTGTGGTAATCTTGAACCCCCTTTAGTTTCTCTACGGGGCCGACGATCCCATGTGAGTTGCCGTTCGTAGACGCCGCCATCTTCCACGTGGTCACGTTTTAATTATTAACGCGCCTACTTGCAAAAAATGTTTTAACAACGCGGTAGATACGCGCACGCAGACCATAACCTGTTATTTATAGTGTGGTCCGTGGATACACAAAATAAAGCAAACGTTAATACTAAATTAGTTTTATTACTTGAACTAGAATGGCGATTGGCGGTAAATTACAATGACACTGGTAACGGCTAGTTTGTTCTGATAGCGAGGCGGGAGCACCAAAAAGGAAGGAATTTAAATTTGACGGGCTTTTTATAGCCAGCTGATTTTGACAACTCAAAATGGCGTCCGCCACAGATGGATGTGTCGATTTTATACAGATTAAACAGCGTTTATGGTTTACTTGTGTACCGTTGCCACAGTATATAAATAATCGTTATAAACCCACCATACGGTTTCTAACAGGGAATTCAGTAATGTTCCTTTCTAGACCTTCAAAACTCGAAGAATTGTTCGAAAAAACTCCCATTCACATCACCGTATGGAATAGAGATCAAGAGATGAACTGCATAGGTTTCTGTGTAGTTGAATGGCACAAATCATTTTTTGAATGTCTCAAGAAATCTGGTGAATTGAATCCTGTTAACATGGACCAAGCCGAATACAGAGACACTTCAAAGTCAAAAATGATAACTAATACAGTGCACTGGGTTAGACCTTTGCAATGCGAAGAAGATTTGAAAGCGTCCGGTGAAGTTGAATTCTTCATTAGACTATCTTGTTTAGGTAATAAACTCTTAAGTTATTTTGTAGCGCTCCCAGAAATGGAGAGATTGCCTGGACGGAAATATTTGTATGACGATTTAAAGTTGAAAGACGTGGAAGTAGTCAGGCATTGGGAAGGCACAGCGATTGACGATGTGCCTCCTGTGGCTTACTTTTTTGGTGCACCTGATATTTCAAGAGAGCCTATTGAGCCTGTTGAAGAACATAAGGTTTATGAAGAATATGTGGCACCTTTTACAAAGAGTGAGCTAGCCATTCTTGCTATGGGCTTTCCTAAAGGTCCTTGCGGAGGAACTAACTGTCCTAAACGAATGGACTATAGAGGTAGTCAACATCAGTTTATCCACGGGGAGACTGTAAAAGGGAAGTATCAACATGGCCAGTTCGTTAATAAAAGAGATGTTCACGGTCCGTGTGGAAGATTAGATTGTCCTTTAGCAAAGAAAGTTCGAGCTTATTTATGTTCAGAAGGCAGTTACAAGCCTTGTAAGAAACCGTGTTGTCTGGATTACTATTAAAACAACTAATCATAAACTGAACCTTGAAAGTGCATTGAAATGTTTGTTTTGGTAATAAGCACTCTGCTTGTGATTTATTTTATTTACACATAAATCAAAGGAACAATAAAGTCAGACAAAACAATAAAGACTTTCTCTTTCTAAAGTCACCTCACGAATGTGGGTCAACATATTAATTTGGGTTTAATTTCGGTAGTAAATGAATCATGAAGGTGTTATTCTGAATTCTACCCAGTATGGAAACTGTGAGTGATGCATATCGTACGGTTGGCATAATTTATTCTTTTGTTGTTCAGCCCACTCGACAATTAGTAATTCTGTTTGGTTTAATTGGATATTTTTCAATGTCATCACCAACCATTCTACCTGTTAATGAAAACATCATTACAGTAGCAATTTACATATGTTAATCAGTTGTCTTCGAGTTTTCTTCGTTGTTAAATTAATTTAATTAATCTGTGTAAATTGACGAGGTTGGCCATATTTTCACGAAATGGCAATCAAAGAAATGAAATTATCTACAGGAATATTATTATAAACGCTATTACAATGGATAGCAAATTATAAACTTTTTATTGCTTAATCAATGCCCAACCCCGAAAAAAACTAAGTTTAACGTTTTGTGCATGTTGAATGTTGATAGATAAATAATAAAATATCAGTAAAATTATCACACATCACCTTACTCAAAATAAGACACGTGAAACAAAAAAATACAAACAAGCAGAGAAAACATGAATTCCAAGAAGAGATCATCATTTGCGATATGCGATTAACAGTCTCCATTCCCTTGGTCCGCAAACCGTGTCACTTGTACGTAGTTTGATCTGAAATTTTCTAAAATGATCTTTTTTATTCAGAGTTTAAGGTTCATATGAATTGTAAATGTAAGTTTGTTGATGTGTACAATCATTGTAATTATTATTAGCGTGGTTTTGACATTCGTAATTTACACGTTACGGACCATGAGCGTGAATAAGTGTCGTTATCAGGGCTTTTAAAAGGATCTTACGATATTCAAATGTATATTGTTCTTTTAGCAAAAGTATATTCTTAGAAATTTTTGATACTCGGTGAAAAATTTCCTCATTTTTCTTTAATTTCAAATTATTGTTATAAAATTCTTGGAAACCTTTGTTCCAGTTTCAGAAATATTAGAGCGTGTAAACATTGAAGTTTAAAAAAATTAGGTCTCTTTTTTGTACTCCTTACCAATGGTCTTAGTTTTTCAGGTTATCCAATTATTTTGGATATTTCTTTTAAAAGATCTTTAAGAGAACCGTATCGTCCGTATCCATAGCTTGATATGAATATCAATAATTAATTTTATACTTATTAATTTAGGTCTTACTCCACTCTCCTTAGGCAAAACGAATTGGCGCAAGCCAATAGTGCTGAGTACCTCGGAACGAATGGCGGTATGGAGGAGCAAAGAGTTGCATGGCAGATTCTACAGGGCCCTGATGGGCCCGGATGTAGATCCCATTGCTTCTGTATCTTGGTTACAGTTCGGAGACCTCTTTGGGGAAACCGAAGGTTTTGTCTGTGCAATTATGGATGAAGTTATCAAGACGAGGAATTATCGGAAACATATTATGAAAGATGGCACTATTGACATATGTCGAGCGTGCCATCGTCCTGGGGAGTCCCTCAGGCATATTGTTTCCGGTTGTTCCCATCTTGCTAATGGCGAGTACTTGCACAGACACAATCAAGTAGCCAAGATCATCCATCAACAACTTGCTCTTCAGTATGGCCTCGTAGATTTTGAGATACCGTACTATAGGTACGACCCTGCGTCAGTTCTGGAGAATAGTAGTGCATTGCTCTACTGGGATCGGTCGATTATAACTGACAGGTATATTGCTGCCAATAGACCTGACATAGTAATAGTCGATCGTTCGGCGCGCCGTGCAATAATTGTGGATATCACCATTCCACATGATGAGAATCTCATGAAAGCAGAGAAGG
The DNA here is from genome assembly GCA_963855885.1 of Coenonympha glycerion. Taxonomy (NCBI): domain Eukaryota; kingdom Metazoa; phylum Arthropoda; class Insecta; order Lepidoptera; family Nymphalidae; genus Coenonympha; species Coenonympha glycerion. Next base: position 2,579,156 of record OY979647.1, read on the forward strand.
AAAAATTATCAAAGTACTTAGACCTTGCTCATGAGATTACCGCCATGTGGAGTGTGAACTCGACGATTATTGTTCCGATAGTCGTTTCAGTTAACGGTCTTATAGCGAAAAACTTCGACCAACATCTTAAGAAGCTTTCGCTCAACTGTTGGATCAAGGGCCGTATACAGAAAGCAGTGGTCCTGGAAACGGCACGCATTGTGAGGAGGTTCCTCACTCTTGAACCCTGACCACCGGTAGCTTGGGCCGTTAAGGCTCCGCGACCAGTGCTGGACTCAATTTTTTAATATTTTTAAACGTGTTTTTTTATTTATTATTAGGGACATTTTTAAAAATATTATTAAGTTGTAATAAAAATAAATGATAGTATGTAATTAATTTTATAAACAAGGTACCCCACATATGGGCATCTATGTATAGGTTCTCCAATATACATAACACCCGAATGTCCATGATCACTTCTGTATTCGGCCCTTATTGTCTTCTTACCAGATTAACGTCTTACTGTATTTTATCTATTGTATTCAAATTTCTACAGCAATAGTGTTACACTTTCACACGAAGGTTAACTTAATCATAATCATGGGCATCTTGACATTCATTTTTTTAGGATTCCTTACCCAAAGGGTAACAAAAGGAACCCTATAACTGAGACTTCGCAGTCCGTCCGTCCGTCCGTCCATCCGTCTGTCACCAGGCTGTAACTCTTGAACCGTGACTTGAAATTTTCACAGCCTATGTATTTCTGTTGCCGCTATAACAACAAATACATAAAAAATAAAATAAAATAAATATTTAAGAAGGCCAATACATCAAACGTGATTTTTGCTTGTTTTTTTTTTTAATCTTATTGGTAGAATAATAAAGCAATAATAGAGAAATAGCACAGTTATACTGGTCAGTCATCTAATCGACAACTGCTCAAGGTGGAAATATAGAATTAGATGTAACTAGGATTCGCATCACGCCGCATCATTTACCGGCAATCATTGGAGGGATCACTGATGCTGCGTTATTAGTGATTACCGTGATTGTGCTTGTCTTTAAATGCTAATTCCGCTGAGTATGTACTGACCGCGCGGGTTTATCGTGATTATTCTGACGGACGTCATAATCTAGCGTTTAATGCTGATATGCCTGCAGGGTAGGCTCTATGTATGTTATAACCGCTTCGTTGATCTAGTCTGTCAATAACTAAGTACGAACCGCTTAGGCGTAGAACACCCTTCTAGCTTCCGTGATCCCAGGCATTTATAGTTTGGGTGCCTTAAAGAGAAGTGAACAGGCATTTTTGTCAAATGCGTTCCACGATCTACTCTAGACCTCATCATTGCTTTCCATCTTACCGCCTCATCGCGTCGGACCATTGATGAGCATATTCGACTGCTGCAGCTAATGACGTCCGCCAATAACTAAGTACGAACCGCTAAGGTGTGAAACACCTTTACAGCTTCCGTGGTCCCAGCCAGGGAACTCTAGGTGTATTCAAGAGAAAAGTGAACAGGCATTTTCTAGGCAAGCGCGTTCCTGCACCTTAGACCTCATCATTGCTTTCCATCAGGCATGATTGTAGTCTGTTTAAACACGACGCCCTGGCTTTAATAACGTCCCTCTATAAAGAAATTCTTAGTATAGGTAGGTATGGAGTTTGGTCCTGTGCCTCAGAGAGTTCCTTAATCTATGTTCGGTCTCGCGCTTGTTTTCTTTCCGGTTGTATCAGAGCTATCATTCCAGCGCGTTATGAGAGTGAGGAAATAAAAAGTGCATCTCTATTTGTGCACCTGGAATTTCTTCCACGTAGATGGAAAATCTCTGCTAAGATTGACCGCTGTGGGCATTATTATACTATATCCATCAGGTAAATTATACAATGCCAGCATTCTTTTCCGTTAAATTGAATTGACCGGTGATTCATCCCCGTACCTCGAAGAGCACGTTAAGAGAGATCATGTTTGCTACACAGAATCGCAGCGAATTATATTATTTTATATCGTTTGCAATATTAGTGAATACATTATACCTACGTTCATATTTCTTACGTTGGGAACATTGCTACGGTAATGCATTCAAACAGATTATGCGAACTACAAACTGGTTTCGCTATTAGTTATACTTATAGTTATCAGTTATGGTGATATATTTACAAGGACATTTGATAACTACTCCATTGATTCCATACTGCCATTATTGTTTATAATATTAGTTACTATAAGCCCCTATATTACAAGTTTTAGAATAACGAGATTAATCTGGTTTTTAGCTTAGCTCCATAGTGAGGAATTGAGAACAGTAAATAGATAAAATTGTAAAGATAGGCCGATCCGAACATTTTACGTAACTCTTCTTCATACAAGCAGACAGTAGCGTCATCTGTCAAAATACCCGCCGCCGCCGCTGACCGAACTACCGCGTGGCCTTACTACTTGTTGGTACTAATGACACCCATAAACTGGCGACATTTTTTCGCGCTGTTCGCCCTGTCTTTAGTATACAAGCCTGTGAAACAGTAACAGTTTTGTGCACCTATAGCACTGATAAGAAAAGTCTGGATATGGGCATCGGTATGATTTTTGAATTCAAAGCATAATTGATGATTAAACGAACTTACCTGTAAGTGAAGTTCTATCACAATTATGTGAATACATTTTATTCAAATATAATAAACACAATCAGGTATACTTTCATTGTACTGGCAATTTCGCACTTTTATTTATTTTGTTTTTTAAAACTGACCACCCTGATGGACACGCGGTCCCCAGCCTACCTCCACGCCAAGCTTCATTCTTTAGAGAATATTTAACAAAATTTTCGTATTATACTCATGGGTTTTGGGTATGGGAGGGACCTTATATTATTATATTCGAATAAAATGTATTCACATAATTGTGATAGAACTTCACTTACAGGTAAGTTCGTTTAATCATCAATTATATTTCATACATTTTATTCTTCATATAATAAACACAATCAGGTAGATGTTTAGAGATGAAAATTTTTGTTAAATTATGGACATTAACAGATAGTAAATTGTTTCCTATTATAATAGGAAATAGGTCCTCTTTATACCACAGAAGTATTTAATTAACACAATCTTTTCGTTCAATTCCTGGATCAATAACCCAGTCACATTATAAATAGGTTTAATTTATATTTAGATAGATTATAATGATTAATGATTAGAGAGCAAAAGAGCTATTGCGACAGAAGCATCATCGCTCAATAAGAGGTTATAAAACTTAGGTAACGTCCGTAATGGTTGTTACCAGCAGACTGCTTTTCTGATGAGGTCAAGCAACAAACTACGTGCTCGCCGAGGAAGTGTTGCTGAGTGCACTGAAACGCAGACCTCTCTCGTGAGAGATTATATTCCTCGGCAGACACGTTCTCACGGTGGTCTGCCTCCAGGCGACCTTATGAGGTCGCTTCAACATTATCAGGAGGTTGTCTATTATATATCTTGGTCTAAGATTTTGTAAACGACATATCGATTTGTTTTTCAAAGCTGTGGCAAATTTTTATACTTTCTCTTCAGTTTTAATTATGGTATAATTAAAACTGGTTCGCCCTGAGTAGTAGCTGGCGTTGTATAAACTCAATAATTCCCTTGAATTATATAAAAACAATAATACTAACTTTAACTAATGCTAATGTTCTCATTCTGTGCTGTGTCTACTGCCTAGAGCTAAAAAAGTTACAAGATCAGCAAAGCAAAGTTACGGAATGAATAAACTCTTATTAAGGCCCATTGAGCAATGTGTTAGCATACTATATTGTGTGCTACTATGTGGTGTTTCATGTTAATTTATCTATTCATTTTCGCAATATAATATTTATATATTTTTTTTTTTATTTGACCCAAAATCATCAGCAGAAATTAAACTCAATGCCGAATGATAACAAGTAATCGTAACATATGCTACGTCGTTAACAAGTTGTTCTGTTGGAAATTACGAGGTTGACTTATAATGTAGGTACGGATTGTACGGATCTCAGTCGTTATTAAAGCAGTATTGCCACAAAACTTTGTAAATAACACAAAATTTTTGAAACATATAAATTATTAAAAATTCCAACCAAATGTCCTTTTTTTTTATATATATTTTTTTTTTTAATGCCTTCAGAGAACTTCCTCCAGTAATTCCTATGAATTGTGGTTCTCTAGGGAAAGACCATATTTATTTATTTATCATCAATAAATGTACTATAAGAAGTAAGTCTTTTGACACCTTATGTAAAAGAAGAAAATCCAAAGTTGTAAAGGTCCTTAGACGATGTATGTCTAAAGCATTGTCTATAATAGTATTTTTAAGCATTCTTCCTCTAGAAGAATGTATAGAAGAGCAAAGGTAAACTTGGTGTTCCAAAATGTTCAGAATGCGTCTGTTTCTAAGACGTCTGGGTTCGTATTGATTACATTTCGCATTATTGCAAGAAGCGATAAATTCAATAACTGGATTGAACTCTTTGAATAACTTTGAAGTATATAATTTTACCGCGATAGCTTAATCCCATTAACTGGATGTAACTCTTGGTCAGCTTTTGATTATCTTTAATTTCCATATAAGAAACAATTAACCCAATCGTTTAAATGAGGATATTTGATATCCTCTATGCAACTGATGTAAATCATGTGTATCAAAATAGATGTATCGAAAAATATGGCCATCAACTCTGTAAAGAGGTATTTCGATTCATCTTAACGTTAATTATTACAAAAACAAAAATCCCTCTAATGAAAAGAATTAGTCTTCATCTAGACCGGGAAATCGTGTGAATCACTAGTTCAACCTTTTAGGTTTAAGGGAGTTAGATGACTTAAAAATGTTTTGTAACCACTGGCCATCTGATAGGATAACCGATGATGGACGAACAGCTGCGTCTAAAGTCTAATTTTTCTTACGGACTACATTTTTTGTTTCTACAGACGTTCTGTGTAACCCCGTCCATACCTAATAGCTGGAGAAGTGGACTTTAGGACTTTTAATCGGAATTAAGCTTAACTCTTAGATGATACAACGAGTTAAGCGTATAAAATTCTTTACAGAATTTGAATTGTTACATAATTCACGTCATAGTTTGCGGTTGGGTAACGATACTGCCATATCGTCAGAAATTAAAATAAAACCAGGAAACTGAGCTTGTTTTGAGGGTAGTAAATAACTTTAACACTCTAACACCTAACAAATCTTCATGAAAAAACCGCGGTAAGTATCTGAGATGAGTCACAACTTCTTTATGTATTTAACCAAGGATGAATCGGTACTTTAAAATAAGATTCTTCAGTTCATAGGCATAAAACCCTTTTTAGGTATTCGCTTGTAAGCTGTTCTATGAACTATCAATTTCAAAAGATTTTGAACTACAAATTCATTCAACGCCTTTAAATTTAGAATGTATCTTTTACCACGTAAGATTTTGAGGTTAGACACATCTTAACTATAATCGAACATGCAGTGACTCACTCCCACATTATCTCACCCAAAAAAGAAATGTCGATTGTCAAAGACATTTGTCGCTTTTTCTTTGTTGTGAACGTGTAAGGCGGTACACTGTGTTAGTGTACGATTTTTAAAATGGTATTATGTAATAATAATTTTTTGGAGCTAGTTCCTTAATTTGTTCAATTCATTAAAATATTTTATTGAATGTACGTACATTTTTACACCTAGTGAAAGTCAAAAAATAGTCTTCACTTATTATAACTCCCGAAATTCTAGATCATGTTATAGATCGTGACGGATTCCTTGTCAGTGATATGTAACCAATAAACTTCAAAATGTTGAAGACAACTGGCATATAGGTACCTTAATGTCTAGCGTCGTCGATGAACCTGGTCCTTGTTATGGCTGATGCTGGAAACTTGCTGTCACGTCGCATCTTCCTCGCTGCTGATCGCCAATACTCAAGTGTGTCACGCCCCCCCCCTGCTGGCCGAGCCGTAACGAGAGGGGGCCAGCTAGTTTCCTCGAGAAACGAGATTGCGCTGTCCCAGCGGTGGGTGTCGATAGTAAAGTCGCCCGCCGCGCCCTGCTGGTTTCTTTATTTACAACACCTGACGATCAGTAATCATTGAAACTAGTATAATGCCCGAAACTATTTCTCCGAAAAAACATCTGGTCCCGTTCGTGAACTTTAATTACTTGTCATTTGTCGAAACAAAATGTCATTTGTCAATACTTAAGCTTCTTCTCAGTTCAGGACGCGTTGTGGTTTAAGATTTTTATTAGTTTCAGAAAGAATTTAACAATTCACTTCAATGAAACTTTCAGACTAATGGTACATTATACATAATATTGTTGAGCTAACAGTTAAATTATCATCCCATTACACAATCTGAACATTAATTTTCGAAAGTAAGTAAAATTATTTTCCACCACAAAATCTAAACATTATTGTTGTAGGTACATAGTTAGAAAAGTTCGATGCGTTGGTACCCTCGTGGAATTAGTTTTTAAGTCGTGAAATAGTTATCACTGATAAAAGGCTATAACGTTTAACTGGCTATTCATAAGCCAGGCAAGTATATCAAATAAACTATTTGATTCTTTGCAATGAAGGTCGGCTAGAATTTTATAACTGTCGGGACTAACCATTAATATAGTTCTTGTGACTGAGCGCCGATAGCAATTCGGGATCAAAGTCCGGGAGGTCATGCGGAGCCACTTGTAGTGAAGCCGAGAACAGCGCCACACCGACATCGTCCCCCGTTGGTATCCGCAAAGTCCTTTGAGGTTTTTTTTAAAATCCTTCGTGTTGACCCGCAGTCAACCTCCAGGAGCATTGACGCATCATGCTATGCTTTCGTGGTACCCTCAACGTGATACCCTCCAAGCTAGCTTAGAGATGCCTGGACTATTTCGCGCATCATGCTATACTTTCGTGATAACCTCAATGTGATACCCTCCAAGTTAGCTTAGAGATGCCTTAGGATTTCAATTTTTGGACACACTTTCGTCAGCATTGATATTTGAGTTGATGTGATATCTGGGAAAAAGGTTAATTTTCACTTACCCTCTTTCCTCGGAGTCTGGCGAAGATGAATGCACAATTATATGATTTGATTTGATTTTATTTTTGTTATAATAATAAATTTTACTAGCGTCTAAGCATTATCAGTATAGAAAATTAAGCAAGTTTTAACACTGAACACTTAATTTTTTTTACTTTGAACCTAAATTAACAAAAACGAGACGTGTTTTTGTAGTCGAGTGCTCATTGCCGCGCACAATAAAAGAATGAAGCTTGGCGTGGAGGTAGGCTGGGGACCGCGTGTCCATCAGGGTGGTCAGTTTTAAAAAACAAAATAAATAAAAGTGCGAAATTGCCAGTACAATGAAAGTATACCTGATTGTGTTTATTATATGAAGAATAAAATGTATGAAATATAATCACGCAGAATCAAAGAATTGCCATATATACCTACTTGTGAAAAAGCTTCTAAAGTCAGAGGCCAAATGAGTAAAAATAAACATAAAGGTATCCTGCAATTTTGAAATATTTTAAAATAATGGTTAATGACGTGGTGGAGGTCAAATAATATTGTTTCTAATTAAAAATGTTTACTTCAATACTATTGCTTGATAGTGCGGAACCCTCAGTGTGTGAGTCCGATTCGCACGTAACCAATTTCGTTTTGATGATCACTGCAACAATTGTTTAACCATAGAGTTTCAATAAATTATTAATTTAAGTCTTGTTTGTCAAAGAGGTAATCGTGAATCCATTCTTTAAAAAGCTACACATCAAGCTAATTAGTGCTAATAATGAAATATTAATTAATTTTCTTGGGAACAAGAACGCCTTGTGAATTTAGAATAGCAATCGTAAAGTTTTGTGCGTGAAAGCCTTCCGAGCTTTATGAAACGAAAGCATGAAAATGATAAAGCTCTTTGATGATATGCTAATGACTATTTTTGAGTTTGATAATATGTTTTGTCTCCAACGTCCATCGGTTCTGCGCGCCCCACCCAATGTCTTATGTCGTGACGTTGGTTCATTTGTGTAATTCTGTGGTGTATCTGAAATAGGAAATGATAAAGGAGTTTTTATGTGTTTATCAGGAGAATGGAGTATTATTAAATATAAATATATAAATAAATATATAGTGGACAACATCACATACATTGCTCCGATCCCTTAGTAAGTAGCTTATGCACTTGTGTTAAGGAAATCAGAAACAACGAAGGTACCACAACACCCAGACCCGCGACAATGTAGAATAATTATTTTTCTACATTGCTCCGACCGGGGATCGAACCCGGAACCTCAGAGATGGCGGCGCCTTGAAAACCGGCACGCTAACCACTCAACCACGGAGATCGTCATATATATCAAATCGGTAACTATTTTTTATACCCCTAAGTGAGAAATCATTTATGTCGCAGAACAACGATTGTCGGGTCAATAAATAATACCTACCTCCCCAATTACGAGTACAGGTGTTGCGGCCCCACCAGTCCGCGAAATTCAAATTTTATTTAGTTTTTCGCAAATATTAGACTAACTACACATTGCAGATTTATGGCAATGCATTTATCTGGCCTACTTTTTATGCATCAACATGTTTTAATAGAAACTGTGCTCGGAAGTTCCCACTCATCTCACATTGGTTTCCGAAAGAAAAATTTTTGCAGTTTCCCAGATTTCGAGCTATCGGGAAGCAATAGGAAGTAAATGAATATTGTTGAGCAGAGTTTTTATTAAAAACATGTAGATGCATAAATGTTGTGCCTGCAAAACTCATTGCCCTTAGCATTCGATGTATAATTAGTCCACTATGAGCGAAAAACTAAATAAAATTTGAATTTTCGCGCCCGGATGGTACCCATCGCCCTGCGAACTGCTAAATAAACAGGTATACATAGGTATAGATTTCATATTTTTATTACGACAAGTCTAAGAGAGTAGACAACGCTTCTTTCAGATAGTGAATCATCATACTTACACAATAGTAGTAAGTCGGTAACCAATTATATTCCCATGAGTCATTTGACTAGGTGTAATAAGTACCTATTCAATTATCAAGTTATCACTTGCATAGACGTAATAATTGATTCTTTAAAAAGTAAATTACATAATGATCATTTCCAAATCAATCACAAGTGATATTAATGATGTATCACTTTATTCTAATTTGTTCCCACGTCTTGGGTACTGTGGGATGCAAATTGACTGTTCGTTTTTTTTTTTTTTCAATTTTTCATCCTACATGACTAATACTTACTTTATCGGTTTTTTGTTTCTACTAAACATAGAGATCAGGGGGGTAATTCACGTATGCTAATGAGTGAAGTGAATCAAGAAATAAAATAAAAAAAGGCGTGTGGCACTCGGAGACTGCCGGGGTGAAGCTATTGCATAGAATTTAAAGTTATTTTTAGTTTTGCCATCAATCGAAAAGTAGAACTTTTGGTACCAGGCTGCCATGAAACTTTTTAGTTTTTAGTTTGCCATCTATCGAAAAATAGCAAAACTTTTTAATGAATTTTTGAAATATCACACACGTGATTTAAAGAAAGCTGTGGAGTTGCGCTCTCTGCTTTCATGGTAGCCTAGTACCAAAAGCTCTACTTTAGGAGTGCCAGGTTATATTCGTTACGGAATTTCTGGATTCGGTCTGCACCGTCAAAGCCCGCGATAGAAGCTATGCAATAGCTTAAAAAAAATATTCTAAAAAAATTACTTTACGTTCATTGGTTTAGAGTGTAAAAATTAGTACTTCAACATAGGAAATACAATGCCTCATCCTTAGGGACATTTCAAATTAAAAGAGGGTTGCTGTATAAGACAAGAAGTAATAATTCTTACTCAAATAAGAGCTGACGGGTCATTTCCACTAGAACACTACTCTTATCTGTACCAATAAACTATTGACTGTAAACTTAAATAGTTTCTATTTCCCCGTCCATTGACAGTTCAGTTTCCACGGCAAACATATCATGACGCTACAAATGGTCTCCAGAGCACGTAAATATTTGAACAAGTGTCACCGACACATGTCGGGCGCAATTAGTACTTGTACAGTGAAATATAAATCTATTGGAAAGTTACTCTTTGATGTTACAAATGTTATTTATTTATTTTTATAATTTTACCGTTATCTTCATTATATCGATAAATTGGAAGTTTTTTTACACTATACAAGTTAGTACTTGGCTGCGATCTCACCTGATGGTAAGTGATGATGCAGCCGAAGATGTTAACGTACTAACGTGGAAGGGGTAAGTGAAATGAAAAAATGAAAAAAATGATATTTTTTTCATTTTTTCATTTCACCTCCCGATATTTTTGTAGCGTCCATCAGGATTAAGGATGGTTTATTGAGCAAAATAGTTTTATGGTCTGATCCTGATTACTCATATCATAATGTTAATAGCAAGATAAGAGTAGTGTTGCTGAAATTCCAATACAATGTTTGGATGTGCCTGCATTTAATATGTGTTTTCAGGCATGCAGCAGGTCTCCTTATAGAAACTTTGTAAGTATACTTACCCTAAATTGGGTGGGTCCCATCTCGCCCGGTGCCCGGCCTAGTACCGGGCCAGTTGGGAAAAATCCCATCCGTTATGCACCGTTTTTGCCGGGCCGGATGGGAGTTTTACTAACAAATTTTCCCATTTACCCCAATGACTATTAAAACGTGTAACAGATCCACGCACACAGACAGATGTGGGTAGATCAAAAGTGATACAGGTGCAGGTAGGTAGGTTTTTAACCGAACCAATATTAATGAGTTCTCAATAGCTGGTGCTAATGAGTCATTTATTTTCTTTAGAAAAAATATTATTTAAGGGCGATGAGTACCATCCGGGCGCGAAAATTCAAATTTTATTTAGTTTTTCGCTCATAGTGGGCTAATTATACATCGAAGGCTAATGGCAATGTGTTTTGCGGGCACAACGTTTATGCATCTACATGTTTTTAACAAAAACTCTGCTCAACAACACTCATTTACTTCATATTGGTTCCCGATAGCTCGAAATCTGGGAAACTGCAAAAAATTACCTTTCGGGAACCAATATGAGATGAGTGGGAACTTTCGAGCAAAGTTTCTATTAAAAACATGTAGATGCATAAAAAGTAGGCCCGCAAAATGCATTGTTATAAATCTACAATGTGTAGTTAGTCTAATATTTGCGAAAAACTAAAAAAAAATTGAATTTCGCGGGCTGGTAGGGCCGCAACACCTTACGGCAGCAGCTACTACGTGGATTAATTCCGTACTACTCCCGTATATGTAAATCCCAAAACAACTGAAATATAAAGTAGCACATATTGTATGCTACTCTATATTCCATTAATTTCAAATTCGCTCCCAGGCAAATCGGATTTGAAGTTGATGCACCAGTTGTAAACCACCACAAAAGTTGCAAACTTCCAATTCACATTCATAACTTACTCCTATTTTAATTTAATTACCAGCATTGTTAACTGAATAATTGAGCTATACAAATCAGTAAGCAATGTTATTTTTTCAGCGCTACGTTACCGTACCGAGAGCGCGAGAGTGTCGATCGATGGTCGGTGAGTCATGCGCCGGCGCATGGTGGCATTCCTACAGGCTGATGAAATTATGTTACTCGTCTTACATAAGATAAAAGGGATGATTTTTAATTTTCGAGTCAATAAAGGTTTGTATAAACTTAATTATGATTTTTTTTTTATTATATTTATTTAGATTACAACGTATTGTCATATTAATTGGGTGTGTAATGTGTATGTTTGTAAGTCTTGCATGATGAAATTTATGTACTTTGCCATCAGTATAAAGATAGATTATGTTCTGGATTAACAACTCGGAAAAGCAATAGTTCCCACTGGATTTGTATAAAATCAAAACCAACTCAGGCGGAACCGGGTAACAGCTAGTAAAGAAATTACTAAAAGCTATACGATAATCCCTGACTACAGTTATTTTTTTTTAATTAAGTATGTACTGCAGTACACTTTACATCTAAATGTTTTACGATGTTTCCTCTGCAAGTTGACACAGACAGACCAACTGATTTGTCTAGACTGTAGACATTGTGTAAAGTGTACCAGATGATCCAGTCAATATGTTGTAGGTAGGGTTGTTGTTGTAAATTGGATCTGTTTTCTTTTCAGTTCCATTTCATGACTGTAGAAGGTTTTATTGAGTTTTTCTAAATAACGTAGCTTTCTTTTGGTCGGTGTTGGCAAGATATACCGAACCGGGAACGCAGTGTTGGCAGAGCCCCAGAATAGGTGGACAGGCGACACCGATTACAGACAGAGAGTATCGTACCTATCCATGCTCAGTAGAGGACGTTCATGGGCTTGAATGATGATAAGCCATTAATAGGTGATACGAGAAACTGAATTCAAGTAGGTAGTCAAGTAGGTATAACTAATTATTATAAATGTCATGAATAAAAAAATGGTAAGTAAGTAATATTTTTATTTCATATACAATCATATATTGCATCTTGAACTGTTTACCTACTAGATATGAGTAGATACGTTATTTGCGCAAGCATATTTCAGAATCTAGGAATGCAAAAAGATTGCACGAAACAAACATAGCATTGTTCATCGAAACTAAAATTACGAAAATAGCTTACTTAAAAGGCACATTAAAACACTGTTCACTTCTGTACCGAGTTCATCACTCATTTTTAAATTAAAAGTCGAGACTTCAATGTTTATTTTTCATTAGAAATCCTCTCTGAATGGTCCCCTAGCAACAAAACCTATGACTCACTCGAGAGCTAAGTCTAGCATCCCGCTGTATATAATCTGATGCAAGAGATAAGGTGCGTACACACTATTTTTTCACGAACGGTGCCTACCCGTGCCGTGTACCGTTCTCAGTGACTCATCTCACCACCGGATGGTGTGGAGACGGCATTAGAATTTTAAAATTCGAATCTTTTTTTGTTTGAATGATGTCATTCGTCTGGGGGAGGTCGGTGTTAGATTTAAAAATAGAATGGTCTGTATTGGGAATCACTGAAGGATATAAATTAATAAAATAACTATCAAACTTGGTGGAGTCCTGAACTGAATACATTAGACAATCTGTCATGATAAGATTAAAATATTCTTGTTTTTTACGAGTAAAACGCCTACAGCTTACTGGACCTTTTCTAAATAGAAGAGAGAATCTCAACGCTGGGCTTTACGCTCAAGGCTTGGCTACGTTTACAGAATGCTTTATTAAAAAAAAAACAATCGCAATTTTTTTTGAAGTTATATACAAAATAGTGTTTGCTTTGTTTTAAATATTTTAATTTGGCCAAATCCTTGTTATCCCACGTAGTTGTTATGGTTTAAGTTTTACGTAATTTTAAAAATAAAAGAACCTTCTTTTAATGACATCTAAAGCCATAACAGTCCCAATATAGTGAAAATATCAATATTTTTTTAAGTAAATAGTTTTAAGTCATACTCGACTCTATTCAATTTTTGTTCTTCCGCTCCGTTGACCAAACACAAGACGATGTCTTCGAAATTTCAAACAGTTTTTTTTTCCTATTCGATGCCGACAATATTTAACTCTCCTAAACGATTCAAATTATAATTAGAACCATTTAAATTTTAGAGATGGACTTTTAACAAAATCATTATTGGGATTTGTGACATGTTTTACTTACCTATTGATTCGATTAAAATTTTTAGGCAATTTATATGTATTTGTGTAACAATACAACAGGTCTACAAGAAATGAACATAGGTAGGTCTCAGAATAATTGTGGCCGACAGTTATTGAGAAAACGTACACCAAAGCTCCTAATTGGTTAGTCCTAAACTGCCGAAGTTCGAGCACAGTATTCTAAACTCGCTCGTTAGAATATCGAATGCAGACAGTTCCATTAGAGCCAATGGCTCAAGTACATTTGGACATTCGAAACTTTAGCGTATCTATGCTGATTAGTTTAGGCAGGTCTTCTTGTTTCGTATCTATGTGGAGAATGATTTTGAAAAAAATAAAAAACTCTACTGCAATTACGTATTCAAAATTCCATCCTGTATATATTATACCTACCTCTTATACAATGATACGGTAGGAAAGGATTTATTTATCAATAGTTAGGTGCGCTTTTAGAGACCACAGAATCTACTACAGAATCGGTAATATTGACCAATAATAATGAAAAACAAAATTTCTGGGTACGTTTTTATCATTAAAAAAAAAGATTGATTACTATAAAATATATATACACTTACATAAGTACTTACATAAGCGTAACTACTAGGTTTGAATTTTAATAGGCACTAAGTTACCTACTACATTATATCAGGAAAGTAAAGTTTCCACTTATCTTCCATTTTTAAAAAACTTTGTAGTTCGTTTACTTTAGTACGAATAAACTTTGTCGAAATAAAACTCGATAATAATTTTAAAGAAAAAAGTCGTCCAAAGGTTCAAACTGAGGTTCGAACACATGCTAAATGTGTTTAAAAAGTTAAAAAGTTTAAACAGCCTAATAGCACGTTTCTACGAAATATCACGTTTCAATCGAAAAACGTTATTTTACAACTCCATATTACGGTCATGTAATATCGTCCAATTAATTCGGAAATATTTCAGACAATTGGCCAAATTATACGGTTTCATGGAAACGGTTGAAACTTTCCTCGTGTCCCGTGTCCACCTAATTTGGGGCACAAAGAGAAAATAATTAAATTTGTTACAAAATACATACTTCATTTTGATTTTGTACAAAATACACCCCTTTGTTTTATTATTAATTTTGTTTTACGTTGAAGTTTTGCTTTTAAATGTGGGACTTGGTTTATGTTTTATTGGAAAACCCATATGTTACTTATGCAGTTTCATATAAATCATTTTAAATTAGACTTTTGTTTACTAATAATAAGAAACTAAGTGCACCAAAATTAAGACGATTAATTTATTTATCTCAGATCAGAAAATTTAAAGGTGTAGGCTGTAGGTATACCTACTCAGTAATATTGATGTACAGGACGTACTAAAAGCTTTCTTCTCTTTAAATTTGTTCTTAGTCCGTACATATTAAGGGAACCTTACTCAAAGTGAACCAAAAGATTTCCTTTAACAAATTTTAGTTGGTACTTACATCTATAAGTGTTATTGCCCATTAACAAAAAAATGTCATTAAAAATACTTTGTAATCAAAAAAATAAACTGACGTGTTCCCATCAAACGCATATAAAGGAGGAGTCAAATAGGAATTTATGTGTATTTTGATTTACGAATCCATAAACTGGCAACACTATTATTCGTTGACACTTTAAATTGTTAAATAGGGCAATATAACATACGTCACGTTTTACTTACCGTTATTTTTGAGCGTGTAATGATCGATTTGATCGTAAATCTATTTTGACGTACCAACAAGCTTTATTATTTTACATTGTAAGTTAAAAGTTGAGTTGAAGACATAAAAATATCATATTTTTATACAATTTTACAATCGTGTTTTATTTTCATTGCTAGAAACGGTCTTTTTAAAACATGTTATGGCAGGCTACTCTTACAAACATAAAGTTTAAAGTGAGTAGAGCTAACTTGAATAACAGTAGTTTTTCCAAATTCAATATTTTAAAACAGAACAATGGCAGAAATGACATATTTGACGACCTCCGTGACGCAGGGGACGCACGCTCGGATTCGAGTGGGAGGTCGCGGGTTCGATTCCCGCCACGGGCCACTTTGGAATTTTATAATTTCTAAATTGGCTCAGGTCTGGTCTGGTCGGAGGCTTTGGCCGTGGCTAGTTACCACTCTACCAGCAAAGACGTACCGCCAAGCGATTTAGCGTTCCGGTACGATGCTGTGTAGAAACCGTTGGGGTGACATAACTTACCCCTTCCAAGTTAGTACGCTAACATCTTCGGCTGCATCATCACTTACCATCAGGTGAGATCGCAGTCAAGTACTAACTTGTATAACGTAAAAAAATTTTTAATCATTCAATAGCATTAAAATTGCAGATTTAATGAGCGCCACCCTTATAATGAAAATCTTGTGAAATACTTAACAATACAGTTTTATGAAGCTATTATGACGATTATAATATAGCCTTTAGAGAAAAGGTAAGCATTGAAAAAACAGTCTCCGAAAGCAAAGATCATTGATTTATCAATAAAATCTTCGCCGAAAGTAAGTTCTTGGTTCAATCAGATTTGCAATTAGTATTGTCAAAGTCAAAGTCAAAATACCTTTTTTTCACATAGGCCTAAAGTACAGGCTCTTGTAAAACTTCAATATATTTGTCGCATATGTGATAACTACAAGTCGATTTAAGGCTAAGTTTATGAGGATTCGAACGTGCCCTGTGTTATATTACAGGTCTAAATAATACCACGATTAGGAGAAGACTGAATCATTTATTTGATGCCGTGACAGATCCCTTCACACTTATATTATTCCTACCCACAATATTATGATTACCTACAACATCTCTCTCCTTAAGGAATAATAATAAAATCATTACAAACCATATAATTTAAATTAGAAAAGTATGAACAAATAAAGATCTATATTATATCATGCACGATGAATTTATGAACCTACTTTCCTTCTTCCTTCCATTTTGTATTTATTAATTATACACAATTACGTACCTACACTACAATTAATGTTATCATTATTATTTCCTTAAAACAAAATTTAATAAAATAATTAGGCAAAATAGAATAACTAACATGTTTTAATAAAATTCTTCTAAACTTAGTTTAATACTTAGATTAAGCAAGCTAGAACATCGAGCCATGAAACAATTAATATTAGTAACTATTTTAATGTTAACATTATTTGAAACAATAATTAGATTTTTTTTTTTTTTTTTTTTTTATGCTATATCTACTTAGTAATACTTATATTCCTGAGCAAATCGAACAGGCGGTCGCACAACTCGACCACTGCCAGAAATATGAGGGGCTGGCGGTGACGGTGGTTGTGGCGACCGGGCCGCACTCGGCCCTGCTACAGGACTGGTGCTGCCCGTTGCCGCGGGGCTAAAATGATCCCAATCTAAACCGGAGGCAATTTTTCTTTGATTCTCATCGGTTTTTCTGTTTGGAACTTTCATTATATGCTGACGATTTCTCCTATAAATGCCACCATTTTCAGTTTCCAGCCAATACGATCGATTACCTCGAGCTGGACGTATAACCCGAGATTTTACCCAAACGTTATTTTGTCTCATTCTAACCGGTTCATTTGCAGTCAGGGGTATTAAGTTTTTGGTACCCCTATCATAATACGATTTGGAACGACTTATTTTCTTAGTCCGCTCGTCAAGCATCGCTTGCGAACTAACAGTTTTCGGTTTAAGTTGTACGTTTCCGCAAGGCAGACGAGTATTTAATCGACGACTCATTAGAAGCTGTGCCGGTGACGATTCTTCTCCAGAGAGTGGAGTATTACGAAAGTTTAAAAGTGCCAACCTCCAATCCTCTCCAGTTTCATGTGATTTACACATTAGAGCCTTTATTGTCCGCACATTTCTTTCGGCGAGTCCGTTCGATCGCGGGTAATGTGGTGAACTCGTGACGTGTGCAAAGCCCCACGTCGCACTGAACGATTTAAAAAGTTCCGAACAGAAAGAACCCGCGCCGTCTGTTAATAATTTTCTTGGGATTCCAAATCTGCTGTAAAGATCCTTGAATACGTTTATCACGCTCGAGCTAGTTAAATTGGGGAGGCTTACTACTTCAACAAACTTAGAGTAATAATCCACTACCAACAAATAGTTCTTTCCTCGAAATTCAAATATATCCGCCGCCAAGACTTCCCACGGCAGCTCCGGCACGGGGTGCGGCGCCAGCGGCTCGCGGCAGTTGGCCGCGCGGTGGCGCTGGCACGCCTCGCAGTCCTGCACCGTGTGCTCGATGTCGGTGCTCATCCCGGGCCACCACATGACGTCTCGAGCACGACGCTGACATTTTTCTATACCCATGTGTCCTTCGTGAATACGCTTGAGCATTAACTTTCTCAGCGAGGGCGGTATGACGACTCGGTTATTTCTAAACAAAATTCCTTTGACCACATGAAGCTCGCTACGAACTATCCAATATTGCCTCACCGATACGTCTACTTCTCTTTTATTATTAGGCCACCCTTTTTTGTAATATTCACAAACCGCCTTAAAAGTCTCATCCTTTCCTGACTCTTCCCTTATCCTGTTTAGCATCTCCGGCGTGGCTTCTACGTTCTCATATAATGTATTCACATGGATCATTACATCTCTACTCATGTCTTCATCTGATCCTGGTTCTGTTGCAGAGCGGGATAACGTGTCCGCTATAAATAACAATTTACCGGGCTTATACTGCAATTTTATGCTGTAGCGCTGCAATTTTAATAGCAGTCTTTGTAGGCGCGCTGGTGCCTCATTAAGTGATTTTTTAAATATAACCTCAAGTGGTTTATGATCCGTTTCCACTGTAACTTTATCGTGGCCGTAGATATACTGATGGAAGCGTGTGCATCCAAAAACAACCGCCAACAGCTCTTTCTCTATTTGAGCCCAGCGCTGCTCCGTGGGAGTCAGGGTACGCGCCGCGAAGGCCACGGGCTGGCCACCCTGCATTAAACAAGCTCCAAGTGCGAATGAACTCGAATCGACCGAAACCGTTACTTCTTCCTCTGGGTTATAATATTTTAATACTGGGGCACTACTGATTTTCGCTTTTAATAAATTAAATGCATTTTCTTGGTGTTCTGTCCATTCAAAAGCAACGTTCTGTCCAAGTAACATGCGCAACGGCGCCGACAACTCCGAATATCGCGGTATAAATCTAGATAGATAATTAGTGACGCCTAGAAACCTCTCTAAACCCTTTTTATCAGCCGGTTTCTGCATATTTACTATAGCGCTTACTCTGTCTCTATCTGGGGATATCCCGGTCGAGTTAAAAATATGCCCCAAAAATATAACCTCGTTCACTCCAAACACGCACTTATTTTTATTAAATTTCACCCCGTTCTCTCTTGCTCTGTTCAACACTTTTCTTACTTACTTTCTTAAAGATCCCATAGCGTTACCTAAACTTATAAATTACATTTATACTCAGTATCAATCTCTTTCATATACTTATGCATAATATTTACCTAAGTGCCGTAATTTTTTGATATCATAATTAATTATAATTTCAACCGTAGGTAGTTATAACTTCGACGCATATGTTAACTCAGATTAGCAAGCTAACT
This sequence comes from Coenonympha glycerion, assembly GCA_963855885.1. Classification (NCBI taxonomy): domain Eukaryota; kingdom Metazoa; phylum Arthropoda; class Insecta; order Lepidoptera; family Nymphalidae; genus Coenonympha; species Coenonympha glycerion. The sequence goes on from OY979647.1 coordinate 2,598,315, forward strand.
AAAGCATAATATACGAGTAAACATAGATAAATGCAATATTTGCGTTTTCTTTCTTTTTCAAGAAGAAGAACGATATAGGTATCTAGTATACGTAATAACTAACAATGATGATTATCACACGCTTTACATACTTACTCATAATAAAGCTCTGTTCCATAATGAAAGGATATTGACCGATACAGTACCGCATATCTCCAACAGCTTTTGTAACTGGAGCTCTAACTATTAGGTACATGCTGCTATAAACAAAAGATCGAGCTTATCTCTAATGAAGGATGACGAAAGACGTGAAGTGTTCACAAATGATTTGAAATATACCAACTGTTTGCTGATGATAAAACTTCGTGGTGTGCCGCAAGGGAAAGGCGAATCAAAAGCAGTCGCGATAAGATCTGCTGAAGGGGCAAACTAAAATAACTACGAATATGACTTTTACCAAGAAATACAATAGTTATTGTCAAAAAATGTTAATAAGGAAATGCTGTTTTTCCTAAACTGAGGGAAATAGGTAGTATTGACAAAATACTTTTTGTTTCAATACTATTCCATTATTAAGATAAACAGTTGGTGCACAAAATAGTTCTCATTTATTGTTTGTAACTTTTAAAATTATTTATTTTTCAACCATTTATTTTATTATTAATTCTTCAAGGATAAAGTAAATTAGGTCGCGGGTTCGAATCCTGGGCACGCACCTCTGACTTTTCCGAGTTATGTGCGCTTTAGGAAACTAAATATCACTTGCTTAGCGGTGAAGGAAAACATCGTGAGGAAACCTGCATGCCAGAGTTCACAAAAATATTCTCGAAGGTGTGTGAAGCCCGCCAACCCGCACTTGGCCAGCGTGGTGGGCTATGGCCAAACCCCTCTCAGTCTGAGAGGAGACCCGTGCCCAGCAGTGGGGCGTAAAAAAGGGTTGAGAGAGAGAGAGAAAGTAAATTGCCATTTTGTTATTCAAGCGCGCTTCAACCTAGAGCCCTTCAATACTTTCCATTGAGTAGTATTATCATCAAGCGCACCTCTATTTAATGCAGTGATAGCTTATTGGTTCCGATCTCGACTTCTCATCAGGGGATTCGGGGTTTGAATCCCTGGCACGCACCTCTGAATTTTCTGGAGTTATGCGTGTAAGACCCCTACATAATATTATCATCTGCTTGGCGATGAAGGAAAGCATCGTGAGGAAACGTGCATGCCTTTCCATAGATACTATAGAATTCATTATAATGTGTGAAGCCCACCAGTCCGTACTTGCCTAGCGTATTTGGCTAAGGCCAAACCCAGTAATGGGATACAAAAAGAGACGAAGCTTTATTTTATAATAAATCAAATTTATTGAAATAAAATACTATCGCGCTTTAAAACTTGGACCATCCCCCAGCCGTAGATAAGGAGTGCGGGCCGTCAAATTTTATTAAAAACCTCTTTGTATTGGTTCGTTATTACTTTATGGTGACAGGCAGCTCGTTATTATACCGATATTATGTAGAATATGTAGAAACACTTCGATAAGCGACCACCATTCTTTGTTCCCCGGAGTTTGTTGACATGTACCTGGAAATTAGCTTGATTCACCAAAGTGCTATTGATGGGATTGCTTAAAGGAATCTGGATCAATATGCAATAATAAATGATGGTAGTCTGTGTATCGGTATACCTACGTCTGGTGATTTTAACTAGCTCATCACGACCTCATAATGTGTGTGCTTTTAGTGGATTTATGTATACTTTTATAGATAGATTGAAGATGGATTATTTTATCTATTTTAGGTCGTATAGGCGCGTCGGATGAACTCATTCGAAAAAGTCATTGTTTTTTGACGAATACCGGTCTTTTTTGCTGCCAAATTACAAATATGTATAAAGGAAATTTAGAAAACGAAACAAAATACCTACTCCCCATTTAGTTATTATAATCAGTTTTCTTAATTTCCTTTGTAACGGTTTGGTGTAGAAGATAGCGTTTATAATTTTCTATTACTACACATGGATTTGTGATGCTGCATAAGAAGAATACCTATGTATTCTTCTTATGCTGATTAGCTGATTTTTTTTACAATATTATATTCTAATCGCTACTCGTTTTCGAACTTACAATAATAACATTAAATAGTTAAACTTTAACCTTAATGGTTATAGTAAGTTGCCTTTAAAGTAGATTATTTATGATTCATAACAGCTTTGTCTTTGGTTTTGAAGCAATTAGCATATATTATTGCGCCATTAGTCGAATGAGTCTACGATGAGATAATAGTAGAAGGTGTGGCCGTAAATTATGGGACGTAAACGGTCTTTATGGTATTCAATACTAGATACCTACTATGTAACGTAAGTATGGTGGTGGTGGTATGGTTTTCATCATCATCATCATCATCATTTCAGCCTGCGGACGTCCACTGCTGGACATAGGCCTTCCCAAGCGCACGCCACCACACCCTGTCCTCAGCCTTCCTCATCCAGCCGCTTCCCGCCACCCGCTTGATATCGTCGGTCCAGCGAGCTGGAGGTCGCCCCACACTACGCTTACTTGTACGCGGTCTCCACTCCAGGACTTTCCGGCTCCAACGGCCATCGCCCCTACGACAAGCGTGACCTGCCCACTGCCACTTCAGCTTGCTAATGGTTTTGGCTATGTCGGTGACCTTGGTTCTCCTGCGGATCTCCTCATTTCTGATTCTATCACGTAGGGAAATCCCTAACATAGCCCTTTCCATAGCACGCTGAGTGACCTTGAATTTGTGGATCAGGCCGCTTGTTAGTGTCCACGTTTCAGCGCCATAGGTGAGGACCGGCAGGACGCACTGGTTAAATACTTGTTATATAATGGTTGGTATGGTTTTACTAAGCTAAATTTCATTGAGCATCTATAAATTAACTCTTACCTAAACCTAGGTATTGAATGGAAGCAGGGGTTATTTTGCAGAAATCCATAATTAGTAGGACAGATTAATTTGTTTTGCTATAATCCACTACTTGAAAATATTCTGTATGGTACAATATGCAGGAACACTGCCCACATGAAACACGACACGACACTCAATTTTCCAACACTTTCTTCGACGCACGTTTCGTCCCGACACCGGGACATCCTCAGGAGATGTTGACTTCACAATGCGAAATCGTTGAGATTTCTACAGATATACAATCTTTCTACAATCTGCCTATCCAGCATGTACTCGTGGAGATAATACATGTGTCTACTTTTGTTGATCTCTTTTCTCTGTCTATCTGTATGGATTAGAAAAAGAAATGACATCGACAAAAGTAGATAGACAAAATTATCTCTTCGCGTATTTCCTAGCCCTACTAGACAGCTTTTTTGGCTTCTAGGGAGTTGGCTGAAACGATGCAGCGGGGAGCCATATTGTGTACAATGGAGGAAGACTTCAAGCGTGCAGAAGTTCTAAGAATAAAAAGACGAAGGTATGTAGTGATAAGCTTCTGTTTATGATAAACCACGTATTGTGTGTTGTTTTATTTCAGCCAGTAGAAGTATATTGCTGGACATTACAAACCTCCTGTCTGCATCGTGACTTGGAGCCTACTAATCCTGGAATGGATCTCCATCTTGCACTGTTTGACACTGCTTGGATCCAGAAGTCACCAGTATAGTACTTATATGAAAATGAAAATCTTTATTTTTCACATACCTAGGCCTAAGATCTAAAACTCTAACACCAGGTTCGGAAAGCAGGTTTGCACCGAGAAGAACTGCCACTTGCTCTTGTAAAAAATGTCATTATATGTATTATCATCAATACATATAATAAATCTGTAGAGGTCGAATTTCTGTACAAATAAAAAAAATGCTAAAAACGGATTCAGGGGGATGTAAGAAGTGAAATAGAACTAATTTAAATTTTTTTCAAATTTTTTGTTTCTCTGTTTGTCTGTTTATCTGTTTGTCTGTTTGTCTGTTTGTCTGTTTGTCTGTTTGTCTGTTTGTCTGTTTGTCTGTCTGTTTGTACGGGCTAATCTTTGGAACGGCTGGACCGATTCTAATGAAATTTTGTGTGGTGGTAGCTTATGTCCCTGGTCAACATATAGGATACTTTTCATCCCGGTAAAATAAAGAGTTCCCGTGGGATAGTTAAAAAACGGCAATAATTTTAACAGCTTTGTAAAGAACAACTGATGAACTTAATTTAGTAAAATTTGTTATGCTGATACCTTATGTTGCCTCTTTAACAAAATATATATGTAGGTATATAGTAAAACTTTATTAAGCCAATCGAGTTCGCGCGGGAAAGAAAACATTACAAAAACAGTTAGCAGGCTTCTTTCAAGTAACGGATTTAAATGAAATTTTATGATCCTACTTCCTACTTTATATATATGCCCGGTCAACATTTAAGATACTTTTCATCCTGAAAAATTTGAGAGCACCCGTGGGATGTTTAAAAAAACCTATAGCTACTTATCTACGTAGCATAATCAAAACGGGGTCGAAATATCGACAGTTTATAAATCGTCCTTTTGATCGTGCAACTAGGTATAACTATACAAGATAACCCGTACGTAGCAGGAACGGGTTGCTACGTACACAGCAGCGCATCAGAATGCTTAATTACAATATCTGGGCGTTGGTATCATCTCAGAATAAGATAAGTTTGGTTAGTATAGATATTACAATCCACGATGACACGCCCCACTCTGTCTTACTCCATGCGAATTGAGTAACACAAGCAATTTCGACAGAGTGTATAAGTAGAGGAAGACCAAAGAAGACATAGGTAAATTGTGTGAAAGAAGATAGCACGTTGACAGGAGAGATTGGAAGAAGACTCCTTTACGGGTCCATCGAACCCAGGGACCACTCATTTATCTTGGGAAAAATTAAGAAATTCCACGGGAAACATTTTTGTAAAAAAAAACGAACTGCACGCGGGCGGAGCCGCGGGCAACAGCTAGTTATACAATATTTCTTCAAATATGTTCAATTATCATTACATATTGTAATATTATATTATTTTCTCGTGAGGAGATGGAAGCATATTCCTATCATTTTTTTTACGCTATACAAGTTAGTACTTGACTGCGATCTCACCTGATGGTAACTGATGATGCAGTCGAAGATGTTAGCGTAAGTACTAACTTGGAAAGGGTAAGTTATGTCACCCTAACGGTTTCTACACAGCATCGTACCGGAACGCTAAATCGCTTGGCGGTACGCCTTTGCTGGTAGGTTGGTAACTAGCCACGGCCAAAGCCTCCAGACCAGACCAGACCTGAGCCAATTTAGAAATTATAAAATTCCAAAGTGGCCCGTGGCGGGAATCGAACCCGCGACCTCCCACTCAAATCCGAGCGTGCGTCCCCTGCGCCACGGAGGTCGTCAAATAAATAAATTAAATAAGTTTTAAATAAGTATAAAAATTGCAAGTACAATAAAAGCTTGAAGAGACTGTATAACTTAAAAACGAACGCCCCTCCACTACATTTTTCTTAGAACCAGTGAGCGTAAACACGTGGACACGTCGCATTCATTTTTATATTTGACGATCTATACAATAATGTTACCCATACATTGCACGGTAAATAAAAGCCTGCACAATAATGTTATACTATGTCCTACACTTATAAATGCATACTCGGTTAATTTATGTATCAGTCACAAGTCCTATGGTAGCATTACGTGCGTAATCCATTGTTTATAGCACAAATATTAAAATTCATATTTATGTACTGTGAACTGACTGCATAATATACAGTATTTGTAAAATCTTGTTCTACGAAGTCGCTATCCTTGTATACAACGAAGGCCAAGATATCACGTTGGGTGATCACATGTACCTTCTTCACCCAACTTACGTGAAAATCATTTATCTGGCAGAATAATTTTCAATGTAATTATATTAAGTAAGGTTTTTTTAACAGTTAATAACGAGTTAGTAGGTACTTGAATGTGATCTCACCTGATGGTAAGTGATGATGCGGTCTAAGATATTATCGTGCTAACTTTGAAGGGGGTTAGCAATCTCTGACAGTTCACATCATAGAGTCAGAACGCTTAATCGTTTAGTTGTGCATTTATTCTGGTAGGGTGGTGATTAACAACTTCCACCATACCAGGGGTGCAATGCGTAAGAAAAACGTATTCATCGTTATCGTAATTGCTAGCGAATTGCCCCGCAATTGACTGACGAAAATCAGGAACCCAATCAGCGAGCAGAATTAGTAAACGATTGAGATAACGATGAATACGTTTTTCTTAGACAGACCTAAGGAAATTTATAAAAGCCACAGGCGGGAATCGAACCCACCCACTCGAATCAACGCAGGACATTTTTATTCTTATGCTCCGTAAGAACTTTTCTATACGGATACAAGTGATTATGAATAGGGATCGACCCTTGAATTGTCTTACAGCATGCATAAAATCCAGGTTACTAGTGCATCTAAATATGCGATGAATACATGCATGCAGTTGCAAGGTCCGCATCCTTGAGTGCAGTGAAGGTACCTGTCAATGCATAAGTCATAATATGCGAATGAAGGTCAGTCACGTGTGTTTATGCGGGTGTTTCTTTGTTTGAGGAAATGTGGGAAATGCTGAAAATAAAATAAAGATATTATAACATTACTAACAGACCTTTCAAACGTTGTTTTATCGTTTAGGGGAACGAAATATAGAGTAGGACCGATTCAAAAAAAATATATATCTTTATTTCACGTAGGCCTAATATACAGGCTCTTGTAATAGGTCAATATGATATTTGTCACATTTGTATGGCGATAACTCCAAGTCGACTTAAAACTAAGTTTACGAGGGTTCCAACGTGCCCTGCACTGAGAAGAAGCCCACAACAAACTCAGCCAGGTTTTGTTTTCTGTTATCACCACTTCACAAAGGCTCTTAAAACTAATTGAGCTTGTATAATTACAGCAGTTCATTCATCCCCAAGGATTTGATTCATGTAAGTAATCCTTAATACTATAGTAAGCTTTATTAATAAGCATTCGTTTTACAGCGACTTTGAACTTTTTGAGGGATAAGTTTAATATTTCATTAGGGAGTTTGTTGTAAAAGCGTATCCCATTGCCTTTAAATTGCCTGCCTGCCCTGCTATTCCCGACTTCGGTAGCAGTCGCGGTCACGGCGGGGCAGGGGGTGCAAAGAATCTCCGGGCGACGGCGAGCTACCACCACAACCGACTATTCTTGGCTACGTATAATACCAGGACTCTGAAGTCGGACGAAAGCTTCGCCGAGATCTTAGTAGAGTTAGAAAAGATTAAATGGCACATTCTGGGGTTGTCAGAAGTCCGTAGAGAGGGGGAGGATACTGTAACCTTAGAATCGGGTCATATACTCTACTACCGCGAAGGCGATAGAACGTCCCAAGGCGGAGTGGGGTTTCTGTTCAACAAAGTCCTCGCCAACAATATCGTGGAGATCAGCAGTGTGTCGGCGAGGGTTGCGTATGCTGTTCTCAAGCTAAATAAGAGATATTCTCTTAAAGTAATACAGGTCTACGCACCAACGTCGACATACTCTGATGAAGAGGTAGAAGCTCTATACGAAGACGTATCCAGAGCTATGGGCAATACGAACAAGTCCGTCTTCACGGTTGTTATGGGGGACTTCAACGCAAAGGTGGGAGTACAAGAACGCGACGAGTCGAAAATAGGGCCACATGGATTCGGTGAGAGGAACCATAGGGGGCAAATGCTAGTCAACTTCTTAGAAAAACAAGGGTTGTTTTTGATGAATTCATTCTTCAAGAAGAGCGCCCAAAGGAAGTGGACTTGGCGGAGCCCCGATAACATCACCAGGAATGAGATAGACTTCATCATGACTGATCGTAAGGACATATTCAGAGATGTCTCTGTGATCAACAGGTTTGATACCGGGAGTGATCACCGCCTTGTAAGGGGCTCTCTGAATATAAACCTTCAGTTATATAGACGGCGCATGATGGGGTCTAATCTTCGTCCTCAATTCTCCCAATCCAAGGCGATACTACAGAAGTTCCAACTAGAACTTAAGAACCGATTCGATTTGCTGGAAACCACCGACGAAGTTGAACAGAAATACGGCGATTTGGTGAAGGTCATTCGTGAAGTGGGAGGTAAATATTGCAGAAAAGACGGGAGAAGTTCAACATCCAAAATCTCTAGCGAGACAATGGATTTAATGAGGCAAAGACGGGAGAATTCCGCAGCTGTTGTAGATCGGCGTACTCTGAACAAGCTCATTAAAAAGCGGATACGCTCCGACTTGCGAGACGCGAGTACGCGTAAAATCGAAGAAGCGATTGAACGCAACAAGGGGACCAAAGTATTCGCTAAAAGTCTTGGGAGGAGCCATCTTACAAAGCTGAGGACTTCAGACGGCAGAACCGTTACCTCGACTCCAGAGGTGTTAGCTGAGATCGAGAACTTCTATGGGCAACTATACTCTGCGCATGCCCCTAAACCCGTCCCTCACCAAATCACGAATGACAAGCGAGCGAGACTTGCTCGCCACTACACCGATGACCTCCCGGATATCGACGTTGGCGAGATTCGTATGGCCCTGGAACAGCTTCGTAATAATAAAGCACCGGGTGATGACGGTATCACAGCGGAGCTTCTGAAAGCAGGAGGAACTCCAATCCTGAATGAACTGAAGTGTCTCTTTAATGCCGTCATCACGACCGGTACAACGCCAAAAGAGTGGAGCAGGAGTATTACCATACTCTTCTTCAAGAAAGGAGACAAGAACTTATTGAAGAATTATAGGCCCATCTCACTCCTGAGCCATATTTACAAGCTGTTCTCTAGGGTTATTACGAACCGACTTGCCCGGAGACTTGACGAGTTTCAACCTCCGGAACAAGCCGGGTTTCGAAAAGGCTACAGCACCGTAGACCACATCCACACTTTAAGGCAGATTATGCAGAAGACCCAGGAGTATAATATGCCTCTGTGTCTTGCGTTTGTGGACTACGAGAAAGCCTTCGACTCCATCGAAACCTGGGCGGTTTTGGACTCACTGCAGCGTAGCCAAGTCGATTGGCGATATATCGAAGTGTTGAGATGTCTATACGACGCCGCCACAATGACCGTTCAGGTGCAAAACCATGCAACACATCCGATACCAATTCGAAGGGGAGTAAGACAGGGGGACGTTATTTCTCCGAAACTGTTTACTTCTGCTCTCGAGGATGTGTTCAAGGTTTTGGACTGGAAAGGGTGTGGCATAAACGTTAATGGCGAATACATCTCGCACTTACGGTTTGCAGACGACATAGTTATATTGGCAGAGACGCTGCAGGATCTTGAGCAAATGCTGACCGACCTTAGCACTTCTTCCAGACGGGTGGGTCTTAAGATGAACGTGGACAAAACCAAGATCATGTTCAATGAATATGTCATCACAAGGCCCATAGTTGTCGAAAATGTCAGCATCGAAGTTGTTCAAGAATATAACTACCTGGGACAGATTATACAGTTAGGTAGAAACAACTTCGACAAGGAAGCTGACAGAAGAATTCAGCTGGGATGGGCAGCATTTGGAAAACTGCGTCAAGTCTTCAACTCGCCGATACCCCAATGCCTAAAGACTAAAGTCTTCAACGCCTGCGTCTTACCGGTCATGACATACGGAGCAGAAACGTGGACACTCACAGTAGGCCTTGTCCACAAGTTCAAAGTCGCTCAGCGTGCTATGGAGAGGGCTATGTTGGGTGTTTCTCTGAAGGATAGAATCCGCAACGAGGACATCCGTAGGAGAACCAAGGTAACCGACATAGCACAACGGATTAGCAAGCTGAAGTGGCAGTGGGCGGGCCATATCTGTCGCAGGACCGACGGCCGTTGGGGCAGACGTGTTCTGGAGTGGAGACCGCGTACCGGTAAGCGCAGCGTAGGACGACCTCCTGCCCGCTGGACCGACGACCTGAAAAAGGTCGCTGGTAGCGGGTGGATGAGGAAGGCGGAGGACCGTGTGTGGTGGCGCGCTCTCGGAAAGGCCTATGTCCAGCAGTGGACGACTATAGGTTGATTGATTGATTGCCTTTAAATGATTTATTTATTTTCTCCAGTCTTGTTTTATGCACTGTACACTATAAGTTGTATTCTCCGACCTACCGAATCGATATAATATCGATAATCGATATACCCATTTCGGAAGAATTTGTTACAAAAACTGTGTCATGAGAATTTTGTATGTAAATATATTGGTACCTACCAGGAAAGACTCTAACCAGTTCCTACCTTACATTTTTAATCGTCGGTGTATTATTATAAGTTTAACAAGGTGTACACTGTACAGTCATGGAATCAAAAGGTTCGTCAATTTTCAAATTGGCTCATTTGCACTAGTCGATTGTTTTGGTATGTTGACATAATGGACTCTAGCAGTACTAGCGCAAGCAAAAATCAACACTAAGGTGACGAAGCTTTGCATTCCGCGACTATACTCGTATGTTAAAATAAAAATAACCAATAAAGTAAAAGTATCTGTTTCAGGTTAGGTCAGAACTCCCTCATAGTACCGATTATCTGTAAAAACATTTTTGTAAGCCATTTCGCATAAAAGCGACTACGCTCAGTAAATCCAAACGTGACGACCACAAATTGAATAATGCACCGACTTAATCAAGCCAGCCAGTTTTTGCATTATAATCCTTTCGCCACAGGCTAAATCCTGCTAGGTATTTTCACCACACCATCAAACAAAATTGAATTCTTACTCTCTAGACATAGAGTTTAAATTACATCGATTGTAACATCAGATTGAGTTTGTTACTAATCGATCAATAAAGGGTGTATTGAAATCAATCGCAGGTGTTCGGGTGATTGGGCTGTTTTTTTTTTTTGCTTTTTGTCCAATACCGTATGCATCCGACTATTGTATGATAATTCTATTGTCATATTTCAACGTTTTTGTAGAGGGACGCTCCTGGTCTATAAAGTGCATGTAAAATTGGTCAGAGGTAAATGTTTTAATTAAATAGAGTGCGTTAATAAATCTGTGTGTTTTAGTTGATAACAAGTTTAACTATTTTTATGACTATGACCATTGACCATGTACAAAAAATACTTAAATTAGCTTTTAACATTATTTTACTTACCTATAATTTAGATAGAATTACTATAGAGAGAATTCTGCCTTTGAAAATGTTAAAATATAATTATCACTCTTGCAAATTTTTGTGACCGAACTCCTCCAAAACGGCTCGACCGATTGTCATGAAATTTTTTGTGTACGAGTATGTTCGGAAGATCTGAGAGTAGGCCGTAGTAAGTTACAGTTATTTATATACCTAATTTCAAAACAACGTTTGCTGGGTCAGATAGTATTATCACAATATTATTAATTCATCATTATATTAATATGATTAAAGTTCGTTAAAAAATTCATTCCTGCAATGATGCAGTATGAAGAAATCGACCAAGGAATTCGGTTGATTAGCGCTGTTGCAACTATGCCACACTTCCTCGAATAGGCTACACTATTAAACACAACCCTGTCATCAGGTGTTTTTACACTAGATTAATAGAGCCTGATATTTACATAGGAGCACACATTAAGTACGTAAGAAATTAACAGGAGTGGAAAAAAGCATCTGACCTGAATGATATGAAAATTAAAATAGATATACAGAAAAATTCATAAAAACCAATCTAGCCGTTTCGAAAGAGTTTTTTTAAACACACGAGAATTTTATGTATGTATTTTAATTAAGATCGATTATCTGATCCGCCAAATATTGTTTTCCATATTAATTATTTACAAACACTGTCACACGAGAATTTTATGCCATGTCATGTACCATAGTACGTAGTAGCTTCGTCGTTTCAGCCGACAGACGTCCACTGCTGGACAAAGGCCTCATGCAATGATTTCAAACCCCTTTCCAACGCCTTCCCGCGACCCTATTAATGACGTCGGTCCATCTGGTCGGAGGTCTACCAACACTGCGCTTTTCGGTGCAGAGTCACTATTCCAGCACTTTGGGTCACCAACGTCCGTCGGTTGTACGAGTTTTGTGCCACGCCCGTTGCCACTTTAGCACCGCGATGCGTTGCACATATCAAATCTCTAAATCGCATACAGAATTGATACGGATATCAATTACCAAATTTAAACCATTTTTGTTGTTTATTATTACAGAAATTTGAATGGTTCATTCCCGTCCTGTTGGGAGAGTACTTAGCCATAGCTAATATTATGGCACAGAGTATAACAATGTAATACCCGGGAGCCAACTATCAGTCACCTAGCATTCGGCTGCAATATTCATTAGGGCTGACTCGCTGCTATTAATTCGCGCCAACCCTGATGCAAGTTGATGCAGGCTATTGTGCTAAGGTTTGTTTAATGTTTTGTGTTATAGGGCTGACAAAAATATCGTTACTATGCATATTTCATTTTTTTTTTCGATTTTTTGAATACTAAGTAGGTACTTTCTGTGCAAAATCAACTTTACCGGTACAATATGAAACGATATTTTTTTATTATTTAAAGTTTCTATTTGAGATTAACAGGCAAAAAAACTTTCCAGAATCTCAACTAGTAAAGAAGTTTGATTCTCCGAATATAATTATACTTCATTGCTAGCTCCTCTCCCATAATTTCCCAGGTGCAAAATAGTGGTTTTCTCCACAAGGACGTAGCCGTACAAAATGTAATCTGTGTAAACAATATTAAAAAAAAATGAATGACAAATCTGGGCCAAAAAAAATTAAATTTGCAAAAAAAAATTTAATTGTAAATAAAAAAAATAACAAAAAAGTGCAAAGTTCTAATTTAAAAAATCATTACTTCCTGATCTCTTGTCGTTAGGAGTTTTTGAAATTTCCACTCAATCGAGCAAAGCAAGAGCACGTGATTTTTCAGTGTAATAATTTAATAGAGTCTAATGTAAAAAAACATGTTGTTAAATATGTTACATGATGTGGGTGTCAAAACTCATGGGCATTCTAGTCGTTGAGTCACAATATATTTGACTAATGTGTTAGATGTGCAAACGCAATCCTCACCTTGACACTAACATTAGCGTATACTGTATTCATACAGTCATACAATCTCACGGTCACTGGCGATTCGATTTCGCGATCGCTTTCTTAGTCATGATCGCAAAGATGGCAGGTTATTTCATTGGTGCAATTAATTCTTCAAATAACATGGCGATTTGACTTAGACCATTCGCAAAAGACGGAATTGGGTAATTGATTCAATATTTTTTATTGCGGATCAGCTAGTTAGCAATAATGAACTTTAAAAATTTTCAAATAATATTAATTAATAATAAGACTATGACCAAAAAACTCGATTTTCACAAGAATTTGTAATTAAAGTAAGAATACGTGATAATAAAGATGTCATTAAAACACTTGACCGTCACTGGAAGCTTATATTGAGAGAAGCGTATCCGTTTCCGTCCGTTTCATGACGGTATCATGTCTCCTTATCGTACTTTTTATGACGTCAGAACCGGCTCTGTGGCGACACCTAGCGGCGTCGCGCGCCTTTTGGTTTATATAATGGTTCGGCGCGCTTCTTAGCTCATTGGCGTTTTAGTTTCCGTCGAAGTAACTTGCAATCGTTCCACATAGAACATTGCATTTGAATACTAAAGTGTAAAGTGCAAACTAAAATTATTATAAAGTGAATTGTGTTCGTCGTGAATTCGCAGTAAGTAGTCTCCTTGTTTTAATATAATCAGTATCTCCGCCTGTCACGCGGGAGACCGGGGTTCGATTCCCCACCTGAGAGTTAAATAAGTATAAGTGATCATTATTTTTAACGGTTTTTCCGTTCGGATCACTACATGAATATTTATTTTTGTTAAAATGTTCGTACTTATGAGCGTGATGTAATGTAAAATTACTCGTTTTAACTTGTTTGTGTGCATGTGTTTGTGTCTCTGTGTGTTAATTTCATTTCAGTAACAGTAAAGCAATGAAAGAAATGGCTGGCCCAAGCGGGCAGACTCGCAGTCATGCAGCCTTTCTCATTGCTTATGCTCATCAAAAATGTATACAAACAAGAATTCACAAGAAACTTATAAAGTAATCATACTCCAGGTTGATACACCTAGAAACAAACGAGAAGGTAAAAATGTATGATATTTTACTCCATTACGCCTCGCGCGTACACGCATACGCCGCTAGTTAATTCAAGTAAGCCGTACGCAGCTATTGTAGTATCACATACTGCATTTTAAAATTAAAATAAAAACAGCCTGTCAGGAGGCTATAAAAGTATCGCTTTCTTGGATCAGAGAAAATAGTAATAAATTGAACTATTAACTGGAAAAATTTAAATTTTCGGATTTATTGCACTAGCGGGCGGCAAGCGATCAGAAAGTATGAGATGCGCCAAAAAGAATCGTGAGCCAGGCTTGTGATTCTTTATTTTAAGCTTCGCTAAATAAAATACTACCTTCGAGTAAGAATCACTCCCACAATGGGTAGAAGTATTAGAAGCATTACCGTTCCATCGCGTGGAACTACTTGGCCTGGACATTGCTTGAAGTATTGCCGGCACGATCATTACAGCCCACCCTCATGGAGTGGCGCCTACGTATAATTCGCAAAAAGGTCAATCTTTTTCTCAGTCATATTATGCGAATCAAACAGACCGACGCCCCTCGCGGGGGCAAGGTATTTCTAGCATTGTTGTTCCATCGCGTGGAACTTCTTGGCCTATGGACAGTGCTCGCAGTGTGTCCAGCATGTCCATCACATCCCACCCTCGCGGGGTGGTGCCAACGTACAAATTGAACAAAGGAAGATCAATCTTTTTCCAAGTCATATTATGCGAATCAAACAGACCGACGCCTCTCGCGGCAAGGTATTACACAAGCATTGCCGTTCCATCGCGTGGAACTTCTTGACCGAGACAGTGCTCGCAGCGTGTCCAGCATGTCCATTACATCCCACCCTCGCGGGGTGGTGCCAACGTACAAATTGAACAAAGGAAGATCAATCTTTTTCCAAGTCATATTATGCGAATCAAACAGACCGACGCCTCTCGCGGCAAGGTATTACACAAGCATTGCCGTTCCATCGCGTGGAACTTCTTGACCGAGACAGTGCTCGCAGCGTGTCCAGCATGTCCATTACATCCCACCCTCGCGGGGTGGTGCCAACGTACAATTTGAACAAAGGAAGGTCAATCTTTTTCTAAGTAATATTATGCTAATCAAACGGAACGACGCCCCTCGCGGGGGCAAGGTATTATACAAGCATTGCCGTTCCATCGCGTGGGACTTCTTGGCCGAAACTGTGCTCGCAGCGTGTTCAGCATGTCCATTACATCCCACCCTCGCAGGGTGGTGCCAACGTACAATTTGACCAAAGGAAGGTCAATCTTTTCTCAGTCATATGCGAATCAAACAGACAGTCGCCCCTCGCGGGGGCAAGATATTAGAAGCATTGCCGTTCCATCGCGTGGAACTTCTTGGCTGGGAAATTGTTCACAGTGGACAGTGCAACATTGTGTGTTCAGTACGATCATTACAGCCAACCTCATGGAGTGGTATCTTCGTATAATTCACACAAAGGTCAATCTTTCCTCAGTCATATGCAAATCAAACGGACCGACGCCCCTCGCGGGAGCAAGGTATTATACAAGCATTGCCGTTCCATCGCATGGAACTTTTTGTCCTGGACAGCCTCGCAGTGTTGCTAACACGATCATTACAGTCCACCTTTGCATGGTGGACACCAATATATAAATAATAACTCTCACTAAGGCCAACCTCTTCTCAGTCATATGCAAAGCAATCAGACCGTCGCCCCTTTGCGGGGGCAAGGGGTTATAGAAACATTGCCGTTCCATTCCAGAACTTCTTAGCCTGGACACAGTTCTCGCAGTGTTGCCTGCGCGATCATTATAGCCCAAGCGCGCGAAGTGGACACCATCTTATAAATAATTCACACAATCTTTTCTCAGTCATATGCTAATCAGTCAGATCGTCACTCGGCCTGGATGGTACACCATGTCTTTCCAGCATGATCCAGAATAAACCACCCTCGCAAGGTGCACAGCAGTATAGGAAAGATTATCTTTGCGCTGTATATTTCGCAAGGAGCTCGCGGTCAGAGAGGACACGACTAGTGACGAATAAGTATGTCCACATCCGACAGAATGAAATTAGAGAATTTGACTCGTACCATTCTCTCAAAGCGGGTAGTTATAAACATCTTTCAAAATTGAAAGAAATAGGATGTCTCGAGGTAATAATATAAAAGTCAGTATGAGGGTATCGCATACCTTTAATCAAAAATCACGTCTGTATTTCCCAACATGACGGGAAAAATATTTCACACTCCTTTTTCAAGAAAAATAATATATGCAATGGCACACAAAATGAAAAGCATGGCGTATTACACACCAAGCTTTCCTTCCACTATTTGACCCGACGGGTTATTTCAGTCTCAACCGATATTCGACCTCAAGGCACTAAACGATTGTTTTTGACAAGAATCATTTCACTAATAAAATGTACCGCATTCCGGGTTTCCGGCAACCCCAAGACTTGTTGAGCAAAGTGGATATACTTAACACAGGCCTACTCCCATAATGGCGCTTTCTTCCACGCCTTTCCTAGGTCAGCAAATAAATTTCGATAAATCCGTTCTTTTGTGGCATAAGATCATAGTTTATTTAGGAATAGTCAAATGAGGTACTTATTCAATAATGTAATTCGGATTTTAAATGAAAGTCTAGTCTGAAGTCAAGTCTTAGTCTAAAAGATTTACAATGAATATAGGACTTTCGAATTTTGCCAGATTTGTTGTTCAACGAGGACGACTGAATTATCGGCACTTGTTGCTTTTCAAACACATGATTCTGCCGGACCTATCTTGGATGATGAGTGCCTTATCCAAATCCGCCAATTCTGGTGAATGCGTTAAACGAACTTGTTAAGTGAAAGGAGAATTGTCAGCTACTAACCTCAAAACTTTATCTTCCGCCAGTTTTGGTTTTTGGTAAACACGTGTCTCGTACCTAGTTTGGGAGCATTACTGGATGATCTCCCTTTATCGTAGTATTGTACATGATAGGAACAAATACTACTTCCAATCAAAAGGAAGTGTTGGCCCTACTATTTGCTTTTCAGAGACGTACTCACACCGGGCGTCAAAGTTCAATTTTATTCAAGGCGACAGCAAGTCTGACAACAAGTGGCGACAACAAGTGGGACGAGATTTTCACCCAGATTGAAAATAACTTCCATGTCCCGAAATTGCTAGATTGACATCAAACATACTACAACATACAAGTAAATCCCAGGCAGGTTCAACAGTTATACGTGTTGCGTACCTTCTGTCAAGTATCGCCAACCTCCATAGTGGCACTTATTTCCCGATATGAAAATAGTAATGCAAAGTTGGGAATCCCAGTAGTCGATCTATTTGCTTCGAAGAATACACACGTAGTACACAACTATGTATACCAAAGCTTGATTCATCTAAATAAGCCAACGGGAATATATTTTTTAATTCAGAGTCTGAGCGCTCGCTGCCCCGTTAAATCTGAAAAACCAACAAAAGTTTCTAAATTGACACTAATAACCCTACCGGCTCACAAATAGTACCATTTTTAATTTATATATGAATAATAAATTAATTATCTTCAATTCAAATTTTTTACACAAACCAGGTTTTGACGTATGTAGTGCCGAAAAATCAAGTTAGTAGCCATGCAAAACGTAAAACATATTATGATAGCAAAGGTTTCTAAATCCATCGATCTGTTATCTAAATAAGTTAAACTCTTACTTATCTATTTATATCATACAGGGAGATGTTAATAGCCCTTTTTAAAACATCTCGTCATACTGCGATGTTATTACTTCCTTATTCAGAAAGAATTATACATACTTTACCTACTTTACAGTATGTTGTATTCTGGCCGTAACTCGGATCAAAAACTTATACCAGTGTTTAACGGCAGTCAGGTTGGATGTTGCTCTGAATGTAGATAATCCCTAATTAACAACCCTATTTGATTATTATTGATAAATATTTCATTATTAAATGTTTAACGAAATATTTCAATTTATAATAATCTATTCATTTAATCTGTTCAATTAAAGTCGCTAAAACTCGCGCACAGTTTTTGCAAGATTGTTCAAAGAAGCTGGCATATCTGCTACTCCTGGTAGTGTTAGGTCTGTAGCTGTAGCTTCCAAAAGCTGATGGAGAGATTCACTCCCTTGATATGATATAGCAAATCGTGCAAATTGGCAATCAACCAATACTTGTAAACGTGAAGTGATTGACAATTATAATAATTCACTCAACTTTTCAATTCGATTTGTTATTAATATCATATTCATGTACAATATATTGTTAAGGAATAATAGTAAAAATTATTATTTTCAAAAATAATTGTTAGAGAAACATTATATATATCTCGTATACAAATTATTCTACTACATCACATTGGCGTAAAACGTCTAATATGTGGCGACACCAGGCGAAAACAAACAGGCTCTCAATATAAGCTTCCAGTGACGGTCAAGTGTTTTAATAGTAGCGTTTTACCTGAAAATAAAACGTTTATTAAAATACTTACCTCACTGGAAGCTTCCAGTAATTCCTGCCTGGTGATATTATAGAGCCAATGAGCTAAGAAGCGCGCCGAACCATTATATAAACCAAAAGGCGCGCGACGCCGCTAGGTGTCGCCACAGAGCCGGTTCTGACGTCATAAAAAGTACGATAAGGAGACATGATACCGTCATGAAACGGACGGAAACGGATACGCTTCTCTCAATATAAGCTTCCAGTGAGGTAAGTATTTTAATAAACGTTTTATTTTCAGGTAAAACGCTACTATTTTCAGTTTAATTTTCCTTTCTTATAGGTTGAAAACACATTTTTAGTAAATAAATAATAATTAACCACATTGAAATATTATCTTTCTCATTTCTGAACCAGCCCTGTTTGTTGCAGCATGCAGTTGCCGCCTTTGTTCGGGCCTGTCCGTGTAGCCAATGATTAATTGCATCTATGAAGTCTGTAATTTCACCGCATTTCACGGCGAAAAACTGAAAACTGCAGAGTTTAATTAAATTGATACGTCACAGCCACGGCCCGCCTTTCGGGTGTTGTGTGCTGATTTTGTTGACTTTGTTGTTGCTCATAATGTTGCGAGTTTTTGAATTCATTGAGTTTTTGCGATTTCGACTCAATTTTCATTTCTATGCGCCTCGGTGCGCGAGTCCGACACGCACTTGGCCGGTTTTTTGCTACCAACTTCCTTATCATCAGCCCTCTCCCACTTTTCCGATTTAATCTCCCATTGCCAAAAAAAGGTAGCCTGGCAGAGATCGCTTGCAGCGATAAGACCGCCTTTGCATACCATCACTATTAACTTTTTTCTTTGTTCTGTGTATTTTTTTCTATGTAACTGTGTTTGGATGCAATAAAGTGTTTCTTCTTCTTCATCTTCTTCTATATTCGCTTATCTTGTTTCAATTGCTCCCACATCCAGGGCATCTAGAAGAGATCCTCATTAATAGCGATAAGATGTCACTGTGCATGTCATTTCTATGTTTGTCTCTATGTATCTTTATATGTACAGAATAAATAAATTTAGTATTTTTACTGAAAGGACACTGATACCACGTTTGTACTTTCAACTTTAACTGCACGAAAGGAGATTTATGATAGAACAAGTTGATTCTTTATTTCAGCCGATAAGATGGTGGTCAAAGGCAAGAAGATTTATATCCCACATGACTTTACGCAGCTTGGATCCAGCGACTATACGAGTATCAGTCCACTAGTTGAGGGTCTGTCAATACTACGTTTATTAGTGCATTGTCACCATTCCAGCACCTTGGGTCTCCAACTTCCGTCGGTGCCACGTGCTACGCGCTGTGTGCCAATCGCCATTTCAGCTTTGTGACACGTTGAGTTATGCCGATGAATAGCTGATCGTCTACGAATCTCCTTATTTCTGCCACGGATCTGTCATTTAAGTCGACTAATGCAACTAACAAGCCCCAAATGGATCTTTTTGACCGTGACTTACCTACTTTGCGTGGTATATGTACAGGTATCCTACGAGAATCGTAATTTGACTCTGGATATAAAATATCCATTATCCAAGTATACTCCACTATGTTATCAAATCGATCCATCAAAGGATACCTACATCCTATAGCTAATTGTAAGACATTAATTAAAAACTGGCAGAGAACACCTACATAAAAACATTTTAAGCATTTAATCATATTATTATGATCATTTCCGTAACCGATACAAAATGTGCGCGTGCATACAAATCCTTTGAGAAAATATTTGAGATAGCATTCACACACTTGTCTTACCTTTGCGTGATTCGATCATTGATTGTTTATGATAATCTGCCAATTTGAATACGTACATAACTTCCGATGCAACCAAATTTACATACGCATAGAAATAAACACCTTGCAAACATGATGTAACATACTCGTACGTGTTTAGTGACTTTAGATTTTTAAGGTGGTTTGGAAGAATAATCGCGCGAAATTAAAATCCGGTTAATTTTGTCTAAATAGCAAATTAATACAACATAGGTTTATGGACCTCATAATAATTGCGAAGTACATGCTTTTATTTAAAATCCAAAACCAAAGGTCAAAAATAATTTTGTGTAGTCACTCAGATTTTGAGTCATTATGAGAGTCAGTCTAATATCTGGAAACTAAGGACTTTGAAACATAGTTTTTATTAAAACTGTTATTTGCGCCATTATCACTGTCATACACATGATAGGTGCAAATAATTTGGTATCTGCAAAAAATTAAATTTAAATTAATATTAATGTGGATTTTGAGATCCTGGGATTGATCTTGATTCAGGCCTAGAGTACTTAAATTGCTTGAATTGTTAAAACTCTGAACGTGTGAGGCCCAAGGTGTTGAAAAGTGGAATGGAATTGACGGACCGTGGGTCCAGGTGGTAGTGCGACATCAAAAGAGTTACGTTTAGTCTCTGGATTCAGCCAGGGTCAAATCTTGGTGGATTACTCAAAAACGATAAATATACTTAATAATGATTTTAAGATTACAAATGCGGTCTTACTGCCGATACGTACCTACAAAGTTTGCGCAAACATTGTAGGTACCTAAATCACAGAGAAAACTATATTTCACTCTCACATTCAATTAGGCAAACTAAGATAAAGTGCATTTAAACGAACAGACATTTGTCATTAGTAAATTATGTAAATTGTTACTAACAGTGCATGCAAATCTGATATTGCTAATCTTGATATGACGGAATTCAAATGTAACGAAAGGTGTTTGCAAAAGTTGATCATGATTCATCTGTTTATCATTTTTGAAATAAAATGGAATGGAATAAAATTGTTACGAGTTTAATCGTTGTGACTTACGATAAGTAAGATGTTGGTAAGGTTCGTCGTTTTCGAAAATTCTGAGGCAGGATTGGAACACTGGCTCATCATATTAAATATGACTGAATCTAAAACTCATAACAGCCCTTAACTGAGAACAGGACGTATTAAGTGATTTAGCCTTATTCGCACAGCCCTATTAAGCTTGGCAGTCTCACACATCTCACAAGTCATAATATCGTCATTCTTCTTTGTTTAAAACCAAGTACAATTTAGTTGGCTCAAACGCACGTAAATCCGAAAATTAAAGGTTGCATGCACGAAAATCAAACCGTATCTGAAGAATCAGTAGGTGCCTACTCAATATGGCCTTAATAACTTTTGTTCCGACCGATGGTTTTTGGTTTTGGTGGTTTTTGGTTGGACGAATCGAGTCTGGGTATACCAAGAGGTGGTACGTAATTTTGCACGTTTACCATCAGACTGACGAGGAATTTAATCATACACCAACATGGAGATGAAGACAATTAAGCCCGGCATAATAGAAAAAAAATACTAAAAAGAAATGGGCTGAAAAAATAAAGGATAGAGGCGATTGGTAAAATCTGGTCGAGGCCTTTATTCAAATAGAGATCAATATCAAATCAAATAAAGTTTGACCAAAATACAATAATTCTAAATAGTGATGTGGAAATAAGAGGATATAATAATAATAATAATGCTGATATGGAATAATAATGAAAAAGATCATCAGAAAAGTCATATCAGGCAAGACAAAATCAACTAGTAAAGAAGCGAACAAAAATCAGAGAAAAAGAGGGATTAATTTAATAATTATACGTAGTATTCAGAAATTCTTCTCACAGTCAATTAGGTAAGCTCAGGTAAATCACATTTAAATAAACAAACGTTTTGTCACAAGTGAATGTATTTAAATTGTCGCCGATAGTGGCAAGGTGGTATGCAAATCTCATGCGCCAATCTCACTTGATGAGTGTCTAAATGAGAAAATTATTCAAAAATGCAAGTGCAGGGATTCCTCGCTTTGTCCTTTTGAAGAAATTTCCGTGGGATTCTGTGGGAATACTGGCAGGATACTTGAATTAAATAAATTAAACACTGAAATGGTTAAATTCGCATGCATATGGGCAAAGTTTTGAAAACTTTTTTTATACACACAGCGCATCTTTTCTCAGTTTTGCATTTTGCTATTTTTATAAAACGTTAAACGAAATAATAGTCCTGCTTTATTAAATAATAATTTGTGGTACTTTGATACAATCATTGATTGATATCAAAGTTAAATTAATCAGATTCATTTAACTTTGGTATAATGAAAAAATAACTTTTAATCAAAATGCCGTGAGAAATCTGCTTACTTGAGAATTCTCTACATTTTTTTTCTAATGATTGTATAGACTTGAATCCCATACATAGTCTAGAATCTGTGATGTCTCCTCTCACTTTGAATTATGTAAAATAAAAAGAAAATGAGGAAAAGTATTTGAAATTAGGAAAATTGCTTTTGCGCTGCAAATCAGTTTTACCGTTCATCAATTGAATATAAAAAATGATAACACATTTTTTTATAATCCAAAACAACATTTCACTAAAGGGGGTCCTATAAATATTTACTTATGCAAAAATTTTGCAAATGATAATATGAGAAATTCCTTGTTTGAATAATTCTCATGGTCAATTTGACACGTAACCACAATTTGATAATGATCCTGATGTAAATAAATCGACTTTTGATTCAAATTTAAAAACTGTAGAGTGTGTGAATTAAATGGGAAAAGGATAGAAGATATGTTTCGGTATAACCTTGGAAAGAGACAAATGGATTGCAAATGCAAAAATTATCCAAAACGTAATAAGGATGCGATTGATGTATGCAAATATGAGAAAGGTAAACAGATGGCTTTACCAGTGTTATAAACAATTTATGTTGTGAACACTTTTTTATAAACTTACACAAAAACAATCCAAACGAAAACAAATAAATATAAACTTTGTGCAGTCACCAGTTTATTCCGAATAAATTTCCAGCACTTGGAAAATTATTTCTAATTTGACTCAGTTCTGATTTGGTTGCAGCCTTCGGCTATGATAGTTACCACTCTTCTGGCAAAATGGTTACTAACCAGTGATTTAGCATTCGGGTGCGACGCTGTGTAGCCAAGATTAACATTTTTCACTTAATATCAGATGAGATTGTACCTAGTCGAGAACTAACTTGTAGATATATCACGTAACTACTCGTATGTGAAAAAATTATGTATAATGTTTGGTGGAAACAATCTCAATGGATCAATCAGAACAATGAAAACAACTAGATATTACATCAATGCAAGTATTATCTTGATTTTGCTATCGACACCATTTTTGTTAAAACAAAACGCGTGATGAATGTATTTCAAGTTTTGAACGAAATAAACGAGTTAAAACTAAACAACGAACGATCGACATTTCAACGCCAAAACGGAAGTTGTGCGCATTCTTTTAACATTATTCGCTGAATTTATGTTTTTGAACATTGAAGTAACTTTATATTAAATGTGGTGTAGGCGATGATTTAGGATAACAACGTAATTTTTTTTCTAATTTAAAACAATTGTCTTCTTTATTATTAAACAAAGCTGGGCCAATACCTTATTCATAAAATTAATTAAACTTGTAAAATACTTTGCCTAGTTTTTTTTCGGTGTAAGCAGCAACAAAACACTAACATTCAGTTTATTAATCGTGTGTTTCGTTTTTAGTCTGAATAACAGAACCCTAAAAAGATTGAATTGACCCCAAACAACACTTTGTTCCATAAAAAGAGTACACCAAATTAGTATTTGTTTGGTCCGGTTTATTAAATGAGGAAAATTTTAAATTGAGTTTCTTTTAGATATTAAGTGTGATATGATACTTGACTGTAACTGATGGCAGTTAAAGATTTTAATATTGTAATAACAAATACGGAGAAGGTAAATAAACCCCAGTTGTATAAAGTACCTGAAATACTCTCAATTCTTTGGTTTGGTTTGCTTTGTTGGTAGTGTCATATCATAAAGTGGTAACTAGCCTCGACCGAATCTCCCCGTAGACTGGACCTAAGTATAATTTAAAAAAAAAATCCCAAACACTGGACCTATCTGGATCTAATTCGCGACCTAGAGACTAGTCTAGTAAGAAGCTTCAGTCGCGGATAGTTACCACCCTACCCGCAGACGTACCGCTTAGCGATATACATTGAATCAACTAGCAGCCTACGCATATATTATACTATTATAACGTTACCCAGCACTAGAACAAGTAAAAGTTAACAAATATTATTAAAATGATTAATCACGAACCAGTATTCAAAAGGATTCATATTAAGTTAGCAAAATAAAAAAAAAATGCATAACCTACCGATAACAATAAAAGGCGTCCATAGACAAACAAAATTGTGCTATATAGTATAATGTTTCGAA
Source organism: Coenonympha glycerion (assembly GCA_963855885.1). Lineage (NCBI taxonomy): Eukaryota > Metazoa > Arthropoda > Insecta > Lepidoptera > Nymphalidae > Coenonympha > Coenonympha glycerion. Next base: position 2,623,076 of record OY979647.1, read on the forward strand.
AGATTCAAATTTGCTTATTTTTAAAATGTGTTGTATGACGTTTAGAAGTCTGTTCCAGAGTTAAGAGCACCCAAAACTCAATGGTGCAGGTGTCCTCCAAACAAAAGGGTTTAGGTTTGATACCCGTCTCGGTGTATAGCGATTTGTGAAAAAAATAAAACATGGGGTCCGCGGCGATATAAGCGACGGCAATGATCCGTCGTGGTTTTGAATAAAGGGTTCCGTACAATTAGTCGAAGTAGTTTACTTATGACCACACTTGATGAAAGCTGTGTATGACCATTGACCAAGTAACCAAGGGATTTGGGATGCCTTAACTGACAGGGTAAATAATTAAGATTCAATTTTATTAATACCATTTTTATTTCAAAAATTTTTTTATTCCAAAAGCTTTAATTACTACAAAGTTTTTGGTTTTCTTTGTACAACCATCTCATTCACTTACTTTTACTATTATTTTATTTCCTATTTAATTAAAATTATATGAAGTAACAATAATGTGTAATTTAAACCAGTGTGGGTATTATTAATTTTAACCATATTAGACCACAAAAAGGATTTTAATACCTAATAATGGCATAGTAAAATTACAATTTGCAAAATTAAATATTTTCAAACAAAATCCCACGAAGAAAGTAACGGGAAAAGAAAGAAACTTTCAGAAATATAATACTTTAAGACTAGCTAGCGTTTATACGGAAACTTTTCATTGTATTCCACCCTGCAATAAAGAATTCTATAGTGTAACGAAATTGGTTCTTTAATAAATGGCACGAGTTGACTGAACCCTAAAAGGTATAGTGATGGCAAAAAGTTGGCTCGCGTCCGATAGCCGGCAATGTGAGAGTCACTGTCATCAATCAGCGTGTATAAAATGAAAGTAGTATTTGTTAGAAGCACCTACTACCTAGTGTGTTGGGTTGTAGGAACCTGCACCGACCATTAGGGAAGGTTAGGGTGTGACGACATTTTGTATGAGACTACCCGTAAAGTATAGTCGATAAGTTAACCGAAATTAATGCAAAATTTTGCAAAACGAAATTAAACGTATTGTTTAATTTAAACGAAGAAAAACCGAAAAATACCACACTGTTTAAATGGAAGTGGTTTTTGATTTAGAACTTCTGCAGGCCCATTGTAAAGAATTTACTCGTAGCATTACTAATATTAGCACAGTTTAAAGATATTCTATCCTACTCTTTTAACACTGTGGTATTACTATGGGGCAATGCTGCTGATGTGCAAAATACCTAACTCATCTGTTGAGCAGATATTTTTACAGAGAGAAGTTATCATACGAATGGTATAAAACTATATATCATATCATAATAATATTATAAAGGCGAAAGTTTGTGTGTATGTTTGTTACTCCTTCACGGCTCAACTACTAAACCGATTTAGCTGAAATTTGAAACATAGGTAGCTTATAACCCGGATTAAAACATAGGCTACTTTTTATCCCGGAAAAATCCGTAGTTCCCGTGGGATATTCAAAATACCAAAATTTCTAGAGCAATCTATAGCTACATCTATAGATAGATTGTTCAAGCGAACTTGCTTGAAAGCATGTTTAAAGGTTGGAATAGGGAACGATAACGGGAAAATGACGTTTTCCTTAGGATTCATGAAAATGCGAATTTGACGCGGGCGGGGCCGCGGGCAAAAACTGAATCTATTATCACTATAAATGTGAAAATGGCCACTATGTAGGTTCTGAACATAGCACTGTACGCATTTAACAAGTGTGTTTTAGTTGAACAAGGGGATATGGGATAATAATGCTATAATGCTATAAATGTGAAAAAGGTACCTATATTATAGGTTCCGACATTACAACTGTTTCGCTATTAACATTTTGTGTTTTAGTTGAGCAATGAGATACAGGTTAATAATATTATAAGTTATAACTATGAAAACAGGTACCTATATGATATAGGTTCTGAACTAACATCTGTTTCGTTACTAACAATGTATGTTTTTGTTGAGCTATGGGATATGGTATAGTAATTAGTAATGCTGTAAATGTGGAAATGGGTACCTACCCACAAAGGTTCTGAAAGTACAATTGTTTCGCTATTTATAATGTGTGTTTTGGTTAAGCAATGGGATACAGGTTAATAATGCTAAAAAGGTGTTCCTGTATAGTTTCTGATATTAGAACTGTTTCGCTATTAAAAATATGTGTTTTAGTTGAGCAATAGAATATGTGATAGTAATTATGCTATAAATGCGAAAATGGATACCTATAAGGTAAAGGTTCTGAAATTATTTCACTCTTAAGCGGATACGTTGATTTTATTTTCGTCCTTCTCACTCTTATGAATACGTTGGTGGGTGAGGTTAGGTTAGGTTAGTATGTAGCGTTGCGGCAGAATATAACAGAAAAACGTTGTTTTACCTAATTACTTCAAAAACTAAGCCAGTTATTTAAATGTCGTTCTGAGCGTTTTTGGGAACTATTTTTTACCGATACATTAAAACAAAAATTACAATTATGTCCATCGTAGTTTTCGATGGAAATTAGAAAAATGGAGATTTTGAAGCAATTTTTGGGAGAACTTTTTGGCGAGAAATTTTTATCCAATCGTTTTTCTGAATTTAGGTTAACACATATGATGTTTTTTCCCAGAAAATCCAGGACTCTCACGGGATTTGTAAAACCCCGAAATTCACACGGGCGAAGCCGCGGGCAAAAGCTAGTATAATATATATATGATACACGAATGGTATATAATAAGTATTTTTACTTTTAACAGATACCCTACAGTTCTCTCAAAAAAATACAATCTTTTAAAAGATGACAGCGCTACCAGCAAAGCCTTCGGCATATACAAATGCATATAACTCACAAGTTTAGCGCATCAGACATGGTTTATATCATTTTAATCGCTTCCCGTAATCGAGTTTTACATACAGACAGTGCGACCTTAATTTGAAAATAATAACGTCTGGTCTGTATAGAATACAGTTTGTGCAGACTAACTTGGTAACAGAGCTTATCATTTTGTTCATTTATTAAAAAAAACATAAGGAACAAATATATAACTTTAAATATAAACATAAGACTGCTGAACGAATCTTATTCCTGTGTCGCTTTCTTATATCTAGCGTCCACTGATCTCCATAGAGTATATAGAATAATATACTCTGGATAGCTTACTCCATTCATCTGACAGTTCATTTTTTGTGCCGATTTGAAGCGCCACTCCCGAATTAAACTGACACTACTCCACGGTACTAAACTGACATTTGTTGATAGTGACCGCCATTTTGAATGTCAGTATATTTTAGTCCCACGGACGCTCACGCCAGGTTACGCAACAATCAAAATGGTCAAGTGTCTTCATTTTTACGTTGACAGTCAGCACTCCAGAGATATAGATAGAGCTCAGTGCTAGCGTCTATCAACAGTTTGTCAAGGCTTTCTACACTGTGGTTACCTTAGTTACCCACTTAAATCTACAGTGTCATCATTTTTCCTCCAACTATAAGAACTTTTGAAGCTTGAATATTGGAGCTTTTGAACTTATTTGGCTACATTGATTAAATATGAATCGCCATCACTGATTACCTCAAGATATGGGCATCCGAACGATTTACGTAAACCTTTTTCATACAAGCAAACAGTAGCGCCAACTGTCAAAATACTATAGGTGGCCGCTGAGCGAGCTACCGCGTGGCCTTATACTGTTGGTACTAATGACACCCATAAACTGGCGACATTTTTTCCCGCGGTTCGCCCTGTCTATAGAGTAGGTGTTTTAGTTGTAGGAATTATCACCATTCAATACATATTTGATTACGATCTTGTTATTATCGTAAATATACTCCCAGTTTAGCTTAGTTAAAAAAGCGTGAGTTTCGTAGTGTAGAATACTCGGTTGAAACATAGCTTTGAATAAACCAACCTACTCTATAGAATAACACCTAAAACAAAATATTTTATATTTTCACCCATTACACCCATCGCTCGATAGGTGGCGCAGTGCTGTCTGCAGTTAGCTCGTGCAAACGAGTTCGTCATACCAAATATATAGGTGTATATTCTGATGACTAGTAAGAGAAAATTTCGTTTAGATCCTTTAAGTTTCCGTCACGCAACAAATCAATTTTCTTTCGCTTAGCTCCGATACCGTCCGAATAGAAACTGTTTAAAAAAACTCAAAGGAATGGGATTCAAGGTTGTAAAAATACCTAGTACATAGTCCAGTTGTTAATTTCCACTGAAACATCATTTGTACCTCTTATTATCTACTGGTTTAGTTTTTTATCATAATAGCATTGATTTATAAACTAAAGATTGTGGGTCAGCGCTAAAAAGTGTCCGAACCGAATGACATACAAAACGGGAAAAGACATACAATCGCACTTCAGTCTCGTGTTTGAAAATTAGGCTGTACAGTAATGGTTTAAGACATAAATTACAATGTTTTAGTTTGTTTATTAAAATTCTCATGTACCCTCGTTTATAATGTTTTAGTTTGTTTATAAATTACTCATGTACCCTCGTCTATAAATGTTTTCTCGGGACACTTTTTTCGTCAATTTTATATTACACCCGTCGTCCATAGATTAATAAGCCTATGCATAATAGCTATTATTCTGGCCTCATTCATTTCTTTTTTGTCTCCATGTCACTCTCTGTCGATACACTACTCTGTGCAAGGTGATTCGTCATCCAAACGATTGTTTTCCGATATCGATCCTCGGCAAACGATACCGAGAATGGTCGGCGGTTCGGAGCTAATACTGTAATTACATTGATGATACGTGCTGTAGGTCAGGTATACTCAGGTATCGAGTTTGCGGTATTAATTAGACCTTTTCATAAAAAAAAACGTTCGAAATGATGTCAGTGGTACTTTGTGCCGTTTTGTTTGTAATATTGTCAATATTTTTAACTTATTATATATATTATACTGTCAATATTTTTAACTAATGCTAACTCACGTCACTATACTCTGACTTTTAATTCGATGCAGTAAAATTACCTACGTTTCGTATTTTACTAAAGATTTTACTATACTTTATTATTCCTCCTATACCTATGTAGGTATTTCACAAAAATAACTTAAAATATTTTAACATTATTATTTTAGAAAACTGAGAAAAATAATATTTATGTAAAATACTTTGATTATATTATATGCAATATATTTGCAAATATAATGCAGATTTTTAGTGGAGAATAGTTTAATATGAACATAGAGTGGAGTGTTACTGAATAGTAGAGTGGCCTATAAACCCGAATTTTCTTCTTTTGAGTCTCGCGTGAAAAAATCTTAATTTTTATTGTTCTAACCGAATACTTTAGTTGGTTTTACATTCAGTGGGGATATTGTTTCTACTTAAAACAACAAATTACCAGGCGAGCATAGACTCGAAGTGTTGTTGCAGACGTCTGCAGCGGTGCAGATGCTCTGGGAGTTAAGAGCTGTTAATTCAATTAAATATCATGTACCTGAATAATGCAAAGGGTAAGCACTTTTCATGATGTACTGATAAAATTTAGGATACGAAAATATAAATAGATAGATACAAATATGTATTAAACATATAGGTAGTTCTACTCTTTTCCTTCATAAAGTTGTTTGGTTACTATTTTGGATAATTAAAATACACATGTAACGCACTTTCATAATATGATAATTATTAATAATTCGATATAATAATTATATAATTTATATAATAATTCAACGTGAGAAAAAAAAAAAAAAAAAAAACGTCGCGCCCACTCTGTCAAAATCGCTTTTGTTTTATTCGATTAGTATGGAGTTTGACAGAGTGGGGCGTGCCTTCGTGGATTGTAATAGGTATCTATAGCCCATTCAATACTGTTATCTCATTTAGAAATTTTGACGCCCCGGTTTTTCCTTCTTTCTTTCCCCGTCCGTCCGTCCATCCGTCCGACTGTCGGACAAATCTGGAATAATTATGATCAATAGGGGTTATCGTGTTATATTTTTAAAAATAAAACTACTAGTAACTTAACCAGTATATTTTTTTATAGTAACAAATAACAATAAACCTCTAAAAAACAAAGTTAGATTTGTGGTTCATTATCAAAAAAAAGTACTTATACATTATATTATCTAGTTCAATGAACGAAACTTTAAAGTTTCACATTTTTTGTAGTATGGAACCTTCGGTACGCGAGTTTGACTCGCACTTGGCCAGTTTTTTCTAAATAGGCTGAGTTCTGCTTCGGTGAGGATAGATTATAATTTACGAAAGTAAATGCGTTTATTACGAGTATGTTACGGTTCACAATATTTCGACTGTTTACATCTCGTGCGTATTTACAATATTTTGGTGACATAACATGAATATCCAAAACATTACGATTAAATGATTATGATTATTTCGTTTATTGCCCGTGGTACCCCCGATGGTCCCCCCGGGGTACCACGGGTAATTGTTTTGCCCGTGGTACCCCTGGAGCTCCTAGGGGTACCACGGGTAAAAAAAAATTACCCGTGGTACCTCTGCAAATCAAAAAATACAAAAAAAGGAAAACGCAATTATAAACCGTTTATAGACTATCCTTTATGCCTAAATTGAAATAATTGATTAAAGTGACATAAGAAGACACGAAACTTAAACTAAAACTGCAAAGTTTTTTTTATAGTTCCTTAAACTTAAATATTTATTATGTACTCCTTTTTATCTTAAAATTAAGAAAACTTATATTTTTTCAATTCCTTTCACACTAAAATATTTGTAACGCACGAGCATTTTTATTTAAAATAAACGGACTAAACAAACAATTTAACGAAAAACAAAACAACTTACATAATTTCAGTTCCTGAAACTAATTTATTTTATTTTTATATAAAACATAAGATTAGTACTATAATTATAGTAGAACTGTTGTGAATGTGGGAGTACGAAGCACAAGTAGGTTAAACAACTAGAATTAAATAACAAAATAATAATTATACCAAAAAGGGCATAGACCCGGAGTCTGTGGTTTGTAAATTTATACTAATAAAAAAAAACTATTTTTTTTTTAAGTAGATATTGTGTGTATTGTGTGCGGAAAGTTATACTTTTCTGCACAAGTGCTTTTTATTTTCCACTAAATTTTATTTTAAACTGGGACTCACAAAGAAATGACAAACTTTCCGCACTTGTATTGAAATGTATTATTATAAAGGTACTTTTTTATAATAAATAAACTGACAAAATAAACCATAAAACTTAAAACAAAAACAACATACTTTATTTTAGTTCCGTAATATTTATTATTTATCCCTTAAATATATAAAAAACCGGCCAAGTGCGAGTCGGACTCGCGCACCGAGGGTTCCACGGAACGGTATTTTTTTCGACAGTTTGCTCAATAAATCCAAAACTATCAGGCATAAAAATAAATAAAAATCGGTTTTAGAATACACAAGTAACGCCCTTTCATATGATACCCCACTTAATAATGTTATTTCATTTTGAAAATTCGAAGCCGCGGTTTTCCCCCCTTTTTAAATAAATAAAAAACAATTTTCAATGTTTTATGATTGCAATGGCGTTGGGTCGCTATTAACTTAAACTGTTCTAAATTTCAAGTCGATAGCTTCGATAATTACTGAAATAATCGAGTGTGACAGACGGACGGACGGACGGACGGACGGACGGACGGACGGACGGAGAAAGTCTCACCATAAGGGTTCCATTATTACCAAATCATGCTGAGTTGGGGCCCATTTCTGGGTTGTGCCACGTGCAACAAGCGGTGCCTGCGGCTTCCATCGTTTGGGCAATTTTTTGTCTTGGTTGCCCAAGCGATGGAAGTTTCAGCCCCCGTTTTTAGTTTTAGTTACTTTTAGTATGTGTTAGTAGTAGTTTTAGTTATATAGCTGTTATAGTGGCACAAAACAGAAATAAAGTTCTCATTCATTCATTCATTCATTCAAATTGGTTTGGAACCCTAAAAATAGCAGCTTTCCTGTGGCTTTTCCCGCGTACATGGAAATGTCTTTTTTTTGAGCAAATGTATTAAAAATATTTTAGTTTCAGAGACTGAAATAATGTAAGTTGTTTCGTTTAGTTAGTTTATTTTAAATAAAAAGGCTCGTACGTAACAAATATTTTAGTGCGAAAGGAATTGAAAAAATATAAGTTTTCTTAATTTTAAGATAAAAAGGAGTACATAATAAATATTTAAGTTTAAGGAACTATAAAAAAAACTTTGCAGTTTTAGTTTAAGTTGCGTGTCTTCTTATGTCACTTTAATCAATTATTTCAATTTAGGCATAAAGGATAGTCTATAAACGGTTTATAATTGCGTTTTCCTTTTTTGTATTTTTTGATTTGTAGAGGTACCACGGGTAATTTTTTTTTACCCGTGGTACCCCTAGGAGCTCCAGGGGTACCACGGGCAAAACAATTACCCATGGTACCCCGGGGGGACCATCGGGGGTACCACGGGCAATAAACGGATTATTTTTACATTATATCACAGTGAGCTGGGATTACATACATTGCAAGAATTAAATTTTTCATCACGAATACAAGTATGAAGTATTTTCGGAGATGTATTATGACATTATTTACATAATGACACATTACATAATGTTCAGTTTAATTCATAATTTTCTCATTCATTTACCTCAAATACGGAAAACGAACCCAGAAACTCACAGGTTGCAACAACACAATACGACGTAAACGGCTTTTGGTTGAACGGAACCCTCAGTTCATGAGCGCGACTCGCACTTGATCACTTTTTACCTATTACATTGTGAGCGAGCAAAAAAATACTTTTTTTTTTATTTGTTAGAGTACACAAAATAGTTCTTACTAAAGGATGATAATTAACGGCGTAGAAGCCGTATTTAAGCGATCTTTAGTGAGGTTTTGTTTAAAAACTATAAAGACAATTACTTTTAAATTAATACGTCATGTATTTTGGGTCTTTAATCTAACATCTTTGAGAAGCAGAAACACGATTGGATAAAACTTTCTCGATAGAAAGTTCTCCCAAAAGTTGCTCTAAAATCTCAGTTTTTCTTCTTTTTTTTTCGAAACTACAATGGGTGTAATTGTAATTTTTGTTTTAATGTGTCGGTAATGATAATATCTAAAAACGTTGAGAAACAGATTTTTGATAACTGGCTTAGTTTTAGAGAAATTAGCTAAAAGGTCGTTTTTCTGTTATATTCTTCCGCGACGCTGCATGTCGCACCCATCAACTTATCCGTGAGAGTGACAAAGACAAAAATAAATTAAATAAATCCCCTTAATAGATGAAATTCTTAATACTATTGCCTTTTTTATTATTTGGTTCATAATATTTACAGAAAAACACAAGGATTGGAATTTAAAAATGAAAACTAATATTAAAATAGTTCTTCGCATCTACCATCATCTGTTCTATCTGTTCCATTTATGCAACCTCCTATAAAGTTTCCCCTTGGTTTTACTTTGATAGTAGATAAATTACTCTTTGTAGTAGTCCCTTGCACCGTATTAGTTCCCAAAGTGGAAGATTTCATAAACAAAAACGGGAGTTCCTTTGAAATCTGTTCTAGTTCTAGTTCTTTAGTTGCAGTAGCATGAGGCATCATGTTATGGGGAAGCCGCGTCGTGGTAGATACAGCAAATGTAAATACTGGATCGTCTGATTCTTCCTGCTTTATGATATTTTCTTCAAGATTTATTCTGGTTTTATCTGATAGCCTTCTTTCAGGTAGGTAACCTTCCAATGCAAAGTTTCTTTGTCCACCTATTCTAATATGTGAATTATTCTTTGTACTGGTTCCTTGTACAATATCAGTTCGGAGAGTGGAAGAAGACACAAACACAAACGGGGTTTCTTTTGAAATCTGTTCTGCTTTAGTTGGTGTAACACTAGGTATCAATTGGGGTAACCGCGTTGTAGTAGATGCAAATGTAAATAGTGGCTCTTCTGACTTTTTATACTTTATATTATTATAATTTTCTTCAAGATTTATTGTTCTTTTATCTGATAGCTTTCTTCCAGGTAAGTAACCACTTGTAAAGTTTCCTCTTTCATCGGATTTATTCTTTGTAGCGTTTCCTTGTGCAGTATAATTTTGAGGAAACTCGAACACAAACAAGCGTTCCTCTGAAATCTGTTGTTCCGCTTTATTTGGTGTAACACTAGACATTACTTGGCGTGACCGCGTCGAAAAATATTCAGCAAATGTTAAGACTCCAGCTTCTGTTTCTTTAAACTTTATATTATTTTCTTCAAGATTTATTTTTCTTTGATCTGATTGTTTTCTTTCACATAAGGAACCACCTTCAAAGTTTCCCATTTTTTCTTTTCTAATAAATAAATTATTTTCTTTTAGGTGTAACACTTTATTGATTTTATCGTTTTCAATTTTAGCAGATTCCTGGCTCATGCCAAAAATTTCTTTAACCAGTCCTCCGTTTATGATCTTGAATAACAGAATTAAGCATACACACTGATAATTAAAATATAATTTTCTCATTGTTTACAAGAACCTACTCAGAAACGTATATGTCGCAGATGAGCCGAGTCTGTACTGGCTATGGATTAATATTGTAGATGGGTCCGACTTATACCTATACCTCTGAGACTGTTTACAATAGTGCATGAATACTGTACTGGATAGGCATTAAATATTTACTGAACCAAATTTCCTGCTGTGATAAGCATGACTTCACATTACGCCACACTTTATGTTATATAGGCGAAAGTTTGTGTAAATGTGTATGTTTGTTGCTCCTTCAAGTCACAACCACAGAAGCGAAATTTAGAATACAAATAGATTATTCTCTGGATAAAAATACAGGTTACTTTTTAGGGTGCCTTCAAAGTGCCGCGCGGTGGCAGCGCGTCTGCAGCGCTCCGCTCCGCTTTGGTGGAAACCGGGCCTGAATATGTAAATAAACAACGCGGGGTTGCGGCGCTGCACCCGCGCTGCGGCCACGCAGTAATACACCAATCTCTACTAAACATTGTTTCTCAAACATAGCGACAGAAGCGTGGCACTTCGCCGAAAAATTTGAAGGCGCCCTTATACAGAAAAAAATCATGTTTCCTGCGAGATTTGTGAAAAACTGACATTAACGCAGACGGAGCTGCAGGCAACAGCTAGTTACTTGAATATTGTTAATCATGATAAAAGTGATCTCCAACCTTTATATCCAGCCCAATTGTTTAGCACTTGTTTTGGTAGTAAGGGCGTAAAAGAACAACAAACAACAACATTGTACTTATATCATTCCAGGGCGTGGTCAGTGGTAGCCAAAAAGAAACAAAATTAACAACATTGCATAAGTAATTGTGCAATTATACCTACAGGAAGTTTTAGATATTATAATATTTACCCAAGCAGCGGAGAAACCAGCATAGGTATATTAATTGTTATATTTTTAACACATTGTTAAAACAATATCCGTCAACAGAGTGCAATTGGCAAATAGGACTTCCCCAAAAGTTATCTGCGCTTGTTTTTATAAATAGCATGTTTATTATATTATCACACTAACATTACGAGTATATAGGCGAAAGTTTGTGTGTAAGGGTGTGTGTGTTTTAGCTTCTTACTCTTTCACGCCGCAACTGCAGAATCGATTTGCCTAAAATTTGGAGGGTGTGTGTGTTTTAGCTTCTTACTCTTTCACGCCGCAACTGCAGAACCGATTTGCCTAAAATTTGGAGGGTGTGTGTGTTTTAGCTTCTTACTCTTTCACGCCGCAACTGCAGAACCGATTTGCCTAAAATTTGGAGGGTGTGTGTGTTTTAGCTTCTTACTCTTTCACGCCGCAACTGCAGAACCGATTTGCCTAAAATTTGGAGGGTGTGTGTGTTTTAGCTTCTTACTCTTTCACGCCGCAACTGCAGAATCGATTTGCCTGGAGGGTGTGTGTGTTTTAGCTTCTTACTCTTTCACGCCGCAACTACAGAACCGATTTGCCTAAAATTTGGAGGGTGTGTGTGTTTTAGCTTCTTACTCTTTCACGCCGCAACTGCAGAACCGATTTGCCTAAAATTTGGAGGGTGTGTGTGTTTTAGCTTCTTACTCTTTCACGCCGCAACTGCAGAACCGATTTGCCTAAAATTTGGAATGGATTTTACCCTGAATTAAAACATAGGCCATATAGCGGAAATAATCACGGTTTCTGCGGGATTTGTGAAAAAAAATTGATCGAGCGAATAAAACCTCAAATGAATAAAGGAGACCGGCAAACTCCCATACATTTCCTGGCCCAGACTAAAATCCACTCCAATCCACGTTCAGTTATGAAACTTCTGATATTTGTAGTACTCAACCTGACTTACAAAACTGTCATACGAAGTCAATCAAATAAAGTTGGGAGAAAGAAGATATTCACATTATTGTTAAAAGTGAGGTTAGGTTTAGATATATTTCATTGTTTCCAAGTGAATAATTTTACTGCAGATTATCTGAAAAAGCCAGAAAAATCCATTCTCATTCTGAAGACCCGCGTCTAGTAGTGGGTCGATGATAAGTTGACTTTTTGTTGCCATATTAAAAAAAATATTGCCATTCGACCGGTTTTTAATTGTATTTTATTTTTGATTCCCTACTTCTAAAAATATGGAATTTACACAAAAAAATCTATGGAAAATAGCAATCAAAAATAAATCATTCCAGAATCTGAACGGTCTTTGGGTTATTTTTGTTAGAGCTGGGCCAATTTTCGCCATTCTCCTTTGGCTTGGTTCGTTAGCAAAAGTGAGTTTTACCCTAGTTTTATCGCCTTACTTTTCTCTAGTACGGAATCCTCGAGGCTGACTCGCAATAGGCTTTATGATGCATTAAATTTGAATACTGGTCTAGCATTTTTATTTGTAATCTTCATCGATATTTAAAAGATGTCTGTCATATAATTTTTAGGGTTCCATACCAATTTGGTAAAAATGGAACCCTTATGGTGAGACTTTCTCCGTCCGTCCGTCCGTCCGTCCGTCCGTCTGTCACACTCGATTATTTCAGTAACTATTCAAGCTATCGACCTGAAATTTAGAATAATTATAGATAATAGTGACGCGAAGTCATAGCAATCGTAAAAATGTGAAAATTGTTTTTATTTTTATTTAAAAATGGGGGAAAACCGAGTCGATAAAATTTCAAAATGAGATAACAATATTGATTGGGGTATCATATGAAAGGGCGTTACTTGTGTATTCTAAAACCGATTTTTATTTATTTTTATGCCTGATAGTTTTGGATTTATTGAGCAAACTGTCGAAAAAAATACCGTTCCCCCCCCTTATCTCCGAAGTTTATCAATCGAAAAATCTGAAATAATTATTATTAATAGACATTAATGTATATTTTACAGGAAAAATAAAATAAACTCCCTAACTATTATACTTTTTTTGATAATAACAATAAACCACCAAAAACAAAGTTACGTTTGCGGTTTGCCAACAAAAGTACCTACATGAAAATTATCGTAAATTCATGAACAAAAGTGATTCTTTCAATGTTTTACTTCTTTTATGGTATGGAACCCTCGGTGCGCGAGTCCGACTCGCACTTGGCCGGTTTTTTTATATAATATTGAAGAAAATAGTTAATAAAAAGTGAAAATAATTCCAAGAAAATTCAAACGTCCAACACAGAACGTTGCCGGTCGTGACGTCACAGTCCAGCAAGCCAGCGCTCATCAGCCTACATAAGATATAATGTTATAAAAAATTCAAAAAAATAAAATTAACTAATAAGTTATAACATTGATTAAAATAGGCAATACGTACTTATTGCATTGTATGTTGTATTGTAAGCGATACAAATCATAAAACGCCAACGAACAATATAAGGAACCTAACGGCAAATTAATAAAAGAGAAAATACTGATTAAGTGCGAGTCGGGCTGACGCATGGTAGGTTCCGTTCCCCTGCCCACCAAATTAAAAAAAAACAGCAAACAGTCACGTTTGTTGTATGTGAGACTGAGACCCCCTTAAATATTTGTTTTATTTTACATTTTAAAGTGTTGTGCTGCATGGAGGTTATGGCAGTTTAAACGCCATGCTTGCCCAGCGGGTTGGCGAGTCTACTCTTTCAGATATTATTCTTGGCTTGTAGTGGCCATGATCAGGTTATTATACACCGCCTCAGTTCGGTGTGCGTCACTCTTTAGCACCACCCGGGGAGCACGTGTAGGGTAGTAATAAGTAATTCCTACGGACACAAGTGACGGGGTGCCCCCCCGTTTTAAAGTGAATAGGTATGTAACTAAATAATCTGTAAATATTTGAAGTAAAAACAGGTTTGTTGTATGGGGAGCCCCCCTTAAATATTTAGGTACTTTATTATTTTTTTGTATTTTTTTTTATAACGGCAACAGAAATATATCATCTGTGAAAATTTCAAGTGAAGCTATCACGGTTCAAAAATTACAGCCTGGTGACAGACGGACGGACGGACAGCGAAATCTCCGCAGTAAGGTTCCTTTTTTACCCTTTGGATACGGAACCCTAAAAATCGAAAATTGCATTGCATTTCTTTACGACACACCATACCTTTACCAGGAGTAACCTAGCCACCCGACCGTGACGTTCGCGTTACATGAGCAAAAAATGCGGGCGCGTGGTGACTCATAGTTGCAACGGTCAATGTATCCAAGTCACCGCAAAACTGATGAAATAGACATTTAACGGAGTGGCTAGGCTTAGAATAGAATAGAATAGAAAAATTCTTTATTTCATATAGGCCTAGCATACAAAGGCTCTTATGACACGTCGTTTTGTTTTACATGGTCACTTTAATGATGATAACCATTCACGACTTAAAACTAAGTTTACGAGGTTAAGCTTATCTGAAGTGCCACTACTAGGTGGCATTGAAAAAACGAAAAGCATTATTGCAATCATGTATCCAAGTTACCGCAAAACTAATTAAATAGACATTTAACGGAGTGGCTAGGCTTGTTTGAAGTGCCACTACTAGGTGGCATTGAAAAAACGAAAATCATTATTGCAGTCATGAAAGTAATGCAGAAAATAGGTTCTAATAACATTACTTATGGTAGGTATGTATTGTCTAGAGGTGGCTTTATTGCCCCCAGGAAACTGTTCTTCTTCTTCTTCTTCTGCTCCTGGACCTTTTCCGCACTTGGAATTTCTTCCGTTTTGCGTGAGGGGTCCTGATGCGGCTCCCTGCTGGATCATTCGAGCCAGCCCAGCTCTCTCCAGAAGCCGAAGAGGCCGTCCAGGTCGCCGAGGACTTCTAGGAGAGTTGCCGGGGAGCCAAGTTGTTCTCTGCGTTGGTCGGACACACCCTTGCATTTGAGCAATACGTGCATCGGTGTCTCGTCCTCCTCCATGCAAGCTCTGCACAGAGGGCTGTCTGTTATACCTAGAATGTGAAGGTGTTTGTTCAATGGACAGTGTCCTGTTATCATTCCTACGACTATTCTTAATTTCTTTCTTTTTAGCCGTATAAGTCGTGCTGAAAGTTGTGGGTTTAATTGTGGTAAGACTGACTTTGTGTGTTTGCAGTCTGTTATGTCTGCCCATATTTCGGCATGTGTGATTAAGGTCTGTTTGTGTAGCCATGATTTGTACTCGCTAAACGGTATCGGAACGATGGGTTCTGGTCCCGATACCGTGATGGCGGAGGCATGACGCGCCAGTTCGTCAGCTGCATCGTTACCTGCGTTACCGCTATGGCCTTTTATCCAGCGTAAAGTGACATTGTTTGTGCTTGAGATTGTTTTTAGTGCTTTGTGACAGTCAAGTATAAGCTTTGAGGTGGTCGAGTTCTTGGCTATGGCTTTGAGTGCTGCTTGGCTGTCACTTAGTATGTTAATGTTGAAGTTTGTTACCTTTCTGTTTGCGATGGCGGTGGCCGCTAACTCGATGCTCGATGCAGGAAACTGTTAATTATGTTAATTGCCAGAGAATAAATAGCAAAAGTTTTTATTTAGGCTAATATTTACGCATCACTGCTTGTAAAAGTTTTTGGATAATACTAAACGTTCAAATAAAATCGTGAAGGTATCGCAAAGCTTTGGCATCAGTTAATCGTGAAAAAGTCAAAGAATGTTAATTTGATACACGACTAATACGAAATGGGATCTGACTGCGTAAGAAAAATGTATTCACTTTATCGTAATCGTTATCAAATTCTGCCTCCAGATTGGCAGACGTAAAATAGGGAACCAATCAGCGGGAAGATTTTGTAAAAGATTATGATAGCGATGAATACGTCTTTCTTACACAATCTAGGGCCTGATTACATTATTTATCGGCGTAAGCTACTAATTCAATACTACCATCGAATAGATCTAGACGTCTTATCAGATGCCTAATTTCAGTAACTACATCAGCATAACATCAGCCGAAACGGGCTATCGATGTCATACTGATGCTTCCACGATACGACAACGACACGACAAAAGCCGAAAAGCAATCGATCGTTCGATATTACACGATTTTTGAATATGCCATTATACATAAAGGTAGTTATTACCTTCTAGAGGTCTCTAATATATGGCATAACCAGTGAAATAGCAGACTTTCATGGAGTTTTTGACGAGTGTTCTAGAAATACAACTTCTGACGTCATACGCCTGGACCACCAGCAATCCCCAGGGATAACACATGCCTGCAGGGAAATATCCCTATTGTCATCAGAACCGGCAAAACCGGGCGTTTTTCCTTCAAAGTAAGGAAAATTTTTAGTATACAATCGTATCGTCTTAAAGTCCCAAATATAGTAACAAATAACAATGGAGTCTGCCGTCAAAGGAAATACCCTAGGTTCAATGTTATAATGCCATGGTTCAAACTAAACTTCACATTATTACAAAATGCATTTTTGTGAAGGGAAATAACTTTTCAGTATATACCTAGTTTTCTTTTATATTTGTTGAGAATTTTGAATCATGTAGTAAAGTGTACCATAATAGGTGCAAATGAGGAACAATTAGCTGACCTTCTGTTAAGAGTAGAAGAGGTGAGCGCCCTCTATGGTTTGGTCATCAATCGCAGCAAAACCAACCTCATGTTTATCGACAGAGCAGACACAATTCAAAGATCAAACAAATTGTGCGACTTGACCACGGTTAACGAATTTGTCTACTTGGGGTCACTTATAACTGCCTCCGGCGATTGCGAGAAGGAAGTTGTAAGGAGGGCACAAATGGCCAAAGTAGCGGTCAAACGACTTGAGAAAGTATGGAAGAATCGCAACATCTATTGCACTACCAAGGTGAAACTAATGCGAACACTAATTTTCTCCATATTCCTATATGCTGCTGAAACTTGGACCCTCAAGTCCCGGATCCTCTCCAGGATTGACGCGTTCGAAATGTGGTGCTGGCGCAAAATGTTAGGTATTCCATGGACTGCGCATCGCACAAACGCGTCGATATTGGAAGAGCTGAAAATACAGACCCGTCTATCTACCATCTGCGCCCGCAAGCAGCTGTCTTTCTTCGGCCACCTGGCCAGGAAAAAGCCCGACTGCATCGAGCGACTTATTATGTCTGGTCGCATGGAGGGCAAGCGAAGCAGAGGCAGAGCACTTACCCGGTGGATAGACAGCATCTGCAAGGCCACCGGCATGAACGTCCAGGGTTCCCTCCACAAGGCTCAAGACCGCACCACCTGGCGGGCCTTAATCAATAAGATGATCTCATAGAAGGTCACGACCCTCAGTCATGAGGCCACGACGAAGAAGAAGTAAAGTGTAAAGTGATGCCTAATAGCCTATAGCCTTTTTAAATCGACTATCCGACACAGAAAGATTTTTTTACACTATATCTACAAGTTAGTACTTGACTGCGATCTCACCTGATGGTAAGTGATGATGCAGCTGAAGCTATTAACGTACTTACTTGGAAAGGGTAAGTAAATTCACCCCAACGGTTTCTACACAGCATCGCACCGGAACGCTAAATCGCTTGGCGGTACGTCTTTGCTGGTAGGGTGGTAACTAGCCACGGCCGAAGCCTCCCACCAGATCAGACCTGAGCCAATTTAAAAATTATAAAATTCCAAAGTGGTCCGTGGCAGAAATCGAACCCGCGACCTCCCACTCGAATCAGAGCGCGCGTCCCTTGCGCCAGTGAGATCGTCAAAAGGATCTTTTGAATACCTGCAGTAGTTCCTGAGATAAGGGCGTTCAAACAAACAAACCCACTAGTGAGCTTAATAATATTTGTAAGGAAATATAGATTTAAGTTAAAAGTTTCCGTATAATAAATACGTCGTATAAGTACACACTTCTACATTTTAACTTATAACACGCCGCGTCTGAAATTTGGACGTTTGATGAAAATGGCCATCAAGCTGCTTATCTTAATCCTTGCAATGCAGTGTCCATTAACAAGGCGGTTTAATCAGCTGTACCTACATAGGTAAAGCTGAATCTTACCTTGCCCAGGTTAAAACACGAACATATTATAACCTAAGCAAGCACGTAAAAGCTATTATCTAGTCTGTGGTAGTACTTATTTTTATACGTATATTTGATTTTATTTATATAATATACTGTTAACCATACAATTCCTCATATGATTAAGTTGAACGTACTATGCATCCTTTTTAGAAATCGCATATTTTTCGAAAAGTGATGGCCAAAAAGAGCTTTAATGAGATTAGGAAAAATGAAAAAAATGTTAATTTTTTTTTTCATCTTTAATTTAAGATCTCACTGTTAGAAGAACGTTAGTTTTTATTTTACACCGAAAATACTTATCTATAAAGTTTAGAAACATCAAAATTAATAATTATTCATAAGTGCAAAAGGGTATAAGCCTAAAAATGCAACAGACCTTCACAGCTAGATCCGTCACGCAACTCCAATGTATGTTGACGGTTTTTACACGATTGCCCAAAAAAAGAAGTGTAATGTTTTTAGGTTTCATATATGTATATATGTATTTATAATATTATGGGGTATGAGTAACATATAGGCTATTTTTTTTGAGAAAAGTCGTTTTGCCAAAAGGCAGACGTGTTTTTTAATTTTTAGTTAAATTATTCAGTTGTTACCAACTAACATCATTTGTTAGGGATAGTAAATTTTCTAAGTCACAACAATATTTCGCTCGTCTAGTGGACGCACACGATCTTCTTCATTATTTAAATGGCGCACCTAATGTGTGGGGAAATTAATGAAGTCGGAAAAGTTATTAGCGACGGAGCAGTCTAATGTACGGGAAATATACGAGAAGCTAGAGTTATGGTGCTGAGTTTATGAATACGATAAGAGTATAATGTAGGTATGATCAACGGAGTATAGCAATAGGATTAGGTTATCTCTCAAATACCTCCCTAGCGCAGTGGCACTCGGTCGGATTCGAGACTGAAGTTGCGGGTTCGAGCAACATTAGAATTTTTAAATTGAGGGCTTCTTCTCAGTTCAGGGTGTGTTTGTAAACTTAATTTTTAAGACATGAAATAGTTATTACTATGTACAGTAATCATATTTTACTGTCTACTTATTCACAAGAGCCTGCAATGTTAGGCCTATATGAAATAAATCATTTGATTCTTTGAATTTATTCTACTTCAAATCCAAAAGTCGTTTGTTTGATTTTCACGGTCCCACGGACACATACTTATATTTCTACAGAATCAAAGCAATGGTTTAATTAAATAAAATAATTATTATAAAAATAACTCTGCTATATTTTTGTGGTAAATTTGACGTACTTAATAAAGTAAGTATGTTTTTGTTTGTAAATTAACACATTGTTTTGCTTTGCAAAGTGTCCTTATTAAAGGTTAATTAAGTAATTAACTAATTGTTATTCAACAATTATTTTGTAAGGAAAACGATCTATAATGTTCATTCATTTATACATAGATACACAGAAGATACTTACATTATAAACTCGATTAACCGGACTTTATTATTTATTGTTGATAATCGAAAATTCGGAAAATTGAATGTAAGAATGAAAAAAACAAACACTATGTTTATTAAAAACAACAAATAAGTACATGTCAACAATAGATCAGATTTTATAGAGCTAAGGAGCAGAGTTAACGGCTATTTAAGCGATTTTAAGTGACCTGCAGTTAAAATCTATAAAGAAAATTACTTTCAAATTTAAACTTCATGAATTTAGGGTCTTTAATCTGCTATGAAGCAGAAAAACGATTGGATAAAACATTTTAGAAAGTTGTTCCAAAATATCCATTTTTCTGATTTTTATCTGAAACTACAATGCATGTAATTGAAATTTTTGTTTCAATATTGGTAATTATAATATCCAAAAACGCTCAAAAACAAAATTTTTGATAACTGGCTTAGTTTTGAGTATTGAAGTTAAATGTCGTTTTTCCGGTTTATTCTTCCGCGACGCTACCTACATGTTGCACCCACAAACGTATTCTTAAAAATGAAATGATATGAAATGAAACGAAATTCTTTTTTTTTTCACATAGGCCTAAATAATAGTGCCTATGAAAAGTCAAAAACTCTATCGCTAAGTTCGGAATGCAGGTTTGCACTGAAGGACAAAAATAAATTCAGAGTATCCTCTAGTTAACCTAAAAGTTAAGTTAAAAGTTAGTAACAATACAAAGTCAAAGTGTCTTGCAAAAGTTATTTTTTCATTTAATTTATTTCATTATGGCTCATTATAAGCACTTATGAATAGTCAAGTTATTAAATAGCTTTAACTTATTTAATAGCGTTTTTGGATAACTATCGAACGTTCGAGATATGTATTATTTTAGTCCGGATAGACGTTTTTACTGTAATTTAACCCCTTATAGGACGGCTCATACAAAGTGGCCAGTAAACTGGACTGTTACGTTAAGGTCGAAATTAAATACAGTTTTGTTCCGAAGTTCAACCTTATGCACTTTTCCGACTTGTGTTGAAGCACGCTGGCCTGTAAGCTAGCCAGCGTTCGTTTTAGTTGCGCGCTCAAGAAATTTCGCGCCATTTTTCACGGTGGCCAGTATACTGACCACTGTGCGCCCGCAGCGTAGTTTTTACTGTCACCGCGCGAGTGCAGGATGTTTTTTGATGTGCTAAAGTGAAAATAAATATGTCTGGCTTTAAACGCCAAGGCAATAAGCAATAACCACGTGCCAACTATGTGTATGACAAATGAAATGTGCGCTTTCAGGAAATTAAACAATAAACCGAGTGTGGTAATGTCGGTGTATACGCGAGATGATGCTTTCACGTTATTAGCTAGTGTGAATAAGGGATTTACTTATGACTTTAAGATAGTAGATAAGGAAATGTAAGACGTGTTAAATGTGACGACCTCCGTGGCGCAGGGGACGCACGCTCGAATTCGAGTGGGAGGTCGCGGGTTCGATTCCCGCCACGGGCCACTTTGGAATTTTATAATTTCTAAATTGGCTCAGGTCTGGTCTGGTGGGAGGCTTTGGCCGTGGCTAGTTACCACCCTACCAGCAAAGACGTACCGCCAAGCGATTTAGCGTTCCGGTATGATGCTGTGTAGAAACCGCTGGGGTGACTTAACTTACCCCTTCCAAGTTAGTACGCTAACATCTTCAACTGCATCATCACTTAACATCAGGTGAGATCGCAGTCAAGTACTAACTTGTATAGCATAAAAAAAAATGTTAATTTTGTCCTTCTCACACTTACAAATACGTGGGTAGGTGCGACATATTATGCATCAGTGTTGCGAATAATGCAAATGATAATCAGAACAACGACGATTTACCCCATTGCTTAAAAACTAAGCCAGTTATCAAAAATCCGTATCGGAATGTTTTTGGATATTATTATTACCAACCACTAAAACAAGAATTACTATACATCCTTGTAGATGTACATAACTTCGAAAATTATGATAAAGATGGATTAAAACACCTGATATGATATGGGCCTAGGATACGGAATGAAAAATAAATTAATTAGGATACACATCGTAATCTAGCGCTAAAATATTATTTATTCGGTGGCCAAGTATGGGTACTATAGTATGGGTACTAATTCGACCGTCTAACAACAACCAACAACAGAGGTTGGATCAAATGGTCTATCAATGTCTAAAGAAAACAAATCTATGAATACAATACGATACTTATTGCTCTATTTCTTTCGTATTAAAACCATAATTATTCATCATTCCTATCATCCATATTGCTATCGAGTATCAACTGTAATTTACGAGAAACTTTTATATTAACTCTACTTCCAATAAATACAGCCGCAGGGCACAATTAGTGTCTTTTATCAGGATATTCTAAGAAATAAAAATGCAATATTTTTCCCTTTTTAATTCCCATAGGATCAGATTTGATATGATATTACGAAACTTGATTGTGATAGTGATTGTCATAGAGCCCCTGACCGGCAGGGCGATTGAGTAAAAATATATCAATCAATAAAGAAACACATCAATGTCAAAACGTGATATTCAAGTGTTGTGATTGGTCAAAACCCATGTTTTGACTTTGATACAGTTCTTTAATGATTGATACATTTTTAACCAATCGTCCTGCATACCTATATAACCTGATTGTACTTAGAAAGTATAAATAACCACTGATGCTGTCTCTATAATATCATTGTACCGGTACGTTTAATAGCTTAGTAGTTCATAATTGGTCATTATAGCAAGGTGATAAGCTGGTAACCAGCTGCGACCAAGTCTTCCCAACAGACCAGACTTGAGCATAATAACTATATGAACTGCGTGAAGGAGTTTGACAAAACTAGTCATTATGATCACAATTGAGTTATTTTTGTTCGTAATACCAGTTCTGATTGCAATAGTTGGCTCTACAAAGTGAGTACAAACAATTTTCTGTCATTATACCTCAAAATACAAAAGATACCCCGCAATGAGACGGCACGATGAAAAGCATTGCAGTTCTGTTAAGGGGAGGTTGTCTTGCCAGGTGTCTTAGTCATGTACCCACCCTAATGCAAGATTGTTTATCAAATTGCCTTTATAATAGCAATTATGTTACGGCGAAAGTAATATTGATTCTTACAACTTTTATCACCGTTTCATTAAAAAAATAACGTGCATGATCTTCGTATCAACGAGTTGGAAGATAAAATTGTGTCAAATGCACCAGTAAAAAGTGGGTTATTGTTACACATTTCAACCCTTGTCAAAATCCTTCTACAAAAATACAGTCCACTATATCGAAAAAATTTAGTACAGAAACCAAAACCAATACCAAACATCTAAGTTTTCTACAACACTTTATATTATACTACTCATAGGTTAAAGCATGCAGCTTCTCCTTAACGCAGTCTGTCAATTACAGTGTAACAACCATAATTAAAAGCGAGTCTATTTTTCATCATTTAACTAAAAAATACAAATAAATAACATAAAAGTCATGTGTAGATAAGTTCTTGGATGGGTGCAGGAAAAGTCTAATTAAATGGGAATGTTTTTTGTAAACAGTTAAAAATTTTAAGTTTGGTTTTTAAAATCTAACCTTCGTAAGTGAGTTCACTTTAGCTAATAGACTAGTAGCGCCACGCTACTTGATGTCACCAGTCCACCTGATAACATCAAGATTCAAGACCACCATCAATCTTGATATAGGTATAAAGATAAGCTTCTTTTGGAAGTTGAACCAGAGAGTCAAATCTTACATTTTTATTTATTTTTTATTTGTTACGACAGCATGAATTGTTAGTTAATCAAAAGCCGTATTCAAACGAGGAGTTTCGTCAAAGTTTTGAAGTCTGGAGACAAAACCATGGACTTAAAGGATTGGTAGTTATCATGTGGTTGTTAACATGTGGTTGCTTTTTAAATTAAAAGAAAATCTTATCCAAAAATTACTTAGGTACCCATACGACATTTTGCGATCGTCTCAGAAACCGGTCATCCGCTCAAATGCAACATAATAAAAAATAATGAGAATGACATACACGATCGCTAAAATCACGTGACTTACGAGTGGAAAACTATCAATCTCATACATTTGTTTAATTTCATTTCAGCGATCGACAGCTTTTTGTGACGATCGCAAATATGTCAAATGGCTACGCCACCAGGTAATCAACTACTTTGATTCTTTTGAACAGCTCCTTGAAGACTTCGGTCCTTCCTACTCTGATATTATCATAATGGGAGACTTTAATACATGTCTTATTAAGAACGACAGTAGATCTCAGAAATTATGATCGCTAGTATCGTCTATTAATATGTCTATCATCCCCCTTTCTGAAACTCATTTTCCTCCACACTTTGACCCGTCTTTGCTCGATCTGATAATTACCTCTAACCCTAACAACGTTCTTGAGCATGGTCAACTTACTGCACCTTTTTCCTACCACGATCTTCTGTTTCTCTGCTATAAGGTACGCCCTCCTAAACGTAAACACAAAGTTATCCTGCAACTTAACTTCAGAAACATCAACTTGGAGGCTTTGCGTGAAGACACGTTACGGATTGATTGGACGCCTATTCACAATGCTACGAATTAATCATAAAAAGTACGAAGTTAAAATTTTCACCTCTATTCTCATTAAGTTGTACGATATTCATGCACCACTGAGGACTGTCTGGGTTAGACATCTTCTGGCGCCTTGGCTCACTGACCAGATTAAAATAATCTACATTATCTTCTAGTTTGGGTTACTTTTACCTACTTGATAAATTAGCTAATTTATTAATAACGTAAAAACCCACCAGCATCACACCATCGACCGGATTATAGCTGTTAAACTCATGTTAAACACACTTCACGTCGTTACTGACTGTTATTAATTAATTTACTCGTAATAACCATAGTTAAAATCTCATTTCTCGCGCCCGATGTGTGTGTGACCCCTTTTGCTTGGCTTGGGTGTAAGCTTTTCTAGATTTGGCATAGGAGACGATTATTAGGTGTCTGATCTTGTAAAGAATCAAGATCTTATCTTTCTTTACGAGTATCTTTCATAATGAAAAATAAAAAAATCATATTTCTTGGCTAAAAAGTTCAACTTGGCTTGTGCGCGAGTCTGACTCGCACTTAGCCGGTTTTTTGTACTTGAATATGGAAATGCACTGACACACATACATAAATTATACATTGGCTGTTACATATATACACCCTACAAAAATGTACTTTCGCCAAGACTTTTTTTACTATAGTATAAGATCTGGTCATTTTGGGTTGTCTCTACCGAGCTTTTTATGGATATATTATTATGTGCGCAAACGCAGATGCTCGCTCTATTCCCTCAATCTCAGAATACGTTGGGATAACAGCTCTAACATGACCAGGGAGAGATAAGACGCAGGACTAACGGCTTAACTTGCTCTCCGAGGGGATGAAACGCCGCCATTTTTCTAACTTCAGGAATTTTATGATGGAAAAACCTAATACTGGCCCTACCAGTGCCCGTATTCTGTATCTCGGTGCCTATCAAAGAATGACAGCCACTGGCATATGTTTTTTTATTCACTGATAGTTTGCTATGAAATAAAAATAACATTTCCTTAGCAAAACTTCAATGGATGAAAAACATTTGCTAGAGGCTATCATTCTTTGACAGGCACAGAGTTATAGAATAGGTACTGCTGTCGAAGAAGCTCACCACTTAATCAAAAAACAAGCCACATCTAGAAAACTAACAAGACACATACAGGGCGTTCCATTTCGTGCCTAAACGCCATAAATTAGTTAAAAAACAAATCGGGGAGTATATTGAACATAAAGTTAATGTTTTGATGCGCGGTTACTGCCGGTATGGAGATTTTGGACTGATACTTATCATAATGTCTCGTTATTAACCTAAATTGTTTTTGGCTGCGGGTGTGATACAATTTACGTGTTTTATAATCAAACTGGTTTTGTGGTAAGCATGTTGAAATTTAGATATCGAAGCCCAAAGTTTGATTATTTTTCTTTTATTTTAATACTTCCTTACTTCATTGACTCACATCACTTAGTGTGTAAAAACTGAAAGCGTTACGTGAATAATCCCCTTGTTCATCATTTTTAGGGTTCCATACCAAAATGGTTAAAATAGAACCCTTATGAGACTTTCTCCGTCCGTCCATCCATCTACTATTAAAGCTATCGACCTGAAATTTGGAATAATTATAGATAATAGTGACCCAATGTCATTGAAATGATTAAAATTTGAAAATCGTTTTTATTTTCATTTAAAAAGGGAGAAAAATCGGGTCGTCGAAATTTCAAAATGAGATTACAATATTGAGTGGGGTATCATATAAAAAAACGTTACTTGTGTATTCTAAAACCAATTTTTATTTATCCTTATGCCTGATAATTTTTGATTTATGAGGCAAACTGTCGAAAATAACACCGGTATTTTAGGGTTTTTCGTATAGAAAAGAGTATGGTTAATATTAGTCATGTAAAAGCAAAACCGATATACAACAAACTACACAGATATTCCAAATGACAATATTAAGCAGGCATTACGATCGTACGAGGAATCAGCATTCAGGAACCACCTGGTATAACGTATTTCTCACGCCGAAAACCGCTAAAAAATAATCGTAAAACTCTCGAGAATCGATCGTAAAATCGCAAAATCATCTTAAAGATTCATCAATCGATTACAATACGACATTACTTTTTTATTGCCCCTAATGAATTCGAAAAAAGCCCCGTTTAAAGAATGCACTTCCAAAGTGTATTAAATAATAAAGATTTTAATGCGACGCGTAAAAATTTGTAAACGGGCCATTGTTATATTTTTTCTTTATTGTTATTTTTAATTCTCTTCGGGATAGGCTAACACCGAAGATGATACAGGCTATTCAGCTCTTTCTTTTTTATTATCTATGGTTGACGTATGGGGTGCTAAATAATAGTTTGTCATTCTATATTTGAACTTGGCCCCCTTTTTACCTTTAACCCCTTGACGTTTGGTTTTTGCAAGTTCATACTTTGATGGGTGACCGTTTAACTTGGTATAGCGGTATAATTCGAAGCATTATCTACTTTTTTAGTACCAGGGGAGGGATGACAAGACCCACGTAGCATTGCAATGTGATACACTGCACTGCAGTGAAACTTCGCTGGCGAACAGAAACATTACAGATAGGAGTTTATGGTGTAATAGGCATAAATAATATACGCTCTTATGAAAAGTCAAAACTACCGCCAGGTTCGGAATGCAGGTTTGCACCGAGAAGAACTGGCATGAAACTCGGTACTTGCTTTTTTCAAAAATGTATGGCAAATTAACTTCTACACCGGAAAATTAATAATTGGGTACAAATTATGTATGGTCAGGATTAAAAGTGGATATCGAATTTGCAGACAAGATCCCTTGCAAATACTTAACATACATATAGGTACTTAAATATACTTAACCTATTGGTCGTAGACATAAGGGTGATATATTTAACAGTACTTGCACATCATTTTTATGTTATATATGGACTTTTGACCTTATATAACCTTTTGATGAGAAGCGATTTTTACCATGGAACCCATATGAGAAAAAGGCTTATTCTACGCTAAGAGCTTATTATTCGTGCCTATGTTCCTAGTATTCTTTCTATGGCCTATGCCAATTACAATGACGTAATTCACGTGAGGATGCCTAAGGATAATGACGGGCAATTATATATGCTATCTAATGCTGCTTGCGCACACAAAGGAGCACAATACGGCTAATGGCGGCAGACGACGCGGACAATTACCGACTTAATAGAATAAATAGAGTAATCAGGCCACTTCAGGCGGGCGGAGTGCGTTGCTGCAAATCATACCGCTAAAGATTGTGCGTGGTTCACGCGAAAGCTCAATCAATATAGTCTTGCTTTATTCAGATTTCTATACAACCTCGTATTATGAAGTCACATCTTCTGAGGATGTTCCGATGTCAGGACGAAACGTGTGTCGAGGGTGTTATAAGATTGTGGGTGGTGGTGGCATTGCTCGCTTAGGAACATTGCTTTCGTGCTTGAGCGCCGGTGCTTGTCTTGTTCCTTCATGTTAAACCATACATATTCCTTTTGAGGTAGCAGGCGGACTTTTTTTATGTGATAGTAATAATCTTAGTAGGTCTTGTCCACAAGTTCAAAGTCGCTCAGCGTGCTATGGAGAGGGCTATGCTGGGTGTCTCTCTATAAGGGATAAAATCCACAACGAGGACATCCGTAGGAGAACCAAAGTAACCGACATAGCCCAACGGATTAGCAAGCTGAAGTGGCAGTGGGCGGGCCATATCTGTCGCAGAACTGACGGCCGTTGGGGCAGACATGTTCTGGAGTGGAGACCGCGTACCGGTAAGCGCAGCGTGGGACGCTGCGCTTACCGGTACGCGGTCCTCCTGCCCGCTGGACCGACGACCTGAAAAAGGTCGCTGGTAGCGGGTGGATGAGGAAGGCTTAGACCGTGTGTGGTGGCGCGCTCTCGGAAAGGCCTATGTCCAGCAGTGGACGTCCATAGGCTGATAGTAGTAGTAATAATCTTTATTTATCAATCAGATAGTAGGTTCACATTTTACAAACAATAGATTAAAACCCTGCCTCCTGTTGTAGTAATAACTGTGTTACAGGAGCCAGTGTCTTCCCTTATTTTCTATGATGAAAATATCACATTTGACAATAATAGATTTTACAGTTATAATCAAAATTTTAATTTAAGTTTGAATTCAGTTAAAGTTCGAATATCATGCTAAAATATGAAATCTGTGCTAAAATATTAGTGTTTGAGTGTGTATGAATGGGCGTATGTGTATAAAAGTATCAGAATTTCTCTGAGACATTAGTTGTTTAAGAGTCATTATGCTAATTCTTGGGCTACAGTGCCCTTTAAAAACCAAAACACAGACTGAAATAGTTTGACAATACTTAACGGCAGAAGTATGAGTGAAAAGTGTGAAAGCTCTTTTCGATTATTCTACGTACTAACTCTTAGACTGAAGGGGGTGAGATCTGCAGTGCTATTCTACAAAATGTCCATCTCTGAAACAGCTGCCAGACAGCTGCCAAGCCGAAGATGACAAATTCATAGATGCAGAGATGTACGCTCGTCGCTGTTTTGCAGAATAGCACGGCAGACACTCATAACGCACATTATTCCGTAGAACACATCACACAATATGAGTACACAAACTCGGCAAACCAATGGGGGGCCACAACACACACCTTTTGTTGGTGTTATTTGGATGCTAATGTGTTAATTATCAGTTTTGCATCCCAATCAGCGCTGATACAAGTATGAATATTGGATTGCAGTTTAAATGGGGTTTGATTGAACTTCGTGTTCAACGCCCGTTGTGTTAGTGCCAATTCCTTGTTAAGTGTTTGTTAATTGATTAGGTTGGCGAGGTCGGCTTTGTTTATTATGTTGTCTATTTTTGGATTTAAATTTTTATTAACGGCTAGAGGGCACCCGCGGTTTCGCTCACCTGACCTATATTTTACCTCCATAGGGGTGGAATATTCCAAATGAAATGCCCCTTAAAGTAAAGGGACATCTGTACAAGACAGCCATAAGACCCGCTGTACTCTATGGAGCAGAATGTTGGGCTACCAACAACCAACATTTAAATAAACTGCACACGACCGAAATGCGAATGCTGCGATGGTCTGCGCGTGTCACACTATTAGACAAAATCCGAAATGAGTACATCAGAGGTAGTTTTAAAGTTGCCCCGATAGCTGAGAAAGTTACAGAGAGGCGATTGCGGTGGTATGGCCATATACAAAGACGCCCTGATGACCATATGGTGAAGCTTGCCCTCGACTTGCCAGTAACGAAACGCTCGCGTGGAAGACCACCTGCCACTTGGCTGACAACGGTCGAAAAAGACCTCAAAAATGCTCGATTAAATAAAGACCTGGCACAAAATCGCGCTGAATGGAAGAGGAGGATAAGGAAGGCCGACCCCACATAAATGGGAGCAGGTCTTCGGATGATGATGAGGGGTGGAATATTCCAATCATTCATTAGAGGATGCCTATGTTATAATAGTATTCTCTATGTTTTGATATATTCTTCTCTTTTCCCTATTTGCCTTTTGATAAAACGAATGTAATGAAAAAAAAAATGTAATGAAAATAAATAAAATTTCACTTTCTCCACCAATTTTCACTGGCCTTGCAAACAATTAGTTTGGTAATCTTTTAACTGGACCTCACGAGTCACAGGTAGCCTTGTGTGGAGTCTACAGGATATTCATAAATATCGATATACCTACATTTAGATCGCTTTAAGATACACATTTGTTCATTAAAATATATGAAAGTGTGTTTATCGTCTTTGTGTTTTATCCTATTCATGTTATTTCTCTGTCGATGTTTTGTGTAACTTTTAAAAAAATAAAAATTATTATTATAAACTACAGTGACCAGTGATTTGAGTTTTAGGTTGATAAATCAGTCACCTTTTTTGTTCACTAAGTATAGAGATTCCAGATACTTAATGACTTTAAATCAATAATCGAGACTACTGGAAGAAATTAGAGACATGATAATAGATAAAAATAGTCAAGATAGGCCCATCCGAACATTTTACGTAAACGTTCTTCATACAAGAAAATGTAGCGCCATCTGTCGAAACTCCTGCGAAATACATGTTTATTTTTTTATATTTTTTTTATCTTTGTGTCTGTGGTCACCTTGCCTGCAATATTATTATTAATTCAAAAAAAGAAATAGGTCTTTACCTATCTACCTATACTGACTACTGACGGGGGAGGGTGCAATGGGAGTCATTCTTGCTCCCTTAAACTGGCGACATTTTTTCGCGCTGTTCGCCCTGTCCTTAGTATATGTACAAGTCTGTGAACATGATACATAAAATGTACTTGTAATATACCGAAAAACACCCAGACACTGGAATGCTCATCACAAACATTTTCCAACTGTGGGAATCGAACTCAGGACTCTCGACGCAGAAAGCAGAATCACTAACAACTGCGCCAGTCGGTCGTTTAAGATTTGAGATTTTTATTATAAGAATAAATCCCAGTCATAATATTATTATTATTATCAATTTCGCGGTTGCCACTGATTTTCCCGGTTTCCCCTAATAACGCGCATTTTTTGCTTAGGGTCACACCCGTAAATATAGGTCTGCCCTTTAATGTTTTTTAATAACATAGGGTAAATCTCAATCTAAGGGGTAAAGTTGGGGTAAAGTTCGTCATTTCACGTCAAAGTATTTTATGTTTTTATTGATTGCAACGACGACTGTATAGAAACGCGTGAGAAATGTGTTTTTTTATTAATTTGGAATGTAATGATGACATTTACCTTTCTGTTACACAGTTTTATGGTTTATTATGAAATAAACAGTAAAATATATTTTAGACAATCCTTTACCCAGGGGAATTGAGGATTCCAGGTGTACAGAAATAAAAATAAATTCGGTTAAATAAACCAACTAAAAGTGTTATTTTTTTTTTAATTCAATCCGAAGAAATCTTAAAAAGCTTTATATACCTTCTAAGTATATTCGTTCGTTCGTTTCGTTCGTTTCAGCCGACGGACGTCCACTGCTGGACAAAGGCCTCCTGCAATCATTTCCAGCCCGCACGGTCCTGCGCTAACTGTATCCAGCGCCTTCCCGCGACCCTTTTAATGTCGTCAGTCCATCTGGTCGGAGGCCTGCCAACACATACCCGTACGGGGTCGCCATTCCAGTACTTTGGGTCCCCAACGTCCGTCGGTCCTACGAGCTATGTGTCCCGCCCATTGCCACTTCAGCTTCGCGATACGTTGAGCTATGTCGGTGACTCTGGTTCGTCTACGGATCTCCTCATTTCTGATTTGATCCCGCAGAGAAACTCCGAGCATAGCTCTCTCCATCGCCCGCTGAGTGACTCTGAGCCTTCTTATGAGGCCCATAGTAAACTAAGTATATTATGTAAATAATATACAAGTATCACACCTTTTTTAGCAGCGTTATTTTATCTCTGTTCTCTGTGTACCTATTAATTTCAGATGAAAGATATGTTATTTATTTATACCCAGTTGGATAGCCTACTAAGGATTAATATACATTTTGTGTTTACAAACATACAAGATGAAATGTGTGTATAAAAATACAAAATACCAATGAAAAAAAAAAAAAAAAATATTGAAAATATACGTGAGATTTTAATTTTTCAAAATTTTAAAAGCTCTATGTCCATAAAAGTTGCAACTTCATTCCCTCCATCAGGTCATATCCTGGTATAAGCCTGTTATCAATACAAAGCAAGTGACTTCTTCCGTTAGAGCCAAACCCTGTTGTTACGATTAGTATGTGGAGAGCATTAGACCATGTCTCGTTAATTTAAATATATTTTGTGATTTGAAGGGAAATTACTTTTTTGTTCAACTCAATATTTGGACAAGCTTTTCTATTGTTATTATAGTTTTTAAATAGGGCCACAATATCTGTTTCTGAAATATTCACTTTAGATTTATGTTAATTACAAAACAGCTGACTAATCAATGTAGTCCTGCCGCGACCACGGCCTATGTAATTAGCCCGAAATATCGGCAAAACCATCATATTTAATCGTGGTATGTACCCGGAAAATATTATTATTATAATCAATGTGTGTTTCTAAAATATTAATTTTGATTCATATTAATTGTATAGCTGTAACAAATTACACAATCTGTAAAAGTTTCAACAGTCTTAGTTCATGAGTTACAGCCCACTGATAGACAGACAAACGGATAGACTGATAGAGTAATCGGATCTTTTTGGGAACGTTTTTGGATATGGAATAAATCGAGTGTCATGGATGGACGGATGAAGTCGCACGATAAGCGTTCCATTTTACCATGGAACCCTAATAAAAAGATCTCTGACAACAGACGTTTTTATTTATACAAACATATCAAAACAGAAAGAAACATAGAAGATAAAAGTTGTATTTATGAACAAAGTAAGTGTGAATGTAGAGTGAGTTTTAAACAGAACAAGTGCACACATGCAAAGTTAATCTGTGTGATGATAAATGACGGTCCTACGCTCTCGATTCAAGCACTGTGTACAAGTGTACAGGGTGTCCTAGTTTATGATTTATGT
Source organism: Coenonympha glycerion (assembly GCA_963855885.1). Taxonomy (NCBI): domain Eukaryota; kingdom Metazoa; phylum Arthropoda; class Insecta; order Lepidoptera; family Nymphalidae; genus Coenonympha; species Coenonympha glycerion. Next base: position 2,655,966 of record OY979647.1, read on the forward strand.
ACGGTAATGTTTCGGCAATGCTAACGTTACGCAAAATTGTAGTGAGCTTGCCTTTGATACTCGTGTACCTAATGCCTAACTAAACAAGAATGGAGTAAACAAGAATTGGAGTTATCGCCATACAAATGTGACAAATATCATAATGACCTGTTACAAGGGCCTGTATGAAATAATAGGGCCTATGTGAAATAAAGATATTTTGAATTTTGAATTTTTTGAAATATATCTACGCACCACCTGATCCAAGTAATAAATAATAAAAAATAATGAAAAATAGTTCTATCCAGATACCGAACCAATAAGTTGTACGTAAATTAAGCACATATTACTTCGAAGACCAGCAATAATTGGACACTCGTTAGAAACAAAGTTTTGAATACCTAAAGCAAAACTCAACTTTATATTTTTAAGTGTGATTTCACCCGTAGTTCGATAGATGGCACTGTCTTTAGTAAGCTCATGCTAACGAGTTCAATACCAAATCTCTTTGAGTACATGATTGCATGCGTCATTACGTGCCCACATTCTATTGACTAGTAAGAGAAACTTTCACTCTAGATTTTCGTAGATTTTCTTCGTGACGGGATTTTTGCTACGCTATAATTCTATTTTCTTTCGCTTGCATACTCTGGGTACCCTCCGAAGATTTAAACTTTGATTCAAAATTTTTCATAATGAGAACATCCTGTATATAAAATAGGCGTGACTTCGCGACCGGCGGGCAGATTACGTCTCTTCATAATAGAACTGCATCGATTACGCTACGCATTAACTGAAACAATTACCTATAATTAGAGGTCAATGAACTGCGTCTAATGGTGTTTTGATGGGTTAAAACTTAAATGCAACTTGTTTGTGACGATCATAGAATGAGCGGATTTTTAAATTATAGTCCTAAAGCCTTTCAACGTATCCTGAGGGATACTCCGATTATTATCTGTAGTAAAGATATCATCACACTTACATTGTAAAGTACATAGAAAGTTTGTGTATGAATGTTTCTTACAGCTTCAAGTCAAAATAACTGATTTGGAATGGAGATATATTAAGTATACTCTCGGTTACATTTAGCCTATATTGAATCCCGGAAAACTCTGAAAGGATTCCTCACAAACTTTAAATTCGCATAAAAATAATTCCGACAAACGCGCATACTTGCTATAAGTAAGAGGAAAGTGGTCGGAATTCGAACCTACAACCTCCTGATGAAAGACAGGTTTAATGGGCTACTGTCACCGATATAGATTTGAGGATGCGGCCATCCGAACATTTTACGTGAAACTTTTACAATAAGCAAACAGTATCTCAATATGTCTGTCAAAGTTCAATAAGTAGGTAGGAGGTAGGTAGGTATAGGATCGAACTACATGATGTCCTTCCTGCAACTGGCGTCAAAAGAAACATTATTTTTAATTTTTTCGCATGGTTAGCCGTGTCCAGTGTATATGTCTATTACTACAGTACAGTTAAACTAACTTAAAAATATAGTATGTAATATTGGTAGCTAAGTTGTATGGTTTATTGTCATAAGCAAAGGGAGGACGGGAGCGGCTTAATCCACAGACCTTGTTGATTCAACTAATGCATGCCACCTAGCCACGGGCACTATCAACATAGGCTTTAGGTCGAGGTATCACCCATAATATCTAAATGTACATACAAAAAATATAACCCTAACTATAATTTGAGAACTTCATAACAGTATATGTTAAGATAATTACGATTTACACGCTCAATAACTTGAAAACTTGTTAACGGTATGTTGAGATCAATCTTCAAAACATCTTCCAAGTTCTGACTCTTAAAAATTGCCACTTTTTTGATGAGCCTTCTTATATTATGCGCTCCGTAAGCTATAGACCACATAAGTACACGACCACGTTTTAGGTCCATATATATTTTTTTTAATTGTAGATAGGCTTGCGCTTGACGACAATCATGCCTGATGGAAAGCAATGATGAGGTCTAGGTTGGAGCGCGCTTGCCTAGAAAATGCCTATTCACTCTTCTCTTGAAGACACCCAGATTATACTTGGCTGGAAACACGGAGGCTGGAAGGGCATTCCATACCTTAGCGGTTCGTATCAGGAACGTGGAAGAAAAATGTTACGTGCTATGATTATAACATCAAGATCAGCCCATCCGAACATTTTACGTAAGTAAACCTTCTTCCTACAAGAAAATGTAGCGCTATCTGTCGAAACTCCTGCGAAATACTGCGTAGGCTTACAGATTACTACTGTCCCTGGGAGGGTTTTGCTCCCATAAACTGGCGACATTTTTTCGCGCGGTCCGCCGGGTCTATAGTATAAGGTGTCTTTGGTTACGTGCGAGTTTGTTGGATGTCAACCACATAAGGATGCCACCGCTCTCGATGTCTTGCAGTCCTATAAAAAGGTGAAGGAGGTACAAGGTTATGTAGTTCCTGAGTACACTCACCAAAGTATATCCTGTAAAAAACCGCTAAACATTGAGCTATCTGTGACTGAGACCCTGTTTTCTTTAAAGGCTTGTAGTATTTTAGCGAATCAGTACTATGAATAGGTAGGCACCAAAGATTGTACCTATTTATAAATCTAAATAGATCACTGGTCACTGGTTGTAAACAAAGGTTGAGAACGGTAATATTATATGAGGATGCGGTGTAGGTTGGTTAGTATATTTTAAGTCGTAAGTAAAGCCCATCTGAAATACGGCTTGAAGCAAACATGGCCAAGCCTCGATCGACCGAGCCGAGTGCCTTGCCTATATGTAAGCTATAACGTACAGGCGGGCAAGAAAGTGGATTTCAAAATATAAAAATCTAAGTTACCATTCAAAAATAATAATATAAAAACAAGCCCTTGTTTTGCTGTAATTTTTCTCATCAAACTTTTTCATTTGATACCCAAAGGTAAGTAAGGTAAGGGTAAGGTAAGGGCGCTTTAAAAATAGCTAGTCCACTAAGTTCGGTGTTGCAGCAGGTTAACTTATGCACTTATCACTTGTAGTGCGTTCCGCTATTTTTCATTGCTAATTATATCATACGATACACTGAGACATAAGTTATTAGGTCACACTTTGCCAAGTAACACGTCGGCGTACAGGCGTGAGGCGCCATTGAGACCCGAGCCGTTAGGTGAGGATCTTGAGATAGCCAAGGACGGCAATGATCAATACTCACGTGTATCATACGACGTTTTTCAACACACTTGTGAATTAAATAATTCTAAAAATAATTTTATTTAGTAGATAAAATTAAAAAAAAAACTGTCTAACTCACTTTTGAATAAAAGTCATGAAAAAGTCACAGTTTGTGTTGAGCAAGTGCATAAAAAAATGTCTAACTCACTAGTGAATAATAGTAATGATTAAGTCACAGTTTGCGGTTATAGGTGTCATTATGTGCCTAATTGCGGTGCAATTAGAGCCACTTTATGAGCAAGTGTGTTGAAAAATATCTTGTACTCACCGATGATGATGGCCGTATCCTCAGGTAAGGAACCTGAGGATATGGGCATCAGAACATTTAGAACCACCAACCTTCTTCATACAAGAAAATAGTAGAGCCGTCTGTCAAAATTTCCACTAAGTAATAGGTACGCCACGATATGGCGGTAGCCGTCTCCATGGAAACGTGCATGGAGATATATAATTAACAATTTAGTGTAGTGATCTATGACGGGGACCGCGGTCTATAGGCAATACTGTAGTCGAATTGCTGCTGACGGTGTCATAACATACATTTTTGGCACCGCTAAACTGGCGTCACTTCTTCTCGCGGTTCGGCGCTTCCTGGGACGATTGTTGTACTGAAATTTTGAACGCCTTGTTTCCTTGAGTGTACGCTAAGCCTGCTTAATATCCGTTTGCTTACTTTGATATTTGTACGGAAGCTTAGCATACGTGCCGTATTTGCGTGTTGGCGTTACAGCTCCGGCAGACGCAGTCAAAGGGTTGATGCGAGCGGATCGACCGGTCAATTAAGGGTTATTGTATTGACTGTACTGTGTAATTGGTCCGGCGTAATCCTTATACCTGTCTTGTACGTAATGAATCTACTCTACAGCCTTGCGATTCGCGTGTTGCTTACTGTGATTATTCACTTCACTTCACCACAGACTTTACGTAGACGTGACGTAGTAGGCGTGAACGGGGGAGCGGGAGGGTGGGAGATGTGGATTCACGTGGAGTCTGAGTTAAGACGCGAATTTCGCGACCTTCTTTATACATTTCACTCCATGAAACGCAGCCCCGACGCATTACGTGAATCACTACGCAGACTTTCTATACGTAAGTATATATTATATTAATGCCGGATTACATAGACTATCGTCTTCATGTACTCGTAATGACGGCGCAAGTATTCCGCAGCAGTTGATGAATTAAGCATCGGTTCTAATTGGCAACAGTTGATTGTACGATGAAAATAATTACTTATTTTCTGTAATCGTTGTGATGACTTGTGAACCTTCAAATGAAACTTTTCTTATTGTGCTATTATCGGACAGTCAGAATAATAATAAAAAGAATACGTGAGTTTCGTGGACCACTAAGTTGAAACGATGTTCACCCACCGCTCGATAGATGGCGCTATCTTGCGCTAACGAGTTTCTAATACCAACTCAAACTTATAGCTGATTGCATTATTGCAAAGGCAGATACTTTTAGTATAATATGTACATCTGTGGTGTGCACAATAAACAAGAGTTTAAACTAGTGTATAAAGAGTGGACTTTTCATGAATTTCCTTATGTCTTGGAAATAGGTATTGGATCATAATATTTTGACAAGGATTTAAATAGAAAACTATCAAATACTATTATATTGGTTCCATATTTTAACCACTGCTTTCTAACCGTAAGGAAGTCCATAGTTTTTATTTTTCTTTCCGGTTATTTTCTAACTGTAAATAACCACCCGGAAGTACGACAACGAAATTGTTTAAGGCCCATACTTACACGTTAAAAGAGCGGGTGTCCGAACATTATCTGCAATGACTAGTAAATACTGCCCCTCGTAAAGTGGGCTGACGAATAAATCATTGCTTAATACGATTTTGCTTCAACATATTTCGTAGGTCCCCTAGCGAGGATGACTCTACATGGATAACCTTTCAATGATTCGATAGTTTTGTCTATCAACTTTTATGCCATGGAAAATTTTGTTTACACTTAGGTACATGAGATAACCTTAACTATTTGTGTTTTCAGCTAAGATTTTTACTTAAATAGAGTCACATTCTTATGCCGGTACCCAATATTAGGATCTCGTATCTTTCATTTACCCTACAAGAGATATCAAAAGCTCCATACAGATTACGAGTAAGTATGTCTAATTTCTATCGCTAGTAAGGCAAACCATGGATAGATTGAATGTTAGGAACCGCCAACAGAGCTGACGGATAGCTCACCAAAATTGAGACTGCAGATTGGGGCTTTGGAGCTAAATTACGATTAATAACTATATAATGTCCTGATATATTGAAAAAAAAACTTAGCATTTATTTAAATGAAGATACTAGTCCGGTAGTCTCTTAACATAACTAGCTTAAGTATACATATATCAATCCTAGCAATTCAACGCCTAGAGATGATGCTCCTGGTTCGGGCCGATACTTACGTAGAGAGAAAGTTTGTTGAAGAAAGGTATGTGAGGGGTCATACAATTATTATTCCTCTGATACTGTGGACTATTGTAAAATATTTAATTGGCTCATCAATTATCTAACATTTTTGCCACATTCATTTTTCCCAAACCCAAAAGATTGTAAGCTCAGAAAAAGGAAAGGCTTTATACAGAATTTTTTTTAATATTATTAAAGTATTACTACTTTCAGAGGTGGTAAGGTCCTAGATCTGAAGGTAACCATATTTCTGCAAAATCTTTAAAGGTAAGGCCAACTGAAGCCAATAATAAAATTAGCCATAAACATATTAAAATCTATTTTAATGCCTTCTTATTTGCACAAAAACTGGCACAATACAAGTGACTTACAAAAACAGAGGAGAAGTTCAAACGTGTTCAGTGGATAAAGGCAGTGACGTTAAAAACAATAATTCTTCGTTATTGTAACCACGGGGGGCGGGTGGGTGAGCATTCGACGAAATAAGGTGCAGCTTTTGTTGTTCTACAGCGAAACACTCTAAATATGGTGCCAATTCTGTAGTAAAAAATCTCTAAACTAAAGTAATTTGCCGCGCCAAATAATAGTGCTGTTCTTTTCACATTTTATTTTAACCATGGGTAACGAGATATTGCATCGACTACAGTGTAGGTAGGTAATAATTAATGTCTGGTTTTTCTTAGCTTTCGTCCCAATATATTTTTGTGATGCACAAATGCGTGTCTTCTTCTTGCTTCTTTACTCTTCGAATATTGTTAAAAGTAAGGTAGACAGTCCTCGGCTCCACCTCGGCCCACATTCACACGTTCTTCCATCCATGCCTCTTTTGCTGGCGACTGCAGTAATGAACTATTCTTCGTTTTCTAAAATTTCCTCTGCAGTAACAGCAGTTTCTATGCGTTTTGAAAAGGTTGTAATCTCAAAAAACTTGTTAAATCATGAGAGCCTTGAGTACCATTTAAATGCAAATTATTTGACAAAATATAGAAAAATCAAGTACGATTAGTTAGTTAGGTAAAGTAGTTTTAAGCACACACTTTTACTTTAAATAACCTTGCTACCAGTTTCTGTGTTCCCAGAATTATAATAAAGAGAATTCAAGAGAAGTGTGAATAGGCTTTTTTAATACAGTTGCTCAAAAAGTGGCGTATTGCAGGGACGTATAGCGTTCGGGATGTGGGCTATTACATACTCGTGCTTTTTTATTACCTTTCCCGAACTCGTGCGTTATCTTTCCCAACTGTCAAAATAATGTCTATTAAAAAGAAAAACCAACCATGAAGTTTTTACTAAAAAAAAATCATAGAAGTTTTTATGATTCATGCAAATACGTATATTTCTAAAAAGAAGCTACTAATTTGTTTCAATATCAGATTTGATTGAATGAGTTTGGTTAGGTTTCATTTCATCTCATTAAATTTCATTTTCATTTCATATCAATAAAAAAAATTCTACTGAAGACTTGGCTGTATGGGCATAGTTCCCTTTGCGTACTTGAATATTATTTAGTCTATGACCAAATTTTTTTTTTCATTTTTTTTTTAAATCACCAGAATGGGCGAAGAAAAAAAAACTGCTTATATTCTACGGTTGGCGCTATTTTTCAGCAATTTTCTTTGCGAGTTTAGTTGTTTGTTGCACAAAATGCTTCGGAGAACATTTTACCGGAAAAGTCAAAAAGTCGCTACATATCTACATACGACGAATTTATTGCGAGGAGAGAAGAGAAAAAAGCAAATAGTTTTTCAGAAAATGTTAAGTTAGTTGAGTTTATTGTGTTTTTATTATTTTATTAAATTGCTTCATTTTTTCGCAACTGTATTAAAAATAATCGTTCAGTACACGTGCAGAACCGTCATTGCAACTTGTTCCGACTGTCAACCCTCGCTTTCGGCTGCGCCTCGGCTCGGGTAGACATTTGTCGGAACTTTTTGCAATAACAGCCTTTCCGCACTTGTAATGAAACATACTATTTCTAGGCAAACGCGTTCTACCCTGGACATTATCATTGCTTTCCATAAGACATGATTGTAGTCAAGCGCTAGCCTATCAATGATTAAAAATAAGGGAAAATAAAAAATTAAAACTTGTGTCGTATCTTAGCGAGCGTATTTTAAAGCAAGTGACAGCCCATCGCATTAAACAAGTATGCTGTGAACGGCACAGGTGTTCAAAGCACGGTTCGGGTCGACTCGACCGATACTATGGGGTGTGCGCATCGACAACACATCCAGTAGTCGCCTGACTTACAAAATTCTGGATAAAACAGTCATATTAGAATGGGGTCTTACACTACTTTTGAATTTGATAAAAAATATTACTTTATTATAAACTAGGATAAAAATAATAACGTGCAGTGAAAGAAATATTAAAATCCAACGAAGATTTACAAAGTTACAGGCGTTTAAACTTTGGAGTGGGGGGATCTTCTATCCCTTTCTCGAAAAACGAAAATTTGTATGAAGCCGCACGAAGCTACTATGGCATTGGTACTTTGTGACGTCACAATGTCATGTTGCTATCTCTGTCTAATCACAAATCTTTAAATGCTTATAACTTTTTTGTTATTTGATCGATTTAATTAGTTCTTTCAGTGCACGTCATTATTTTAATTCTACTTTATAATAAAGTAATAAAAAAATTGGAGTAAAATACCCTATTAAGACTTCCGTGAGTGGACATTATAAGAAGGAAAAATTAACGGCAATAACTCACGTCTATTTGGGTCAGGATCGCCCGACCAGTTTCGAACCCATTAGGGGTCCTTCCTCAGGGGCATTTGACGCGCGCGACGCCCGTCTTATACTGCGGGGCGGCCGGAACGACGCGCTGCGCGCATAGCGCAAATAGACGTGAGTTATTGCCGTTAATTTTTCCTTCTTAAAACAGTCATATCTCTGAAAAACTACATTGTCGACATAGAAGAAAATATTAAATCGGAAATAAAATTTACGTTTTACAAAAGATCGTGAAAATAATCATAGTATTTATTTTGATAATAAAGTGTCTCACATTAATGTGCTGTACGGAGTACCTACAGCAAAAAAAATTATTGATAAAAGTAATGTCTATACTTAATAGGTACTTATTACTAGGTGATCCTTGATAGGTGACCTATCTTTGGAGTGAGTACACGTGATTGGTCGAAACTTTGAACCAAGCAGCTCCGGCCATGGAATAAGTGATACGATAGATGGAATGGAATTGGAATGAAATTTAAAAATGGATGAAAATCATCACTTAATTGATCACGTGAATTCCGTGCTTTCCTATATTTTTTTGAATTTCTCTCTATGGAGCTCGTTACTCTAGCTCTAGTCTCTACACTTTAGCTGAGGCGAGGCGAATGGCTCCGAGTGCCACCTCTTACTCCCAATCGCATTATAAGGAAGGAGTCTAGCGGGTATGTTGTCTAGTCTATGAATGTAAGCCACCCCGGCTTATAGTTTTTGTGGACGGCGGAAAATAAGAACTGACGCTAATAAGCGAGTGTTTAGTTTATAATGGTTAAGCTGAGTCTGTTTTTGGGAATTAGGCCATATGGTTGCGAGATTTGCGTAATCTGTAATAAATGTTTTGGCTCACTAAACGCTTAAACTCGTAGTTATTATCCTGACATAATGAATCATTGTTTGGGATTGAAATTATAAATCTGCTTATACACTACAATAAACATAGGAAACATTAGAAAATTATATCGACGTTTTCACTACTTAATTGCAAGATACTTTTAAAATTGACGGCTTCTAAACCTTTTTTGAAGGCTGGGGCGGAAGCATACCAACAGATCAGGCCAATACTATAAAATCTGAACTTGAAGCTAATGAAGCCAATACCTAAAAGTGAACCTGGAATCTGCTACCACCATCGACATTTTCATTCTTTATATTTTCTTTTTTTCTACTATATAAAAATAAGTCGGGTTTTCCTTCCTGACGCTATAACTCCAGAACGCACGAACCTATTTCCACGGTTTTGCATTCGTTGGAAAGGTGAGGTTTATAGCAAAAAAAATTCAGGAAAAATTAAAAAAAAGCCATCTGGTGGCAAAACGGAGTTTGCCGGGTTTGCTAGTTTTGTATGAAAATATTAAAACAGTAATAATATGCTGCATTACTGTTTTAATATTTTCATACAAAAATATTTCATACTAAATACTGCTTTAAGAGATGGCGATGGTACGGCCCCTGCCATTATTGCCACTGCCATTGCGCAAGAAAGATGATTAAAAATAATTGTTCAAGTGCGAGTCGCTTTTGCGCAATGAGAGTTCCGTACTACTATAGAAAAAAATCCCTTTTCTTACCGAACTTTAACTTTGTTTTTTGAGGTTAATTGTTAAAACCAAAAAAAGTATAATAGACACATAGTTGATATTATTTTTCTCGTAAAATATATAGGTACATAAATTCCTATTAATCATAATCATAATTTCAGATTTTTCAATTGTAAATTTCGGAGATTAGAGGTCGCCTTTGCGATCATTGTGTTCAATCTGTCTCTCTATTTTCTGTATGTTCTGTATTGTGTGTGCTATAAAATTGCATTTATAAAAACCTAAAACCTTAAAACCACATGAATATAGAGAAAAAAGTATTGTACAAAATCGAAATAAAACATAGCGATAGCGTCTCCTTATCCACATAAGTTTTTTTATTCATAGACCAAATTCACGCTAGAAGCACAAAACGTGAATGCGTGCCTCTAAGTGGCGGGCCCTAAAACACAAGCTTTATTTCTATTCATCACGAACACTGGAGCGTCGCAGGACACACGAAAGCACTCACAAAACGGAACAATCATCGCTCGTATAGTCTGAGAGAGCGTGGGCGATTCGGCAACACATATAGAACCCGGTTTACCAAACACGTTGAGCTTATTATTTTTATTGATTAGTGTTTTACACCGCTGAGCTATACGAGCATACCCCTCTGCGATAAAATTAAGAATCGCAATGTTGAGGTTCTTAGGCAGAACCAGCGCCATCTATTGTGAAAAATACACGATAATTTTGTCGAGAAATATTCATAATGCACTAACCGAATCACTAATTTGTGTGAATTAAAAACAAATCTCTCTTATCCCTTGTTTACATCAAGAAGGGAATTTCTGAGCACTTTTCTAGGATCAATTGTGAATTGCTCGGGGTTAAGTTTCGAAAAAAATCTTCCTTATTCCTTACCCACATCATTAAGAAAGCTTCTGTGAAGAGTTTTCTAGGACCAAGTAGTCGAGCTGAGAGATTTTGTTATTTTAGAAGTAGTGGTGAAAATAAGAAAAATAAACTAAAAAATGTTTAAATCGTAGATTACTACATTATTTCAATTTGAGTTAGGTAATCAATTATTATCGACTACTAAATTATTTCCTAAACTTTCTGATGAGCTGATTTTCTTGTAATTTAAAACAGCTACAGAGAAGTAAGTAGTTATTTAAATTTTAGCAACATTATCATAAAAACTTTTAAAATTAAAGCCGTTCTCATTCTCAAATTTAATTTGTTTAACACCTCTAAAATATTAACCACGTCCTCTTCGTCTAATTCGTATAGAAACGTCGCCATATGTGCCAGACAACTGGAGCACACCCACCGGTCAAATTTGATTTACGCGTAAATTACGTGTCATAACCTATGCGTACACTTTACCCGCACCTCCCCTTAAAACCGACCACAGCCTAACAAAATCACGTACAGTTTTATTAAAATACTGGAAGTTTCATACCAGGTTTGTATGCAAGTTTTTTAGGCTGTGAAGGGGTGTGGACTGATTGGGTGTCATAAAATTTCCCTTGTTCCAGTCAAGTGCACCTTTGCTCATATTGGTAATGCATTAATTTGAATATTCGCGGTGTCAGATGTCAAATGGTGTGTAATTTTCTGTTTGTCCTTTTTTTTGTTTTTTTAATGTGATTTTCACGGAAGTGTGTCTAATAAAAGAATGCATGCAGGTGGTATAATTTGGGGTTAGAAAATTGTAATGATTACTACAGTGCAGTTTTTAGGATAACTTGGTTTTACAGTTACTATAGAATTATAAATCAATTATGGAAAAATACAAAAAAACAATTAAAAAATTATTACAATGTATAAATGAATTGCGTAATTATTAGATAAATACCTACTGTGAAAATCATTTTGATATTTACGGCTTTTCTGTACCGATTGCCTAAATAAGCAATAATATTTAGGGTGTAAATTAAATAATAATTCCTATAGGCAATTATACTTAATTGTTTAAATATTTATAATAATTGGTGAGTTTATTAGTGTTTAGGAAGTATATTATTATCAAAAGAAAATATAGTTCTTAAATTTTTCCCAACTCATTTCCCCTATAAATAACCCATGATGAATTAACCACGGCTTATGAAGACTAATTCTGCGAAAGTGAATTTAGGGGTCCGCATGAGAGGAAGAAAAATGATTTGCTAGCTGACTTTGCAATAAAGAAACGCTAGAGGCATAATCGAATGAAGGAAATTAAAGCATCAGAAAAATCCTCCTTTTGATGAATCGGATGATTTGAGATATCTGCTAGGCGTGACTTTTATAGGGATGCAGCATTAGTATAATATTATATTCGTACCTCTACTATTATATAACATTAAATGTTTTCTGTGGTATTTTATAATGCATCTAAGCCGCCAAAGAGAAAATTACCTATTTATACTTTTTAGTGTGTTCTATTGTAATCAAAGAAGGATATTCCAAATAATTTTTTGATGAATCGGATGATTTGAGATATCTGCTAGGCGTGACTTTTATAGGGATGCAGCATTAGTATAATATTATATTCGTACCTCTACTATTATATAACATTAAATGTTTTCTGTGGTATTTTTATAATGCATCTAAGCCGCCAAAGAGAAAATTACCTATTTATACTTTTTTAGTGTGTTCTATTGTAATCAAAGAAGGATATTCCAAATAATTTTTTCCCTTACAAAAATATTTAAAGATTTTTCAATAATTACCAAGTTTATCCGGGACTAGTATTTCTTTTTATTTTGGGAATTTTTCCTAAATAAAAATAAACTCGTGAAAAAGCAGTCAATAAAAATAATCCGACACGAAACTTCACTTAAAAATTATCGAAAGAGTAACAGTATTTCACAAAACCCAACGATCTGTATGATAAGATAATTCCATTTCATACGCAAAAATGACCGAATGAGTTACAATAAGAATGAACGGGTGAACGATAACGAATGAATAGATCGTAATCGCTCACCAGATGGCGTTGTATCGCAAATAAGCGTGTGTAATGAATAATAGGCTCACCTGTTCGGTTTTGATTTGACTTTGAGTGATTTATCGGAGTATATCTAATAGGGGCTTTTAAGTTGTAACAGAATTAAAATAATACTTATGGATAAAGGAAGATTTATTAACTGAGTTAATTGACTGGTTAAGGCACTGGTCAAAATCTAAAATTTAGGAACACCACTCAAAAATTAATGTAGGTACACTTTTGAACCCTATAGCCATTGAAATTCACACCATTTTTATGTTCACTTACTTGAAGATAAGAGAGGAAAATAAAACAAACCTAGTAAATACCACTTTTAAGAAGGTACATTATTAATCAATTTATTATTATTAAACAATTATTATTATTAATCAATAATGGAAATGTACCTTCTTGGCCCAATGAAATCTCTAAAAGAAATTCAACCTTGATCAACATGAAATTTTGTAACGGTACTCGAGCTTTGCAGAAAAAGTTAACAACTATAAAAACACTGTAATCAAACGACAACTGATTTTATAACATCATTCACAATATCATATCCACAAATCGCTTTCATCTATTACCTATCCTATTATGTACACAATAAAGTTATGAAAATATGCGAAACGATATGACTGCAGCAAAGTCCATAAGTGCATTACATTCATTTTCCCCGTTTCCCCAGACCCCAGCCTAGCGAGATCAGTGGAGTCACGGTGATGCCGCACATAACATTTGGTAGCCATCCATCGGCATTAAGATACCGGGATTTTGAGGATATAAAAAGCAAATGCCACAATGAGACCAATATAATATTATGCAGTTCAAAATCTTTTATTTTTTACCGTGAGTTCCCATTAAAAAAAACATAAACAAGAAATTCTATTTTCTACGTTGACAAATTGATTGAATACGGAGTTTTCAACGCACATATTTCATGTTTGTGTTTTGTCACTGGACGCACTCTACCATGCGCCTTATCACAATACTTTGAGATGCGAACAGATAGAAAATATTTTTTGCCACAATAATATTATGAATTTTGTCCGGATCTGCTTCTAGTATTGAATGTCAGGAGACTAGAGATATTTTTAATTTTTTTTGCAACAAAAGGTTTCTATGTTGGAAAGCGACAATTTTCAATAACTTCTGTGTCATTAACTGTAAGGAAAATTGTATATCTATTATTAATAATTACTGTTGATAATGAAGAGTTTAATTTCTTTTTGCCCTCATAAGACGTGTTCAATACGTGGCGTGTAATATAATTCAAAAAAAAATAGTCTCATAGAGCTTATAATAAAAAATCTTTTTACTGGTGCAAAAAAAAGATCGCGGTGCGTCACCTTCCTTACTAACTCCTATTATGATAAATCTACATTTTGAAAGTTCAAACATTTTATCAGACGACTCAACACTAAACCGCTGAAGGGTGAAATATGGGGGGTCATGTGAGCCGATATTTGCGGATTTAAAAATTTCCTTTTAAACTCTTATTGTGATTTTAGGGAGGGTTAAGTGGCGAGTAAAATGGAGCACATGTATTTGATTCTTGTTATTTTTTACGCGGATTATTGTAAGATTAGCACTTGTGTTACGTGGGCATTTTAGGGTTGTTAAATAAATATGGCAGTTAGGAATGGAAAACACGATAGTGTTTATCTGGACTCTTTGGTTTGTTATTTTATTTTCAAAGGTTTACCCTTAATTTTAAAAATATCTTTATCATAATATTATAAAAGTATGTTTTATAAATCACATATCAAAGAAACCGCCTGTTTTTACATTCATTATTTTGTATATTACAACTCACAACTGGCATTTAATAATCATGTCATTTTCATATATTCACAGTCTTTTACAAAATAGACCACCCAAAATCCTAAATAAATTGCAATTCTCTATTTTATCTAACCCTTGATTAGCTACGCCTTCTTTCGGCCACACGTAAGCTTTGTTGGTCTTTGCGTCTGGCATGAAATTGACGCAAATATCTTTTTGTTAAAGGGACCAACTAGCACCCTAATTGGTCTGTAAGGTTGGTATGTATTATTTATGTAATGATTGTCGGTCACTGTGACTAATATAGTTATAAAACTTTACAATTGTACCAAGGTGCAAGCGTTGTAAATTTCAATATTGATTGAGAGCAACATAACAATGTTGTAAAGAGCTAATAGCTTGAACGTCTTATAGTCGTAAAGAGAGCCGACAGTTTTTACACTTTGTATACGATTTTGCATAAATTATTTATGTTTAATCTTGTGTTTTATATTTGCAATAATTGAAACTACTATTTTGAATAAAATAGGAGTTAGTAGTTAGATACCTATAAGTATAAAAAATTTGGAGGACAAAGCGGTTAATTAATTAGGTTGGTTTATTTTTTTAGGATTTCTGAATTTATATTACATTTTTATATAAATTTTGTTAAGAGGAAACATAAATTTGAAAACAAAATAAAACTCAAAAACTTTAATTAAGCCCCGTGAAAACTCAAACGCTCAATTTTATAGCGCTCATAAAATTACAAATTGATCGTAAAACAATGATTTTTTCTTTCGAAACGGTAGGAAATCTAACATTTGTTACTTTTTGAACAAGTGTGCGATGTATGGAACAGATACATAATAATTTACCTAATTTACGTTCGAAAGGTGCATAAAATTACAATAATAAATTAATGGACGTTTCAAATAAACTTTTTTTCTTGATCACAGTTGCAGGATAAGGGTTACAGCTCAAATTGTCGTGTGAGTTAACACGTGCGTCGAATACGTGAATGATAAAATAAATTCAACATTATGCAAATCGGTACAGACCGAACAAGTGTCTATTTTCCGCAAGTCGCAACCACTTGTGGTCATTGAGACCCTCCTTTTATTTTTTGGTGTTTTTAATCATCATCAGTGGGAGGTGCGCCCTTAGTTGTGACAGCTCATTACGTATCTACTATCTATACGAACATTGGTAGGTATATAAACGAAGCATTGTTTTTTCTTCGCTTACTTGCGTTAGATAAAATAATAATTGATGGACCGAATCGACTTCTGCTTCGGAGATTGTGGGTTTGATTCCTACAAAAAAAATTAAAATGTTTGTGTGATGACCATAAATATTTTCCAGTATCTAGGTGTTTTGTTTATACTCTATTTTTGTATATTAAAATATAATGAATATTCAATATTTATGTAGCATACCCATAACATGAGCTATCGCCTACTTTGGGGCTAGATTGCAATAACTCTCAACTGACTGACTCCCAACACACGGATTGTTGCCTAGTTTCGGAGCACTTTGTGAGTCAGTGAAATTTGCCCAATGTAAATTGTTTGAGAAATTTGAAAAATAATTAAAAAAATCAAAAAACCCGACTGCAAAAATGTCAACTAAAATGCAATAAGTAAAAATGCACAATATAAAGTACGACACACATTTGGTCAATACAAGATTAACGCTATCAAAAACTACAAATATTACCATTTTGAACGCATTGATCGACTGTTTATGATTCCAAATTAATTCGAAGCATATGACTTATATATATTTTTGTTATCTCCTTGTAATTCCCTTCATTTTGATACCCCACTCGATAGGTTCGGTTATAAATATTTTGTAAATGACTGACAATTTTAGGCCCAAAATCCGCCATTTTGCTTTTTATTTTCAAAAACCTATCTAAGAACACTTGGGTTAATGAGACAAATCTAACGATACCATTAACGTCAAAATCCATCCAGCCGTTTGGAAGATACGTGGTCATAAAGAAATTTACATACATACATACAAGATACGCGCGAAAAACATAACCCTTCTTGCAGTTGGGTAAAAATTGTAACCTATGTAATCTGTACCTTCTTAAAACTTCCTTATGTATGTTTGTGTTTAATAATGGATAGAGTGCCACGCCTCTGGCCATATGGCAGCGCAATACGCACTAATGACTTATTATTTATCAAATTCTCTCCAAATCTTAACACTTATTAGGGTGGAGTACTCTCGTTCTGTTGACAGCTATCATTTGTTTAATGATTGGGGAACTTCTGTTCTATTTCTGGTATAAATTTAAATAAAAACAAAAGTTCTAACTCAATCATTCACTCGCTGAGTCATTATACTCTGGTATTTTGTCTGGTGGGAGGCTTTGGCTGTGGCTAGTTACCAGCGAAGACGTACCGCCAAGCGATTTAGCGTTCCGGTACGATGCTGTGTAGAAACCGTTGGGGTGACATAAACTTACCGCTTCCAACTTAGTACGCTAACATCTTCGGCTGCATCATCACTTACTGTGTAGCGTAAAAAAAAAACTCGTAGCTTAGCTCAAACCACTCATTCCTAGAAAGCTAAAATTTTGCACAGAGGGTCTACACTTACAGTATAGAAATAAGGAGTTAGTTGGGATTTCCAAAAACCGACGGGGCAGGGGTGGATGAAGTAGAAGATAAAATAAACCTAACTAATTAACTAAAAAAATAACTAAAAAAAACCATAATAATGTTGAGGTACTTACATAACTAACTAGTAACTACCTTATAACTATTCCTTCAGATATATATTCACTTAGACACTTACCATCAGTCGAGATCGTAAAGTACTGTGTACGAATACTTTCTTCGACGCACTTTTCATTCCGACAACAAGACATCCTCAGGAGATGTTGACTTCACAATGCGAAATTGTAGAGACCCGAAGTATTGGAATATAGGAAGTATTGGAAAATTGTTAGTGGTGTTTTATGTGGGCAGTGTGTGATATTGTACCATACAGAATCTTTTCAAGTAGCGGATTATAGCAAAACAAATTAATCTATCCTACTAAGGATTTCCGCAAAATAACGCCTGCCTCCATTCAATACATGAAATACGTAATTATGTTTAAAAAATAACATTTTAAATCACAGGAATATATCCAATGCAATGAAACAAGTTAATTTAACGCCATTACAATGTAAACGCAATGGCATTACACGAGTCATGTGTCATTCTTTGTCCCGACATGACCTTTATGGGCGCCCAGCCGTGTCGTACCGAGAAATAGAAATTGCATGAATTTATCATTTTACTTTATTAGCCCTTATTACAGCCGCATAGAGTCGATATTGTTCGTCAATAGTGATTCATTTAAAGAGACTGTGGATTAATGACATTTAATACCGGTTTATTTTCCCAGTCGGTCACCTAATTTTACATTTTTTATGCAATTTTTTCCACGAAGAATATATTCTTAGTAGTTTTAATAAGTCAATACATTATTTGACATTTCTTAAATAAGTGTAAACACCTAAGTATCTAACACTTAATTTTTTTTAACAACTCGGGGTTAGTAACTTAACCCCTTTGTTATCCGACTTCAAAAAGGAGATTACACGAGGATAGGACTTTGGTGCTTGACTGTTATTTTATTTGACTACTAGCAGAAACCCGCGGCTTCGCACGCGTAAATTTTAGTTTTAACTTAAAAAAAATAGTTTAAACTTAAAAAAATTTAGTTCTCTACGGGAACTCTTTGTGTTAATTTACATGAAATCTATCTTCATTTCAACTCTAACACATTCACTGCGTTACGGGAAGTATTTGGTTGTAATTGAGTTCTGCTCTGTGCGGCAGCTAGTTGTCCTGGTTTTGCACTCCGTGCGGGGGTGATTTTTACAAGTATTCGTACAAGTGAAAAAGAGACGCCTATATTGCCGGTGTCCTTGCTTGAAGTGTATTGAAATTTACGAATAAAAATGTACGGGAATTATTTTGTCGTAACGCACAGTAAGGTAATTATTTTACAATAGTGCGATACGGGAACTATTTGGCCGTATCTTAAACCCCGTACCGCACTGAACGTGCGCGCGCGCGGAGCTTCAGTTAGTCGTAGTGCTGTGCCCAGTTATACGTTTTTACAGAACGCAATATTTTATTCGTCACGCCTAAGTAGGTTAATTGTACATAAACAATGAAACGTTTACGTAAAAAACTTATTATGGGGAAAGGTGTAAAGACAGAAGGTTAAGAGGCTAGAAACATTTTTGTGCAGAGTACTGGTTCCAGTTTACCGAATCCCAAACCATCTAGTACAAAAAACCCAGTTCAATTTTTTTAAGTCCATCAACAGGAAGTGAACTTTGTATATTATAAGAAGTAATAATTAATAAGAATAAAAAGACTGATCCTGATTCGTTATCCCTGGACAACATTTCTGTGAACAATCTAGTACCAGCGCTCGAAACATCCCTAAATTCTGAAATGGTGTCTGAACTGTTGTCCACACCCCGAAGTAGGTTTTCAAGAAATGAGTTTTCACAGTTTAGTACACCAACGTGTTCTACATCTAGAAATACCGATGGAAATATTAATTACAAACGATTTATACGAACTCTAAGGTCGAACTTCATTACTGACCGTATGTGTTATTAAAAAAAAAGTCTTCAGCTTTGACATTTGACATTGGCATGACACGTAATACGAGTTCGACTTTAACAATGCTTTCCGGGTCTAGGGCCGGAAAGGATTTTCACACTACTTTGTCTCCCTTGGGAAAAATGAAAATGCTTTGACGGCCTAGGGAATATAATAGCATTTCCCGCCCGCATTTCGGGCATTAAAAGTCGCTTTTCCGAGCGGGTGAGATGAAAAATATTTTACTTATTACACCCCATCCCTAGCAAGATGACTGTTGTATGCGCCACGACAAGTATTTTCCCGTAAAATCAACCATTTCCAAAAATATCTGTAACTTTTAAGATATTACTTAGAACCCCGTGCGACTGCAGCTGTGTATACACAAGGATGTAACCTATTGATTGGTACAACAAAAAAAAACAGATGTGGACTTTCCATGTCTCTGTGGAGGTTTGAAGTCAGGACTACCTACGGGAAAATAGACGTCGTAACGCATATCAGGCATTCTTGATACGGGATGTATCTGGCTTGTACAGCACTGGAAGCAAGTTTTAATGTAGCGCAGCCGCAGTGAATGTGTTAAACCAAAAATTTTCAGTAATTGCGGTGTGAACAAAAAATTCTCTCCCGCATGAATATCTCTTTTTCCCTATTATCACGAAAACAACGGATTTTCCAGAGAAAAAAGTAGTTGATTCTAGGATATAATCTATCTCCATTCCAAATTTCAGCCCAATCGATTCAGTAGTTGCGGCGTGAATAATTTTTTGCGCGTGAATTTCGGTTTTTTACTAATCCCACGGGAACCTTGAATTTTTCGAGATAAAATGTAGCTTATGTGTTAATCCAGGATATAATTTATCTCCATTTCAAATTTGAGCTAAATCGGTTCAGTAGTTGCGGCGTGAACGAATATTTTTCCCGCGTGGATTTCTGTTTTTCACTATGATCATACTCGTAGAAGTCATGAAATTTTCCGAGAAGAAAAGTAGCCTACGTATTTATTCTATCTTTTTTCCGAATTTCAGTCATATCAGTAATTACAGCGTGAAGTAGTATTTTTACCGCGTGAATATCAGTGTTTCAGTTTTCCAGCGGACACCATAGATTTTTCCGGGATGAAAAGTAGCTTTTGTATAAATCTAGGATATAATCTATCTCGATTCCAAATTACAGCCAAATCAGTTCAGTAATTACGGCATGAAGGAATATTTTTCACGCGTGGATTTCTGTTTTTCACTATTATCATAGAAACCACGGAATTTTCCTGGATGAAAAGTAGGCTTTGTAATAATCCGGGATAAAATCTATCTCATTTCCGATTTTCAGTTATATCAGTTCAGTAATTACAGCGTAAAGTAGTATATCTCGTGTATGAACATCAATGTGTCAAGTTTCCCGCGGAAACCATGGATTTTTCCGGGATGAAAAGTAGCCTTTATATTAATCCAGGATACAATCTATCTTTATTCCGAATTTCAGCCATATCAGTTCAGTAATTATGGCGTGAAGTAGTATTTTTCGCGTATGAATATGTTTTTCTTTTTTCCTGCAAAAACCATGAAATTTTCCGGGATGAAAAGTAGCCTACGTATAAATACAGGATAAAATCTATCTTTTTTCCGAATTTCAGTCATATCAGATCAGTAATTACAGCTTGAAGTAGTAATTTTACCGCGTGAATATCAGTTCTTCAATTTTCCCGCGGACACCATAGATTTTTCCGTGATAAAAAGTAGCTTTTGTATTAATCCAGGATATAATCTATCTCGATTCCAAATTTAAGCCAAATCAGTTCAGTAATTACGGCATGATGGAATATTTTTCACACGTGAATTTCTGTTTTTCATTATTATCATAGAAACCATGGAATTTCCCGGTATGAAAAGTGGGCTTAGTAATAATCCGGGATAAAATCTATCTCCTTTCCGAATTTCAGTCATATCAGTTCAGTAATTACAGCGTAAAGTAGTATTTTTCGCGTGTGAACATCAATGTTTCAGGTTTCCCGTGGAAACCATGGATTTTTCCGGGATGAAAAGTAGCCTTTATATTAATCCAGGATATAATCTACCTTTATTCCGAATTTCAGCCATATCAGTTCAGTAATTACGGCGTGAAGTAGTATTTTCGCGTATGAATATCTGTTTTTCTTTTTTCCTGCAAAAACCATGGATTTTTCCGGAATAAAAAGTAGCCTATTTATTAACCCAGGATATAATCTATCACCATTCTAAATTCCAGCGAAATCGGATGTGCACTTGCGGCATGAAGATTTTTTTCCGCGTTGATTTCGGTTTTTTACTAATCCCACGGGAACCTTGAATTTTTTCGCGATGAAAAGTAGCCTTCGTATTAATCCAAGATATAATCTATCTTTATTCATAATTTCAGCCATATCAGTTCAGTAATTACGGCGGGAAGTAGTATTTTTCCCGCGCGAATATATGTTTTTCCCTTCTCCTGCAAAACCCATGGATTTTTCCGGGATGAAAAGTACCCTATTTATTAAATCAGGATTTAGTCTATCTCCATTCCAAATTTCATCCAAATCGGTTGTGTACTTGCGGCGTGAGATTTTTTTTCCGCGTGAATTTCGGTTTTTAACTTATCCCACGGGAACCATGAATTTTTTCGGGATGAAAAGTAGCTTATGTGGTAATGCAAGATATAATATACCTCTATTCCAAATTTTAGCCAAATCGGTACAGTAGTTGCGGCGTGAAGACGTATTTTAACTTGATAAAATCCAAACTTTGGACCCCCGTTTCACCCCCTTAGAGGGTGAATTTTGAAAAATCCTTTCTTAGTGCTCCCCTAGACCTCACAAGGAACATGTGTGCCAAATTTGGAGTCTCTAGACCCAGCGGTTTGGGCTGTGCGTTGATATGTCAGTGAGTCAGTTTCTTCTTTTATATATTTAGATATAAACGTTAAACTTTCTAGTCGCAACTATACTGAACCGATTTGGCTGAAATTTGGAACTTATAACCTGGATTAACACAAAATCCCTGAAAGATGCATCGTTTCCACGGGATTAACGTAAAACCGAAATTCACGCGGAGCCGCGGGCAACAGTCAGTCTCAAATAATTGGATCGTGCTGCAATCCGAACCTGCAATTTCCGATAACTACTGCGTCAGGGGGGTTAACACAACATAAAACTATTTTCAGTAGAATTCATATTTTTTATTTATAGTGACCATGTCGAAAATCACTTTTGCTCTGATAGATTCCAGTGTTGCCAGCACCGGGTGACAAAACTACCTAAATGTCATTTGTAAAAGCAAGACGCATGGTCGCTCATACTTTAGTTGTAAACATTTTTCTAACCTTTGTTCAATAATGGAGAGGACAGACGCCAAGTATTCGTTAATTCGACGTAGATTGATGCAAATGACACCTACTCGCACGGCATGAGACAACCAAGTGTTTTGTGCAGCTTTACGACATCAAAAACTTTTAATTTTGAACTTTACCACAAATACAATAAGGATTTCGAAATTGCTCGAGAATGTTAAATATAAGTTTGTCGAATACCAAGTACATTTACTATAAAATAATAATAAAATATTCAAATTTCAGCTCTATTTTCAACGCCGTAAGCAGTTTTTACGGTGCTAGTGACAACAAAAATATGTTTGTCAAAAATCAAAATATAAAATGCTAACGTGTTACAATTGACAGAAGACGCTTTATTTATTTAGAGGGAGGGTAGATACTTCAATATTTTTGTTACTTTGTTTTTTGATAAAATATATTTGGTTGTATATACCTACAAACTTAGTGTATAACAGAATATTTTTTTAAACTGCACTATTATTCTTTTTTTATTTTAAACCCTTTCATGGAACTCTTTTGCCCACATCAGTTAAACTAGAGTAGAAGCGGATAATATTAGTACTTATAGATTAAGTATTTATAATGTATTAGATTTATTCGCTATAAATAGCGATATCGCTAATAGAATAAGACTTTGTCTAACCCTGGGGTTACCTATATAAAAATTACCAAATCGCTCTCGGCCTGTAGTTGTTTACATTACCACTGACAATTTCTGTTCTACGACTTTTCAAAATTCAGTATTAATTTATTTCATACAAAAAAAATGTTATTTCTGTAACTTGACATTACTCTGTTGCGTTTTCGCGCCGCGAGTTCGCGAGCCGCCGCGTCATTGCCATTTGCAGATGTTACATTACAGAATAGGAACAAGTATCTCTGCAAAATACTGAATATTTGATATTTGTCAAAATGACGAGTAAAGTAGAAGAAAAGTTGTTAGTTATGTAAACAAATACAGGCCAAGAGCGATTTGGTATTTTTTACATAACGTTGTATAAATATAATAAAACAAAACTCAAAATCACGTGTACACAATGTTAGTGGTAATAAAAAGCTGGCTAATTTAAACCTTCCCATCGCCATGATTGGCATCTACTCCACACGTGCATTGTCCGCCGGTGATCGACGTCTATGCGGGCAACGTGCGGGCTTGCTACCACTGTTTTAAGTTACAGTGACGGCGGGCCTTTTTGGTAATTTTGTTTTATGCTCAAAGCAAAACTTGTTAGTAAAGGTTGTAATATTAACTACTTGCCGCGCCAGTAAAGAAACGAAAAATGGAATATAAAAGCTACTGTAATGTGGAAGTGGTTGGGCAGAATTTTAATTCGATTTCATCTAATCATAGTAGTATAAAATTCCCATGTCACAGAACTTCTTTAATACGGCTTGACCAATATTTATGAATTTTTGGGTACATGAACGTACCTTAACTATTTTTCATGCCCATACATTTTCTTTGAGAATAAATTTATATAGCAAGACAACTCGTAAGTTAGTTATTAAGTATCTGCTTTTATTTGCCCTTCCAATTTCAGAGATTATTGATTAAATTAATAGTATGTACGTAAATTAAATTTTAAAGAAGGCAATGCAATTTAATTTGTTAAAAGATCGTTCCATGACTCATTGAGGAGAAATAAATCAAACTTTTCCAACCAACCGACAACCCTCTTACTGTCAAACCTAATCGGCCCACTTGGTCAAACTCAGTATATAAAATGTAATAAGGAACAAAACTAAACCGTATCAGCGAGCCGGCCCGCGTTTAGGGGGAAGTGTTTTATTATTGCTTTTATCTTTAGAAATCTACTTTTTTCCATTTCATAGCTCGTCATTTATATCGCAACTGCTAACAATTAATTTAATTAAACCGTATCGCTATGGGGCGGCCGGTTTTGATGTAATCATTTATTTCGTGGAGCAGGTTACACGGAGTTGTTGCCTAATGTCGTGAAAATTTTAATTGTAACCAGAAATGGATGTTATTTTGTCATTTTAACTTGTCGCCCTTTAATATTTTTTTTTTAAGTTGGCGCTAACTGGCTGAGCTGACACAGCCAACAAAAAAAACGTCGCAAGAGCGGTTGGAAACTAAAAAAAAAGAAAACACAGAGTAATGATATTGTATCTAACGCTAAGAAAAGTGTGTCGGTTACGGTAACAGTATAAGGTGTAGGTTTTGGTAACGTTCAAACGTAAAATTCAACGCTTGCCTGAATAAGTTTTCTCTTCAAGGTTCCACAACAGAGTTAAACATAACAAAACAGGGTTTATGGTGACGCTGTTACAAGTTTCATAGTTAAAGAAAATGTCGCTTCAAAAAAAATCGTAGTAAAATAATTTCAGAATCACATTATATTTAGTTTTTTTTTACTAATTTTCTAGTGGAGACAAACTTATTTGTCACGCTGCGAATTGTTGTAATTGTAATTAATATTTATAAATTGATTTATTTTCTTCAAAAAAAAAAATCAAAAAGTGAAAAAAAATCCATGACTAGATGTGTAGTTGCTAGTACCTATAAATTATTTCCCACAATACCTTAATAATGGCTATCAATTAAAAAATTTAATAACAATGATAAGTACCATTGCAAAGTTCATGTGGTCACTAAAAGATAAAAACCATAACAGTATAAAACCGCAAACAGTTTTTCACCCAATCACCACACGAGTTCACATGTTTATTGTAATTGGTATAAAATAACAAAATGATGATTCACTATCGATAATAAAATGGGAACATGCACTTGATAGTGACCCCTCGGATTATTTAGTATGCTTGAATAGCTCAGTTATTAGTCACATTAGTTGCCATAAAGTTTGCGTAAGAGTTTCTTCTCAATCGAGCTCGAAATTGAGGACAAATTATACTCGATAAAGAGCGATTTCAACATGTGGAAAATAAAGAAAATAAAATCTGTATATTTTTCCCTTTTAAACCGACTTCAAAAAAGTAGACTGTATTTTTTCATGTTTATTATCTGAGAACTTTCGTGTGGGTGAGAATAGAAAAATAACTCGATATCACGCCAACCATTTTCTATGTCAATGATATTTTCATTCGATAATTAATTAATGTACCAATTCATAACTCACTACTAAACTCTGGGCTCTTCTCAAAAATAAATGGATGTCATCTGCCAAAGCCCCCTTACGTGATTGGCATACTTTTCACACTTTTGGAGACGTAATTCCTCATCTCGGACTAAGAACTCAAGAATACTGTACGTTTCTATCGCATATTTTCTTAGCTTTAAAGACTGAATAAAGGAGGGGAGGAGGACCGTTTTAGGTTTTCAAAAGAAGTATTTATTGAGTCATTTGACTCAATAAATACTTCTTTTGAAAACCTAAAACGGTAAAACCTAATAACGGTCTTCTAATACCTAGCAAGAGCTGTAGTCTGCTTTTAGTTGAAATAAAAGATGGCTTCATAAGATAATTGTCATTATGTTTATTGTTTATGCAATAGATAAACCCTAAGCAATACCCACAAACCACGCTCATGACCACAACCGCCCAGTGGGCACGATAATAATTACTGGACAAAAATAATAAACGAGACGTCATAAAGGCGGCGATACGCGTGTGAAACGACGACACCTGTGTCGGTGGGGATCGGGAAAACTGCCATAGAGTTACAGACAGTATAGATATAAAAACAATAATAGCCAGACCTTACAAACGTACACAGAAAACGATTGTTGTAATCGGTCGAGCCGTTTCAGAGCAGTTCGGTAACAAAAATTGGCATCGAGAATTTTATATAGAAGACCAAATAACCAGCCCCCTGATTGCGTAAGAAAAACGTATTCATCGTTATCGTAAACGCTAGCGCATTCCGCACCGCTGATTTGGTTCCGGATTTGCGTCAATCAATCGCGGGTAAGCGTTGTTTTGCCATTATGGATATAAAAACATAGCTTACGACCTTTTCTTAGACCTACAAAACATACACAGAAAATTTCATAATAATCAGTCGTGCCGTTTCGGAGGAGTTTTGTAACAAAAATAAGAACGAGAATTTTATAAATAAGAAAATTTAATCTAAATAAAACGATATCCAACAATTTAGGAACCACAAAATCCTTGTGGATGCATAGGTATATTAGAAATGTCCTTATGGTTATAGTCAACAAAATTAAAAAATGTGTCGTTTCGTAAAGTAAACAATCAATGAAATCATCACGCATCTCATAAAATAACTGGTTTAGAAAAAAACATGTCTAAAATTTCAAAGGCCCACGCCCACTGTTCAATAATGAGCCATCACGGACAAAAAAGGCACCGGAAACATGGCCGAAACGTGACAAACGAAATTTCTTAGCGATTTCTCATTTTCACCCCACTGTGCGCTGCGCGACTACAATACGAGTACAATACAACCATTTGATTTGTGTAATCAAATGCGGGCATTCAAATTAATTAGTTTGTTACGCACCTGAGCCTTTTACACTTTTGTTGTCTATGTTCAATTTATTATGAGCCTTATTGGTACAAAGTTTTGTGTAGTTTTGGGTACAGTTTATCACTTTAATTATGTTCCGTTTGTTTGTTGTTTCGTTTATTACACTCATTTCTTTCTGATTCATTTTAGACAGGTTTACTCTCTTCTACGAGTATAACCATAATTACTGGTTTGATTTTAAACTACAAAATATTTTTAATTATGGAATTATTATATTGATATTCAATGATGTTTACCAGAATTTTCACTTTCAGTTAAAAAGCTGTAATTTAAATATTTGTTTGTACTTCTTAATGTGGAATAAATTATCAGAAATTATTATTACACAACAAACCTACATTCAGACGTCAATTTCCTAAGAGAAGTTTTAGTTTTCAATCGTACAGATAAGTTTAAACTTTGGCATAAAACACTTTTTACATTCGAGAGTTTTGTTCGTTTCAAAAATCTTAAATTACCTGCCTCAACGAAAACCAAAAACCCTGTTAGAAAATCTGCAAACCTGGGAACTTTTTTTTTAAGTTATGAAGTCTGCAAAAAAAAATCGTAAGTAATAGGTTTTTATCATATTATGCGTGGATGATTGAATAATGATGATAATAATTACATTGTTTAAAACTCTTAAATTAAATTGATTTGATTAATGAATCGAACACTTTACGTACGTAATTACGTACGTAATGAACATATAAGAGGTTGCACCCATAACCGAAAAGATATCAGAATCAAGGCTCAGATGGTACGGGCACGTAATGCGTAGGCCCGACAATTATGTCGTGAAAAAGTGCCTTTCCATGGCTACAAAAAAGAGGGGTCGGGGAAGACCCCAAACGACCTGGATGACAAATGTCCAAAAGGACATAAAATGCCTCGGCCTCAAGGACTAGGACGCGATTTCACGACCTACATGGCGTCGCATGATAAGGAAAGCCGAAACCGCGTAACGGGATAAGGCGAGGACAAAGAAAGAAGAAAGAAGAATGAATCGAACACTTTGCATAAATCTCTCCATAATCAAAATTGTACCCTACGTCTATAAAAATAAGGCTACACGAATCACAATATTATTATTTGGTATCGTGGATAATACGTTTTTGGTATTAATTCATTTTAATTAACCGTTGACAGTGGTATCCGCTGTTTGTAATTTTAAACCTTGCACGAAGCCTAATTGTCTGTTTGAATGCGCAATTGATTTTACACCCAGTGTTAGGAGTGGCTGTTTTGATTTCCTATTGTCGCATAGTGGTCGTATAATTGGCAGTTTGGTGACTATTGACTGCATAATTAAGTGTATAGGCACCTGTACTATTAAGTGTTTTGTATTGTAGTCTGTAGGATACACGTGTTGTGAACCATTGTTACAAATTATTGCTTACCATCAAAATTGAAGCAGCCTTTACAAAAACAAAATTTCTATTAATTAGGTAATCGTTTTTAGTAATTAGGTAATAGTCCAAGGTAGCAGTGATAGACTTTAGCATAACAATGGGAGTTTGAGATTTGAGGCCAGGCTTAACTTTGAATATAATCTTTTTATTTAACCATTGCTTTGTTTCTAGCATGATTGTCATCACACCCTTCTTTATTTACAGAAAGCAATGATGAGGTATGCATTTTTCTTTAGCACTCTATGAGATGCTTCAGTCAAGTAAAATCCCTTTATGTATTCAAAAGTAGGAGAATATAATCTTCCCTTAAGATATCATGAATACATAAACACGTACGCAAAAAATCATATCAGCGTTCAAAAGATTAAAGAAACATAAAACGTACCCGTTTTACAACCTAAACTGTTGACACCAAGCTTAGCTTTACAACATGGCTGCAACTCGTCAAGGCATGATTTTACCGTCCAATTCTCTCCTATATTTGCATACTCGTAAAAGTTACTACCTAATGCATTTTGTTCCCTTAATCCTTCAATCTTGACACACTGTGTACCCTCTTTACTTGTACTTACTACATGTTAGTCAAACTAGAACTTTGCGGTTGGAGCTTTACGGTTCAGTATTGAACAATTTGATCGGACTAATAAACTATGGAAGAAAGTTCACAATTTATCGTAAATCTTTCGAGGAATTAGCTTTTATGAATTGTTTACTTCGTCCATGGTGTCATTACTCTACGTTGTTGGCACATTGTTAATTTGTAATGGGCTTTTATTTTACAAAGAAACATTGCATTCACAGATTTTATGATTTATTTATTTTAAAATCTACATAATTTTACTTACATAACTTATCTATAATATATAAAGTTTTCATATCACAGTATTTGTAACTAAGCCCCTTTGTAACGGCTCGACCGATTCTTATGAAATTTTTTTTTCTACCTACTTGCGGTAGGTCTGAAAATAAATAGGTCGTAAAGTAATTTCATGCCTTTATATGGCAAAGTAACTTATGCCCAATCGTTTGATTTTTAGATTTGTGGCTTCCAGCACCTTGTAATTCATTGTAGGTACGTTAGTTAAAAACAGATAAAATAAAAATCTGCAGCAAAATTCTTTTTATAAAATATAACACAAGTTTCAGAAAATCTAAAGAGTTACAAAAATCCTACTAAAAAATTCTCAACCAGAATTTCTAATGACAGGCTTTTATAAAACAGAAAATACTTCCCCGGTTAAAATGGAACGGCAAAATTAAACCCCAGTCTAGGTCTGACAATTCATCAGAGAGACAATAACGCATTTCAGATTTTACAGCGGAAATTTGCATGAAATTCATCTGGGGAGGTTTTACGAGAGGGCGTAATTTGAACTCATCTTTGCATATGCATATATCATGCTATCACGAGTATACATGAGTGGTTGTAAAAAGTGTGGAAGTTCAATAGTGTTCAAGAAGGCTTAAATGGTGACCTATTTTGTGAGGCCTTGTGAGCTAGGCATCAATGTTTTAATAGTAAGTAGTACATTCCAGGGGGTAGATAGCACTTGCCACTGATGCGACACGTTGACACTAACTATCTCATTTTGTTTTTCTGATAAGTATACTGTCGGTTTCCACGATGGACCTGGCAGGAGTACGGGAAACACTTTCGTATTCACCGCGCTCTTACTACGACTTCGCTTGTTTTGGTGGAGATCTGGTACGATTTTATTTATATGTTTCCGAGTATTCTTTTTTGCTTGTCACGGTTATTTGGCAAATCTTTTTCGAATGTGTGTTGTGGCATTTGAAGTTGGATTTTTAAATTTTTTTGATTTTAATTTCCAAAAGTTACTTATTCACCAACATTTTAAGAAACGCCTCATGTCACCTAAGGGCTTAGGTGTCGCTTAAAATGTTGTGAAAACGGGCATTAGACCACTGAAAACTAACTGTGCGTAGGCCTACGCTAATTTGAGATCACCAGATTTTTATGATCGAAGGCATTTGCACAAAATTAAGCGCGAGTACAAATTGCAAGATTTATCGGATCGTCCCGCATCGGATTACGAATGCCCTCATCCACGTTTACGATCGAGCGTGGATTTGAGGCACGTTTTATAGTTCCTTTAATTTTACGACGCCTGATTAGTTTCTGGCTTTGTCTCCCCGACTTGGTGACTTACTTGTTAGGTATATTGTTAAGGGACTCGACTTTCGCTTCAGTCTTGTAGTTTTAATAGTACATTTTAATCATAGAGATACTATGTACTAATGTACGATTTTAATACAAGGGTGGAAAGTATGACATTTCTTCACGAGTCGACCCAGTCTGATGACCCAAGCCGAAGGCAAGACGGACGAGTGGAAACAAATAAAACAACAAAAATCATTTTTAATTTAATTGCAACTTTCTAACTAGTAACTACTCAATATTAGAGAATTATTTTTGCTTCAGGATCATAGTATATTTTGTTTGATATGAACAATAGGTAAACCTGCAAAAACAAATGAGTGGTTTTACTTTTTCTGTACTAGTACGGAACGGAACTGTGCGCGAGTCCGACTCACACTTGACCGATTTTATGTTTTTATTTGTAATCCTGTTTCACCATAACCATAGACCTAAAAAGATTACAACCATTGACACGATTTTATACAACGTCTCTCTAATTAAGGTCAAGTGACCCTGTAAATGGAATATAGGTCACGCTTGGGATACGAGCTCGTTTGAATTCAAAAGGAAAGGATATTCATGGAACAGAGAGTTATCTTGAGTTACATAAGCCTCAGTATAATTTGCTTACTAATTAATTATTAGGGCTCGGTACCTACCCCTGCTTTTAAATCATTCTATTTTAAAGTTTTTTTTTTTGTAAGATAGACAAAAAGTTCCAAGAAACGACGACATCTCAGTAACACTGATAGAAACTAGCTTATTCTAATATAGATACAGATACACATTACACATGCTACATATTAGCACGAAAGCATGCTAGTTTCGAGCAGTGCTGCTAACTAGCATGTGTGTGAAGGATCTGCTAATAATGAATATGCTTATTCAGCATGTAATAATGCGGAATTAGCATTCCGCATCATATTGAGCAATGATCTTATAGCATGCTTCTTATGAGCATGTAGGTATCTGTTACTGAATTTTCTCTTGTTTTCCACAGATAATAGGTACTATTTCAGCGCATCTATTAGCCTAGATTTAGGATGGGTGGATGTTAACGTCGTGTTTAGCTATCTTTACTCTATTTTTTTAATTTATTTCGAAACGCGTGGATACTGGCTAAACTGCTGTTGATGGATTGACCAGCCAGATAGGTCCTAACTTTTGGTTTTCTACGTTCGGGTCCATAAGGTCATTCACTATGCTCGATCCCCGGTCGGGGCAATGTAGAAAAATAAGTTTTCTTCATTGTCTCGGGTCTGGGTGTTGTGGTACCTTTGTTGTTTCTGAATTCCTTAACACAAGTGCATAAGCTACTTACTTAGGGATCGGAGCAATGTATGTGATGTTGTCCAATATATATTTATTTATTTATATTCATACTTTGAAAAATTCTATAAATTCTTCCCTAATCTATCTCTACATTTTACGAGGAACTTCTTAAATCGTAGTAAAGCCTCTCTGCAGAATTTTAGTTCCTTGTGAGCAAGTGTTAGAGTTTGGGCGATAAGCTAGCAGTTAGAGTGTGTGAATGACTCGGGACTTCATCATCCATGACTTCCATTCTTACTTCTCCTTCACAAAAGTACCTAGGTTAATTAATCACTGAGTGTCATTGTATTTCAGGAGAGGTATCAATTAAGAAGTCATTGTTGAGATTTCGTTTTCAAGACCATGGAATTCAATGTTCCATGTGATTGCTACCACGTGACAATGTTAGCACACAGTTCCGTATAGGTTACTTTACTACAGAGGCTGGGTTTTACTCGTGGCTTTTGACAACTTTTCTGGCACAATTTGCGCGTGGCTAGATTCAAGAAGTCGAGTTTCGATTTCACGCCATGGGCCATTTTGGAATTTAAATATGGAATTGGCTCTGGTGTGGTTTGGTGGGAAGCTTTGACAGTGGCTTATAACAACCCTACCAGCAATTACGCACGGCGAAGCGACTAAGCATTTCGGTGCGATGCTGTGTAGGAACCATTAGTAGTTAGGCACTTACCCCTTCCAAGATATTACAATAACGTCTTCGGCTGCATCGTCAATTATTATTAAAAGTGAGATTACAGTCAAGTACTAACTTGCAGAGTCTAAAATTGTCTTACTATGTATGGAGCTCATAATATAAAATAGATAAGCAATATAAAATAGATAGCAAGATAGAGTAACAAACTTCTTTAATATTGATTGTAATACATCAACGACTCTGTCCGCGAAATTCAAAATTTTCATGGTTTTTTGCAATTTGTACGCTAATTACACATCAGAGGTTTATGGCAGTCAATTTGCGAGAATGGCAGTATCGTCTTTACATGATTATATCAAAATCTTTGCATAAAAATGTGTATCCTAGGAAATTAGTCAGAGTATCGAGTTTTATGTGAGTAACTCGCAAATCTCGGACTAATTTCTTAAACTCGACACTTTCAAGCAGCATTTTGGGATTCCCGCAATTTGACTGCCATAAGCCTATTATGTCTTATTAGCATAAAAATCATAAAAAAATTGAATTTCGCGGGCACACCTGTGGTGTGCTCTTTAATTAAAAATAAATGTTATTTTTGCGTATTTCAGTAAGTTGATATAATATTATATCTACATGTAATATTCACGATGTGCCGAGAGTGAGAGTTTTAAAAAGTACCTGTAGGAAATAATAATAGAATTTCTCTGTTATTTGGAACCTGCTCTGTGTTTCGAATGAGTTGGGCGCGGTGACAAAATTAATTAGTGTTATGGAATAAATGACTTCCTCAAACTTAATGACCACCGTGTTGTCATGTCTAAATTAGGGTTAAAACTTTATTGGAAAACAATAGTATAGTAAGTAGTGGCGTCGAATAGTTTATGTATAGTTATCTATAAGAAGTAAGTAGGTACCTAATTGTTTATAGTTTTATCTAATTTTATACAAGTCCCGTATTGTTAATTATTATATTATCATATTATCTTAAAAAACAAAACTTTAAAGTAAGGTCAGAATACTTATAATATGTAATACATATTAGCTTTTGCCTGCGACTTACTTGTTTAGCTTGCGTAAATTTTGCGATTTTTCTAATCCAATGGGAACAATGTTTTTTTTTTGGATAACAACTAGCTTATGTGTTAATTCAGGGTGCAATCTATATTTTTGCCAAATTACAGCCAAATCGGTGCAATAATAATTGTGGCATGAAGGATTAACAAATATACCTACAGTGATTAGGTAGGTTACTTACATACTTTTTGCATTAATCTTATACCTTTAAACGAGCAATTCTTGTAAGTATATATATTTCTATATAATCTGGATCTCGGAAACGGCTGGAACAATTTTCATGAAATTTAGTATACAGGGGATTTTGGAGGCGATAAATCGATCTAGCTAGGATCCATTTTTATTAAATGTCGAATTTACCAAAAAAATAAAATTATGACTACTGCTGCCATCTATTGGCCACCGAGCGAAGCTCGGTCACCCAGATATTAATACGATTGTATGAGTGCGCTATTCATCATCATTAGGTACATAAATATTTAGCAAGTGTTAATAAATGTAAAACGTTATTATTTTATTAATATATAACGTTATAAAATAATAAAGAGTAATTTCTAGCTTCTCTCCGGTTCTTTTAGGTAAATAACGCTCAACGTTTGATTAAATAATATCATTAGGAGAAAATACAGCCTTAGGCCTAATCCCTTAAACGAATATAAATTAAATAATATGTTAATATTCCTTAATGTGACTTAAGAACTCAAAGTATTAGCTACTCTGAGAACCAAATAGCCCGAAGCGAAAATGGCAATTAGTAAGTAATCATTTACTTTGAAAACGAATCTGCATAATACTTAATGACAATATTTTGAGATGAGGGGTGCAATGTCACCCCTATGAATTCATTACCCGACTGCCAGAAAAAAGAAGTGTGATGCTTTCGAGATACACCTTTCTAGGGAAGCGCGCTCCATCCTAGACCTAATAATTTCTGCTCCTATAAGACGTGATTGTAGTTAACCTATCAATTATGAAAAAAAAAACCGGCCAAGTGCGAGTCGGACTCGCGCACCGAGGGTTCCATACCATAAAAGAAGTAAAACATTGAAAGAATCACTTTTTTTCATGAATTTACGAGTATAATTTACATGTAGGTACTTTTGTTGGCGAACCGCAAACGTAACTTTGTTTTTGGTGGTTTATTGTTATTATCAAAAAAAGTATAATAGTTAGGGAGTTGATTTTATTTTTCCTGTAAAATATACATTAATGTCTATTAATCATAATTATTTCAGATTTTTCGATTGATAAACTTCGGAGATAAGGGGGGGGAACGGTATTTTTTTCGACAGTTTGCTCAATAAATCCAAAACTATCAGGCATAAAAATAAATAAAAATCGGTTTAAGAATACACTAGTAACGCCCTTTTATATGATACCCCACTCAATATTGTTATCTCATTTTAAAAATTCGAATTCCCGGTTTTCCCCCCTTTTTAAATATAAATAAAAACAATTTTCAAATTTTTACGATTGTTATGACGTCGGGTCACTATTACCTATAACTATTCTAAATTTCAAGTCGATAGCTTTCATAGTTACTACTGAAATAATCGAGTGTGACAGACGGACGGACGGACGGAGAAAGTCTCACCATAAGGGTTCCATTTTTAAATTTTACCAAATTGGTATGGAACCCTAAAAAAGTGATAATCGTGCAAATATCTGTTTATCATTACCATGTTTTCAATTTAAGCTTTGCTTACAGCGTAGCGTATGACACTTGTAATACTCGTAGTGTAGCTTTTTTTAACTTTATCAAAGTCGATTTAGTATCCATTACAAATAAACTTTTCTTATCATGTAAATCAGGGTAAACTGTAAAGTTTAACTAAATCCTATTAAATACTAAATACAATAAGTAATAACTTAAACTTTTTCCAATCATTAATAAAGTCATACCAATTAACAAGATAGCAATTATTCGCTCATATACCACAAAATGCATACACATCACGTGCCTAATTACTGCCTAATTCACTAACTCCACTAATACCCCTAACTAAGCAGACGCACGTCAATTTAGACCGAATCGATCTAGACCCAAACTGTGAGCTAATAGACAAAGGATTACAAACTGTAGGCCTAATCATCGGAACAGCCCCATAACTACATCTGCATGTCTTATCAAAGCAGATTCCAGCTTCCGACTGTGATTTGGTTTGGTTTGACAGATATTAAGATGGCTACCAATTTGCTGTGTGTATTGGTATGTACTTCTACTGACTTATATTTACGTATAATATTACATAGTTTATATTTTGACTTTAAATCGACACGTAAGTAAATCGGCTGAATTGAAACACCCAGAAACAAAACATTGTATGCAATGGAAATGAAAGAAGAGTTTTGGCTTCATTTGTATAAAACTGTCGATCTTTCGCCACTTTTAAACAGCTTATAGGTTAAACGATACTTTTTATCTCGTGGAAATATACGATTCTAATCGAATTTGAAATAATTACGGTAAATAGACTCTTACGTAAATTTTACAGGTGAAATAAAACCAAATCTTTAATAAGCATTGTTTTTAGCTGTATATTCAAAGTTAGATTTACAGCTGGTATTTTCATCGTATTCATTGTTCTTCTGGTGTGCAGAAGAACAACACTCAGGTTTGTTTTTTATGTTTAAAAGAGATTTAAACATAAAGTACGTGCCTGTGTTTCAGTCCCGTGCAATTAATTTTAATTTGAAATAATTATTTTTGTTTCTGCATGCAACAAAAATTAATTATATGTATTAAAATATGCCCTTTGATCCTCTTAATTAAAGGAGTCATTAAATTTCGATTCACGTAAGGGTTACCCTTTTTGGGCGAGGAATTTTTCATTTAAATTTTCCTTTAGGATTTTAAAAGGAACATGTAGAATGTAGATTGTAGGTACAGAAAATTGTACGTATATCATGATTTCAAGTTATCGATTATTTGTTTAGTCATGTGCCTGAGTATATAAAAATATCGGTAAGTGAGCGTATTATAAACAACTAGCAAACCCGGCGAACTCCGTTTCGCCACCAGATGGCTTTCCCGCTAAAAAGATTTTCCCGCTTTTCTGTTGAAATTTTTCCTGAATTTTCTTTGCCGAGACCTTTCCAACGAATGCAAAACCGTGGAAATCGGTTCGTGTTCTGGAGTTATAGCGTCAGAAAGGAAAACCCGACTTATTTTTATATAGTAGATAAAATAAAATAAACGCTATAAAATTCAAAACGCCTTATATAAAGTTGTCGGCAAGTGTTGTTAAAGGATATCGAACTACTACAGTTTGTTTCTGCTAGGTATCAGCGGTTCCCCGCTACTCGCAATTTTCTTAATGACTTTTTTCCACCTTATGATGGAAGAGCCTATCACTGTGGAACATCACTGTGCCACGAAGACCATACGAGCTATATTTTATATTCCATCCATATATACATCAGCTTCAGGACGCATTGATATATTTAGGTTAAACCGCAAACTTTCATCATCTTTCAAAATTCAGTGATACCTACTTAGGACTTTGACTTCCTATTAAGGGCTTTTTGGGTTCAAACTTTAGTATGAATCTTTGACTTTTGATTTTTGTACCTACGTTAAAATACCTAGATTAGGTAGGTAGTTAGGTAGGTAGGTAGGTATATGACTTGCTTTGACAGTAAAGAAAAACTCGTAAAAAACTGAATTCTAAATAATGTTTTGTCTTAAGTTTGTGTAAAACCTACCAATCCGCACTTACCTTGTGCACGTGAGTAGTGAGTTACTTATTCTGTGGTTTTAATTTTTTTCAATGAAAGGGGAAATTTGTAAGTTTGATAATTAGCGCTCTGTTGCTTCATGTTGTGGATTACGCTAAGCTTAAGGAGCTTACCTGAGTCTGACACTAATTAATAACATCATTAATTCTGATAATTAACAATTTCAATCAATTGGGACGCTCATTGCGTGCAATTAGATTGTATCTGATTAGAATGTAATTACCATTGTTGGACAATAAATTATTATTGTGTACCTAGGTACTACTCGTAGTAAGTATTTGATGGCAAGATAATGTTAATAATATAAATGGTTAGGTTATTAGGTATAGTGCTTACAATAAATTAAATATCTGGGTGACCGAGCTTCGCTCGGTGGCCAATAGATGGCAGCAGTCGTCATTTTTTTTTTGGTAAATTTCTAAAAATGAATCCTAGCTAGATCGATTTATCGCCCCCAAAACCCCCTGTATACGAAGTTTCATGAAAATCGTTCGAGCCGTTTCCGAGATCCAGATTATATAGAAATATATATACAAGCATTGCTCGTTTAAAGGTATGAGATTAACTAAATTTGTATTGGTTTATGCATACAATTTGTACTATTGATCATGTTGATTCTCCATAACATACAAACGTAATTAAGTATATCTTAAATCACTTAAACTTTCTGCTCTCCTTCTCCATATTATAAACTGTAACTTGTAAACGGTACATTTCTGCATAGATTTTTCTCTAGTCCACAATTAAAGAATTAAACTAAGCATTTTACAAATAGCTTATTTCCTGATTGAAAAATACTCAATAATATATGCAAACTGTAATAATTACTTGATGGTTTGACCTTTAAGTTTTTTGGTTAAATTAATTTGACAGTTTTTTTCTAAATCTCATTCTGACATAAATGTAATTGATGCTTGATGTCAAAATGGTTGGATGCAATCAAAGATTTAAAACTTTGGATGCAATGATAATATTTTTGGTGTTTTAGAAACAAAATGAAGTAATTTGATTTTATTTTTTAAATGTGGCATGTTGATAATTCCATGCGAGTTTTTGTGATATAACCCCTGATGCCTAAACCAGATAATAGGGATTTTGAAGAGAGATATAACGCGTGCTTTGTAGATTTCGGGGTTAAAATAGGTAAGTGAAAAACTCGCTTATGCTGCTTGTGCATATGAGAACTCATAGGAATACTGCAGGTTTCCTCATGTTAATTTCCCTCGCCGTTAATAACACAAGTGCGAGTCAAGTGCGAGTGGGATTAGCGCACTGAGGGTTCAGTACTATACCGATTCAGTACAGTACCGGTTTTCAATAGTATTAACGTAAACTAAGCCTCACTGCCCAAAAAAATCGAAATTAAAAGCTTCTAACTTTTACCATTATTAATATCGAGCAAAAACAAGCAAAAAAAACATTTGTTTTATTGGGAGACCTTAAGAGTCCACTAACCCACGATGTCTCCATTTATTCAAAATACCAAATCATTTGTATTTCGTGCATATTTCGATCATGTTGTGGTGTTATATGAATGGGAGACATTGTGGGTTAGTGGACTCTTAAATAATTATTTGATTATATTTTTTAGTATTTTTCCAGTGACAGGTGTCATGATCGGCAGCATGCTGGGCGGGTTCTTTCTGAAGGGATACAAGAAGTGGCCGATGTACATCGGCGGCGGCCTCGGGTTCGGCATGGCGTACGCCAACTGTGAAAGCAGCCTGAATGGCTTTCTGCTGGCTATGGACCCCAAGATCTGCACTATAAAGTAAGATTTTATAGCTTAAAATGACGAGACAGCAAAGTTCTTCTGATAGTATTACTTCAAAGGCACCTATCCGGGCATAATCTGGAAAAAAATAAACGTCGAAACCTAGTTAAAGTTGAATTTCTTTTCTTGGACCATTTTCAAGCTTGCATAGTTTGAAAAAAAGTCCTAAGTAAGTACCACCTAGTAAAAGTTGAGTTTCTTTTTTTGACCATCTTAGAGCTTGCATACCTAGTCCTATTAGAAGCAAGTTTCTTTTCTACAGCTGGTCAGTAAAAACTGTGCTCCTGAACTAATGCAACGTGAGATAGTGTCGTTTTTATTACAAAACAAATAAGCAGAAAAGATGTCCTCCTTGACATAAAAATAAGCAAAACTAAATTCGTTTACAATTTCGTTTAACAAAAGTATTTCGGAACCAGATATGGCCAGGAGCATAGATTATTACTTGTATATGAACCCGAATAACACCACAACATGATCGAAATTTGCACGAGTTACAAATGATTTTGGTATTACGTTTGTATGGAGAAATCATAGGTTAGAGCATTCTTAAATCTTAAGCTTTAGAAGTTGTTATGTAAATCCCAAACTGACCAGAATCGAACCCGCGGCCTCATTGCGAGCGCGACTGTGTGAGGAAAGTCATAAAACACCTACTAGTAAGGGAGGCAATCAAAACTGTTGCTTTTATCAAACATTTGGATCTGTTTCCGTGCTATTATTGCCCGAGTATACAATATTTTGCAAACGACCCTTTATTGCTTTGTCGGCCGGCCCTCAAAGGAAGCGTTGATTGTTTCTTCCACGGCCATTTCTTACCGTCCACTGTATCTAGCAGCGACACGAATGGGGGTCTTACACTACTTTTGAATTTGATAAAAAATATTACTTTATTATAAACTAGGATAAAAATAATAACGTGCAGTGAAAGAAATATTAAAATCCAACGAAGTTTTACAAAGTTACAGGCGTTTAAACTTTGGAGTGGGGGATCTTCTATCCCTTTCTCGCAAAACGAAAATTTGTATGAAGCCGCACGAAGCTACTATGGCATTGGTAAGGTGTGACGTCACAATTTCATGTTGCTATCCCTGTCTAATCACAAATCTTTAAATGCTTATAACTTTTTTGTTATTTGATCGATTTAATTAGTTCTTTCAGTGCACGTCATTATTTTAATTCTACTTTATAATAAAGTAATAAAAAAATTGGAGTCAAATACCCTATTATTTTAGCGTCAGTCTGGCGACTATTGATCGTCTCAAACCAGACAATTGCCAAGAAACTAATTACCATCATAAAAAGGTTGTTTTTGACTATTGAAAAATGGTAGCCCACATTGTAGGGGCTGTAAATTATATGGGCGACAGGGAAAAGTTAAAGGACATTGTGTTATGCAAATAAGTTGAAATTAATATAAGAGTGAATTGTTTGCATTGCGAGTATAATATAGCAGAATTTCTTCTAATGAAAGTGCTTGATAAAATTAAAAATCACAAATAAAGTGTACTGGAGTACCGTTTTACATAGTACATAAATACATTGTACATAGATGCAAAGTCCCACATATAATTTCTTTGACATTTCTAAATTGGCTCAGGTTGTCTGATGGAAGGCTTCGGCCACGGCTGGTTATTACCCTATTGGCAACGACGTACTGCTAAGTGGTTCATCGTTCCTATAGGTATAAGGTGTGTAGCAACCGTTACGGCTTCTATTACTCCTTCCAAATTAATTAATTAATACATCTTACTTTGGCTTCATTGAACATCATTCAGATTTCTGTCAAGCACTATCTTGTAATGAGTAAAATCACTAGACAGGCTACTTGAGTAACATTAAGCTAGTATTTTTGAAATGTTTAAAATTAAACTGTTATTGTTGTTAAGCAAAGAATCCGTTAATAAAAGTCATAACCGTTAATAATTGAAAATAATAATGCCATTCTATTAGCAGTTATTTGACAATGTAAAAAATCTCTTTTTTTTTGTAAATTCTTTTCAATTCTGCCACTTCTATCGGGAACATGAAAGTTTACCAACAAAACAGTAGACATCCTGACGAAAATCAATTAAAAGCGTTCCCTGGTCATCGGTGAAGACGTTACGTATCCTTTCTTCACACACAGCGGGATATTTCCCTTCAAATACTTTGTTCTCAATATAAGGGTCAGTTACTATTGCATCCTTATCTATTGAGACTTTTATAGTTTTAAAGCTCTTTGTTTGTTACGGCGACGCCTCTTTTCGTTTATTATGTGAAATCGTTTGGGTGTTTGCAAACGTACCGCCTCTATAACCTTCGCCACCCACCGTGTTCCTTTCTATTGTATCTTCTTCGTTTTATACTTCAGTTTTGAATTCTACTGCTTCGTGTTTAAGCTGGAAATCGTTTGATACGAGTGTGGTTTTAATTTGGTCAGTCGGTAAATCGTCACTCGTTATTTCATTTCCAACGTTTTTATTTGGTGCGGCGTTGCTCTGTGAGTCACACTGCCGGTACTTTGTATGACCTGAATGCGTATCTATTATGCGGTATCTTTTTTAGGTTGAATAAAAATATGTCGATTGCATACGGGTACTTTGTTTCAAAGAGATCTGGTTTGGATGGAAAGAGAATATGTCTGCAGGCTATGAAATTGTGACATTTAAATATTGTAGGTACCCGTTCAGTTTGCTCGAACAGTAGAGGATTGTCAGTTGCATCAATTGCAAAACGTTTGCACTTACAGGGTATTCTTGTTTTTTTTTTTTAAAGAAATACTGTTTCAGTGTTACAGTTAGGAAACAAAGAAAGAAAGATTCATTTTCAAGAAAGGAGTTAGTGTAATGATGTAATTATGCTAATATTTACTACATTCGACCTTTTAGTCCAAGCAATTGAGCAAAGAAATTTGTGGAGACCATTGATGATTGAACTATACTTTAGTTCTGATCACTTTTGTTGATTCAGTTACAAATAAAATAAGCAATTATGAAAACAACAACGTTTACTAATAGATACAAACTTATATTCATCATCACTCACATTTTAGTTCCATTTTTAAGATTTTGGTATGGAACCTTAAACACCTGGTATTTCTATATTTCGTTTAAGTACATAAAATTCCTATTTTTTGTTTCAGAAAACAGCCTTAATCGAGTCAATTCGTGAAAAGAATATATTATGGGTGTCATGTGATTTCGAAGATTTTAAGTAAGATATCTACATTTTGTAAAAAAAAATATTGGAGAAATAAAATCTTGTTTTGGTATATAATTGTTTTATTTTCCGTTTGCTATTTTGGTGACAACTTAGTAACACTCTTATTATCTTTTTTCCTCGTTTAAAATCTGACCTTGGGCCACTGATCTCTATTCTATGGATAGCAGACTGTCAACGTAAAAATGAAGACACTTGAATTTCGCCATTTTGGCGCTGATTATGCGTAACCTCACGCTGAGCGACCATGGAACTAAAATAAAATGATATTCAAAACGACGGTCTCTACCACTGATAAGCAACCTCAGGATATGGGCCTCCGAATGATTAACATACCTAACCATAACCTTTTTTTCGTACAAGCAAACAGTAACGCAATCTGTCAAAATTTTAAAGTTGGCTGCCGAGCGAACTTCAGCGTGGCCTTCCTTTTGGTGGTAAAACAAGCATTTTTGGCACCGATAAACTGGAGACATTTTTAGCGGCATCTGCCCTGTCCAGGGTATATGTTTATTATCTCTAGGTACCTACAGCATTATCAAAGTTCATGTCACAAAAAATGTCTTTCAAATGGTCGCGTGATGGACATTTATTTTTGTACACAGGTCTTAGCTCAGGAGAGAAAATTTGAAATAAGTAAGTCCTTAACGATTTATTATAAAAATTTACAAAAACTACAAACAACAGATACTATCATTATCCAAGGTGTTAAACTGATGATGCCTGATGAGTTACACCCACGTTGGCTATTACACGTACAGTTTTCAATCAGGTTGTGGCCTTCTTTGTAGGTGACACAGTCCTCTCGAGATGTGCGCATAGGAGGTGCACAACCTCTATAGATAACTTTAGAGTTTCCTGTAAATAAGAAAAATATTAAATGCTTTTCCTTAAAATCCCTTTCATAATATTATTATACGTTTTCATATTTTTAACATAAGTTACATGAATTCCTTTCAATTCGCCTTTTTATCGATATGGTAAAATAGTAGTTTATGGTACAAGTGAGTAAAGTTGGTGATTACTGCTGAGGCGCCATTGAGCCGTTAGGTAAAGGTCTTAAGATAGCCGAAGACGGTAATCATCAAGACTCACGTGTATCATACGACGTTTTTCGACACACTTGTGAATAATATAATATAAAAACAATTTTGTTTAGTAGATAAAATTAAAAAAAACTGTTTAACTCACTAGTGAATAAAAGTAATGAAAAAGTCACAGATTACGAATATCAAGTGTGTTGAAAAAACTGTCTAACTCACTAGTGAATAATAGTAATGAAAAAGTCACAGTTTGCAATTATTATAAGTGTCATTAAGTGCCTAATTGCGGTAAAATTAGAGCAACTTTATGAGCAAGTGTGTTTAAAAGGACCTTTATGGTGGTCGTTTTCACAATAATATCATATAAAAATCATGACTTTTTCATTGTTTTAAGTGACTTTGTCCCGATGGATAAGGTCTGAAGATAAGGTCATCAGAAAATTTTACGCAAACTTTCTTCATACAAGAAAATAATAGAGCCTCGACCTGTCAAAATTTCATACACACGTCACAATATGGCGGAAACCGTTTCCATGGAAACGTGCGGGAAGACTATTGACATGGTAGTGATCTGTAGTGGGGATCGCGGTCTATAGATAATACCGCCGTGACGTCGGCCTACTACTGACGCGGTGTCAAAAAAAAAATCTGGCCCCGGTAAACTGGCACCACTTTTTCTCGTAGTCCGCCACGTCCAGGTATTTTTTTTTACGATTGATAGGCTTACGCTTGACCACAATCATGTCCGATGGGCAGAAATGATGAGGTCTAGTATGGAGCGCGCTTGCCTAGAAAATGCCTATTCACTCTTCTCTTGAAGGCACCCAGATTGTACTTGGCTGGGAACACGGTAGCTGGAATGGTATTCCACACCTTAGCCGTTCGTATCAGAAACGTGGAAGAAAAACGTTTCGTTCGAGTACGCTGGACATCAACCACATAAGGATGCCACTTCTCTCGACGTCTTGCGGTTCTGTGGTAGAAAGGTAGGTATGACCTATAGGTCTATTCTAATTTGCCTAAAAACAGGGAGAATAGGCCACTAATTTTATTTACCATTTCGCTGCGTCATCTTAAGGCACAAAGTTTGTAACACGCCGTCCTGTTTTTCATTACAATCCGTTAGTGGGATTGTTCTGTTATCGAAAGGGTCGGCACAGTCGCGATCCTGATCAGATCTGCATATCCAACATTTTATACTGAACACTGAAAAATTTGAGTAAAATCAATTATTCATAATCCCAGCAGGTTTTAGCAGAGGTAGCCCGCGAAATTCAAATTTGATTTAGTTTTTCGCAAAAAGTAAGATTATTTTCTCGGATTTGAGCTCGCGGGAACCAATCAAAGTCAAAGTCAAAGTCAAAATATCTTTATTTCACATAGGCCTAACATACAGGCTCCTGCGAACGTCGGTATGTCATTTATGTATGTCGGTATGTCAATAGTACCTAAGTAAGTAAGTAT
This sequence comes from Coenonympha glycerion, assembly GCA_963855885.1. Classification (NCBI taxonomy): domain Eukaryota; kingdom Metazoa; phylum Arthropoda; class Insecta; order Lepidoptera; family Nymphalidae; genus Coenonympha; species Coenonympha glycerion. The sequence goes on from OY979647.1 coordinate 2,700,822, forward strand.
TGTTGACCATTATGAAAAACATGTAGATATGTATCAAATATATGTATCAGGACATTATACACATCGCAATCTAGCCCCAAAGTAAGCGATAGCTTGTGTTATGGGTACTAGATAACTGATAAATATACATACATACTAATATACATAAATATAATATATTGAAATACACCCAGACACTGGAGAACATTCATGCTCATCACACAAACATTCTCCAGTAGTGGGAATCGAACCCACGACCTCCGACGTAGAAGCAGGTTTGCTACCACTACGCCATTAGGTCGTCAAATAGATGACACAATAGAACAATTTTTCTCGTATTCACAAGATTTTTACTCATTGACTTTACATTTTCATTTCTTGATGATCATAGCGTTACATGTAATATAACCCTATAAGCCTATAGGCTTCCGCGATAATTAATGGACTATCTAACACAAAAATAAATTTTCAATTCGCACCAGTAATTCCTGAGAATAGAGCGTCAAACAACAAACAAACGTAAATGACCAACAAACAAAACAACTAAACTAACATACAAACAAATTAAGTAACTAACACACATAAGCACAAATAAACTAACTAACAAACATACAAACAAAAAAAAACAAACTCTTCAGCTTTATAATACCTATAGTATAGATTCGGTTTATTAGATGTACTCGTATGTATATCAGTGATACTAACTAAATTAGGTAAAATTAATAACGTATTTCAAAGCACGTATTTTTTTGGAATTGCAACCACGTTGTATAGTTTGACTTGCAGCACACATCCATTGAATTTAATTTCACCACTCAATACGTAATGGATTAAAGAATTTAATACGTATTAAAAAAAACGGGAAAGAATTTTTTTTTATTACCTTCGCCGACTAAACTTAAGACGAACATCATATATAACACAACTTTTAAAACCTGAACCATTTTTAACTAAACACAAACAAAAATCAATATAAAATATTATAATTATAAACTATTAAATTTAAACAATATATATCACAACTGCGTGTAATCTTCACGAAACTCTGGCAAATGAATAACAAAATTTCTGCCAAAGTTCATTTAACTTCCTTATCACTAGGCAAGGGCATCCTGTTACGAGTATTGGTAATTACTGAGTACCTTATTAACGGCATGATACCCTATAGATAACGAATATAATAATGTTTGTTTCAGAAAAAAAAAGATTATACTTTTCTCCGGCAAACATTAATTAATTAGTTAATTTTAATTATTAATTAGTTAATTTAAATCATCAATTAATTATTTTTATTAATATTTATTTATTATTGAATTAGGAAAATGTTGCACAGTACAAAAATCTCCTTAAATTCATTCAATCATTGACACAAAGGCGCATAACAAAATTATTATTTTTACTACCAATTTTATCTCTGCATCTTCGTTTGTTTTGTATGTGTATTTGTGTATTTTTTTATTTTTACTACAAAAGTTTTAGTATTTTTTTTCTCCTTTTTTTAGAGTTCCGTACCTAAAGGGTAAAAAAGGAACCCTATTAGCGAGACTTCGCTGTCCGTCCGTCCGTCTGTCACCAGGCTGTATCTCTGGAACCGTGATAGCTACAGACTTGAAATTTTCACAGATGATGTATTTCTGTTGCCGCTATAACAACAAATACTGAAAATAGAATAAAATAATTATTTAAGGGGGCTCCCATACAACAATTTTATTGTTTTTGTTCGATATTGATAACATTTACATGTAGACGCTTCAAATTTTATAGAATATTTAGTTATAACTTACTGTATAAATAAATAGTTAAATTAAATTAAAATGTTGACTTCACAATGCGAAATCGTAAAGATCATCATTGCTCATTACATTTATGCGGGCGAAGCCGCGCGCAACAGCTAGTTATAGTATTTTCGCAGTCGGGTTTTTAATTTTTTTTTAATCAATTGTGTGTTACTACAACAGTTTCCGACTTTCCCTCAACATTGCTTCAAAGCTGAGGATGAGTCTCCGTGTTTGAGTGATCTGAGTCCGTGACAAATGGGACTTGGCACTCAGGGAGTGCGTCCATAGAAGTGAACTCTGACAGAGGTGTCGGGAGTTCATGGTTTTTACTCATCTCAAAAATGTCCAACATGTGCGAAGTTTTGTTCGAGACCATCAAGGTTACTTAACGGGGCGTGTGGTAACAGGGTACTCAACAGCTAGTGGTACCTCTGTGTCGAGTTCAATGGTTTTTTCCACGGATGTTACAAAGGATGAGCACTTAGTGACGTCACGCAAATATTTTAGGCTCCGCTCTGAAACCTCTTTTTATTTGTCAAAACAGTAAGATGGCGCTAATAATGTAAGTATGCTACTGACAGCGGTATGCGGTGACAGCGGTACCGAAATATATGAAGCGCGACGCCATATTTGAGACAATTTTGGCTTCAACATACGTCACATCTCTCCCGTCCTCTTAGCGTAGCGTATTTCGTCATTGGTTTTTTCCGATCTCAAAAATGCCAGAAGAAGTTTTCACTTCAAAAATATGAAAGCTATCTAGTAAATAAGGACTGCAGTTTCATCATGCATACATTACAGTCGAGCGAGGTCATTGCCTCGGGCCCTAGGGACGGAATCATCAGGTGACGAGTGACTACCGTGACTCATGACCCACGGGTGACTCAGCCTCTCAAATTACAGTCTAGCGGAGACTAAACGTTAAAGAGGTAAGCTACGGAGAAAGCTTAGTACTTTTGTTAGAAAAGCTTAATCGATTCATGAAAGCACGACTTTCATGAAGCTTTCCGATCGTGGCGTTAGAACTTAGAGTCTGATATTCTATAAGTGCCTATTTATTTGGTTAGATATGAGAGATTGCATATTAATTTTTAGTTTGATAGCATTATGTATGAAAAAAAAATTGTAATGATGGATTTTTTTAAAAGAGCGAGCGTTGAGTTTCTTGACAGATTTCTCGGTGCAATCCTGATTATAGAAGTTGGCGGTAGACTTAAGATTTTTCAAATGAGCCTGTAAGTTAAGCCTGTGTGGAAAAAAGTCTTGCATTTTTTTCCGGATCACCGTCCAGACACCGAAAAAGGGTCATAAGGAGGGACAGACGGACAGACTGAAAACAGTAATTTTATAAGGGTTCTGTTTTTCCTTTTGAGTTACGGTACTATCAAACAGAAAGACACATGTTTTTGATTACCGTATGATTCTTTTAAATGGTGCCATAATAAAACGCATCAATGCAGACTTAATGGCTTTCTCAACTTAATACGTGGATAGCGTGGAGGCTTTTATTGGTTCTACTGACTGCGTCGTTAGCGTAGAGCGGCCACGCCTTCTGTCAAACACGTGGAATCATCATTATTGGCACCAACATTTGAACAAATGTTTGGTGTAATAATGGTTGATACTTCACAGGTTTGGGTTGCTACTAAAGCCATAATTAATTTTGGGAATAGATATCAGATGCCTTGGTTTAGTATTCGTTTATGAATTTAAAGCAGGAGGTCCTAGGTTTAATTTTCCTTGCGAACCATCTATATTACTCATGCAGCTTTTGCCAACTCCAAAATTAATATTACTAATGCAGTTTTTGCCCAAATCTATTTATCTATCAACATTACTTAAGGTATAATCTATAATTAATTACTTAAGGTATAATCTATTAATGGTGGCACTTCACATGGCTATTTGTATTTGTGATTTGATGTTCGCGTATTTGCCAAAATTTTCGACCTATGGGCAAATAGGCGATACAACCGTCTACACATGGAGCCAAATACAAAACAAAATAAGATATTTGCCACCAGAAAGTAAATTAGCTGTACAAAATGGACGTTGCACTGGCAGCTGGATTTTATTATATGAATGCATGTTACTATTATATGTAATGCGTAAAAAAATACAAAATGATCAAGAAACGACCAAGACCAAGGCAATTCGCGCGCTTATTCCGACCATGTGTGGCCAGTACATTTGCGTGTTTGCCTATTTGTCTCCTTTGATGTGTCTCAAAAAACCGACCGCCGTTCGGTAAACCGTATTTGTTATTGGCTGTATTTGCCAAATAGGCAAATATGGCAATAATTTTGGCAAATATACTCTCCACACATGGAAGTTATGTGACAAATATGACAAATACGCAAATACAAATAGCCATGTGAAGTGCCACCATAACATTATTAATTTCAGCCAAACCGGTTCGCGTGAAGAAGTACGTAAGAAACATACCACACTCACAATATAATCTTGAAAAAAAGTGTAGATACACCAATGACGAAATACGCTTCATGAGGTACACTAAAATGGGGCGCCACTACAGGTATACATAGTCATTTGATATTTGATTAATTTTGAAAAATTGACGCACAAATAATACCAAATAACACAATGCTAAGCTTAGAACCGTATATAGCTAAGTGATTCAGTTCAAGACGTTTTTGTCTATCTATATTCTATCCTTTCCAACTAAGTATTATCAACTGCCTATATTTGTATTCAATCGCCAATATCGTGAACCAACATTAGCCCGCATGTCAAACAAAGCGGCAAGTTAATGCGTGTATCGGGTGTTTTTATCACAGATTGCTAGATATTAGATAGATTGCTTCGACTAACTTTCATTGTTTCACGATACCCAACGTAATTTCACGTCCGGAAAAGAGTAAATGGAAACTGCAGTTAATGGAATATATTACAGTCATCAACTTATGTAATGGCTAAAATAATGCAAAATTGTAAAAGTTGACTAAGTACTGAAACATAAATATAGCAACTACTAGTGTAATTTAATACACTCTACAAGTAGATCCTTGACCGCGATTTCATCTGATGGTAAGTGACGTTGCAGTTTGAGATTTTATCGAAATAACTATAACTTGGAAGGGCTAAGTAAGAGTAACACAGTTTCTAACAGTTTCTACACAGCATCGTATCGGAACGCCCAAACATTTAGCGGTTCGTGTTTGCTATTAGGATGGTACCTAGCCGGAGTGGAAGCCTCCTCCTCTGGTAGGAGGAGGCTTCCACTCCGGCTAGGTACTGACCTAATAGCAAACCTACTACTAGACCTGAGCAAATTAAGAATTTATAATTTTCCAAAATGGCCTCTAGCGAAATTGAATCTACGACTGGCCCACTCGAATCCGAGCCTTTGCAAACTGTGCCAGTGAGGCTATATTTTTATCGCTGTTGACTAAGTATTGGTTCATCGATTGCTGACTCTTATTGAGTTAATATCAAAATTACTAGAAATCTTATGCTGTGAGTGGTAGGAATTTATGAAACCTGACATTGCCAAGAAACCAACATTTACTACCGAAGCTAAAAACGTCGCGACACTCTGAGTTTTCACTTCCGGCGTCTAATTTGCATGTCTGAAATTTATTCCTTAATATTACACTTTAACTCACGAAGCGTTATTGTTATACTTCAATAATAGAATTTATATTTTAGTCCCAGTAATATAAAAAGTAAGGTAGTAAAGTAGGTACTTATTATGAGTTGACATGGAATTATGGAATTGAAGGAATAAGATGTGCACCTGTTTGGACTGCATTATATCTGTACAGCGCACTTATTTTTGCATCTATGGAATAATACTCCTACTTAGTTGGCTTACTATTGAGATTGGTCACCGTAGCCAAAACCCAAAAGTGGTTTCAGAGATAGGACTTAGTAAGTTGAAGTTTTGATGACCTCTCTGGCGCAGTTAAGCGGACTAGTTGATCGCTGGTTCGATTCCCACCCCACACTAGTCTGGTACATTATATGAGGCTTCGGTCGTGGCTAGTTACTACTCTACCTAGCACAGACGCACCGTCAAGAGATCAAAAGAAAGAGCAAAATTTGCGTGCCGCTGCGATGCTGTATAGAAACCTTTGGGGTGACTAACTTAGCCCTCACTCATAATTATCTCAACCTCACCATCAGGTGACGTTGCAGTCAAGTACTAACTTGCAGAGTGTAAAAAAGCAAATCTTTCGTAAAAAACTAGTCCTGTTATTTTGTAATATCTCTGGCCAAAATAGTTCTTTATGATACCACTGCAAGAAAATCTCCAAAAGCATCCTTTGTTAAACTACATTTGCCATTAGCTCAGATTCGAAAAACAAAATTTATGTCGACATCCTAGCGTAGCACGCAGGAAATTTTTATACAGCTAAATATTACCTTCATTCTTGTCTCGGTCGTAAATAATATTCTTTTCAGAGGAAGCTTATTGCTATCCTTACATGGGAAGAAACAAATATGTATGAAAACCTTCGCATAAGACACCCACAACGTTGCTCCCCAAAGATTACAATTGTAGCAAGCTATTTTGATTCTTGGGGACGACTTTTGTTTGATACTTTGGGGATCGCTTTTGCTTACGCGTTTTTGTAACGTAAGAAGTCTTTATTCCTTATTTGTCGTTGCAACTCAGTATTATTTAGTCGGGTTTGTTAATCGGGAAAATTACGAACTTTTTTTTATGAGGATTGCGACATCAAAAACTTTTCAAATAAACGTCTTTAAAGCTTCTGTTTGTCTGCTTATTGTTTATTTTTACTCCATCATCTAACATCATACTTTGACCTCTCTGGTGTAATCGAATGTAACAATTACAACAATGGGAAAGGAAATGCGATTATATGTCATGTATTTGTAACCACGGATTATGGGTTGCACCCTTTTATGGTCGATGCCCGTTGAGTTTCAACCCATTAACCGAAGAATATCACATTTTTTAGACTGCATTATATTCACTTATCATCATGTAAAGAAACTTAGGATCTTCTTTCTGTAGGTAATGTTTTTCATAAGTTCGTTTGCTTACTATTTCGTTATTAAAACCAAAACTATTAAGACTAGTAGTAATAGATGAGTTTTTAATTTTCTCACGCAAAACGATATCCATCATCCAAGTTCACCATCTTAATAAAAAAAGTCCATAAAATGTTTACTGGGATCTTATCACAGAATTAATGATGCGTACCAAAATTATTATCCATGGTTAAATCCTCACCTTTTGTACGAGTACCATCACGAACGGCCGATACTTTAGATTCATTGTCCAAATTTTTTGTATGTAAATCAAATCACACTCAAAAGAGATCGAGATCATCAGAATGTCATTGTTTAACTCCCTTACCATAAAAAGCCACACACAATGCATATTTTGAATTCATTATGACCTGTGAACTGAACTAGTGGCGTGGTCCTTTTGTTGAACTAAAAAATATGTACGTGCTTCTTACTCTTTGTAAGTTCATATACCTCGAGGATTAAGATTGTTCGAATCGAAGGTGACTCATCTGGGTGGTTGTCAAATATTTGTTGCTCGAATGCCTCTATGAACGAGATAATTCGTCTTCATTATTTAAAAATTTAAATGGACTTGACATCTTATCACAATTTTGTATTGACGTGTTTATTTATGCTCGCATTCATTTTTTTGTCCTAACATTCTTGTGTCTATAAAATATTGTCGTACTTATTTGACCTATCATTATTATTATTTTTATATTTACCTAATCAAAATTCTCTGTTTTATTCTTATTACAATTCAACAATATTTTTATTATCCTCTTCAGGATATCCATAGAAATTTCTGAAATGAGGTGGAATTTCAACAACCGACTGCCCATTAGCAAATTTCAAATCAATATTTATATTTTAATGATTTCTTTTGTTGTTTATGTTTTATATAAGCTATTAAAAATAAAGAATTTTAATGACAATGATAGGTAACTGATGATTATTTTCTTCCAAACAATATTCAACTGTCAAACATTAAGCATTCACTTTGCGAAACACATTAATCTAACATTCTAAAGTGATACAATTGTAACACGTATAATTAATATTAAAGTGGTCCAAGGAATTGCCCCGGGGTACACCTTTTGGGATGCCATTGTTACAATATAGATGCGACCCCATTCCGGGCCCTTATCTCACTGCATTATTTATTCATGGTCATTATTTGACCATTTTAGATCTAATGATGTGTTATCATTGTTCTATAGTTCCAAAGATCGTTAAGTGTTTGTAGAGGTGTGAAATAAGATACTTAATAGTCTTAACGGGTGCCCTTTTGTCAGTGGCATTTTGATATTTCAAATCTGGGTCGGGATTTGTGTTGCTGAATGCAATTTGAAATGTTAGCGTCGTTAAAGTACCATCTGTAAAGCTTCTATGACCTTTAAATAATTATTTTTTGTCTTTCGGAAAAAATAAATTTCTCTGAAAATCAAGTGTAAATTTCAACACTACTAAAAGATATGTGCAGGAAAATCAAAACTGTGAAATACAACCGTATTATACTAGTTTTCTAAATCCCATAGGATTTTATTACTCGACCTAAAAATTAGAGCTTTTTTTAAAAATACTAGTGTATTTTATCGTTCCTATTTAATTATTATTTACCAAACAAAATTACGCGTTTAGTGACCTACTTATAATAAAAGCCCTAAATAATATTTCAAAGAAAACACGTGTAAAGTTTTAAAATCACCAATAAATTTAATTTTCGATACTTGAACAACTAGAAATATAAAGTTTTGTGCCAATAAAAGTACAACAGTTACATGAAATTTCACAAAGTAATAAAATATAAATTAATATTTATTATCATGCAGTAAGTAGTACTACTGCTGTAAGAAATCCAGATATTGGAGCAACGTCCAAATTAATAACAAGGATTCTCATCGAAACTTTTGACATTAAAGCTTTAAATGGCACATTCGTATTGGCTATTAAAATATAACTGCTGCCACTTTGTATTATAATAACAAGATCATTAAAATGTACTCTTACTTGTATTTCATTGTTAGGTTTTAATTTTGCGCATTTGTCACTTGTGTTTCCTTTGAGAACCCTCCCCAGTAAGGTGATAGTTTAATAGGTTTAAAACCGGTTTGAGGTCGTAATCAACAAAGTTGCAATGTTTATTAAACAAGGTAATACGTGCTTTCAATAGTTCAAACCTTATTATCTATAACCAGTTCCTTAGCTTCGAGAACTTTGATTTTTATCTTCCTCCAGTTCTTAAAGGACATTGTGCTTCAGTTTTATGGCTATCCTCTATAACGGTGTAGAAAAGTTAATTTCATTTTATTTTCCTAAAGTGTCTTATGCGATACTTCATTCTCTACAGAATGGGGAATGGTAGTATAATATTCGTGGAATTCTTTTTTTTTTTTTTTTATAAACATTGATAAGCTAGTTATTTTCTTTAAACTAACTGCTCTGCCTCTGCTTGGCCTAGAAAATCTATAATTGAACATTTTAAAAATACCTCATCTTTTTGAGTTGAATTATACGAGTAGCTTTGTAGAGCTTGGGTTCGGGCTGAGCAATGATGACTCTATGAGTATTACAGTCAGAACTTTCCTTTTTATTAATAACATTTTGTATAATATTTTTTCTCTGTTTATAATCTACTTATGATTTTATAGAAAAACTAGCTGTTGCCCGCGGCTCCGCCCGCGTGAATTACGATTATTCTTACACATACCGTAGAATTCCTTGATTTTCGCGGGATTCTGGTGTGATGTTGTACAGAAACCTGTTCTTACTTCGCACGGGTTATCATGTGATGATTTTGAAAACTCCTTTTTTTAATTAAAAATATAAAGTTTCATTAATACGTAGTTGAAAGATCAAAAGGACGATTTTAACTGTCGATATTTCGACCCAATGGCACAGGTCGTGGTCATAACGTGACCACGACTTGTACCAATGTATCGAAATATCGTCAGTTAAAATCGTCCTTTTTATTGTGATTTTTATTCTGAAACCACGAAATATGTCAAAAATTATTAAATCATGTGAAAAGTTGTACTGGTGGTAGAAATCTTCTTTCAGAGTTCGGCCGGGTAGGTTCCACTGGGATAAAATACTCTACTAATAATATTCCCCAGCCCAACATCTGTTAAAAATCCAGAGTCTGTTAAAAATCCTTGCTTCATCTCAATACAATCCCAAGTATCAGAATGGGCAATGGCTATATATATTTGAAATATAATATTTCTTTACGTATAAAGAGACCTATGACGATCAATTGGTTAGGACCAGTTAAGACCTGAGAGTTAAAAATATTTGTGAACCATTATTTTACTCTTTCCATGTTGCGGATGATAAAAAAAGACGTGGCACTCTGGGAATGTCCACAAGTCTCAACAGTGCGGAGTGCCATCTTAATATAAAGTCAAGGAACAGTACATTACATGACAATTAATTATTATTAACAAAAATTCGGTAGTACCTATCTCCAAGTTATACATTCAAGTTCCACATAATTTGTAGAGATGGCGCGATACGGTATAACGTGGTGATAAATTCATGATTTTTGTTCACCCTAAAAGTAAAAAATCGTAAACCATACAAAATCTTCTGCTAAGCATATTTATTTACGGCTGTAAGGGTACTCCAGCCTGACTTGAGCCCTTACGTCCTAGCCCTAGGTGCTTGTCCATTCCGAGTTTCAAGTCACCTACCTACTTGAACTCATCGATAAAGGTTCTGATGTGTATAATTTCTGAACTACAAAAGTGATGATGATAAAATTTATACGAAATAATCTTTAAAGAACCTCCTTTCTAACAAAAAAAGAATGAATGAAATCGGACAACGGGTTAATGAATTATAACTAAATACACATTTTGACTTTGATGCCGTCTTCCAGGGAAACCATGATGAATTCCGGGACAAAAAGTATCCTATGTCCTACCTCGGAGTATGAACTATAATCATGTCAAGTTTCATTTAAATCCATCCAGCGGATTAGCCGTGATGCGCGGTCGTGAAACAGACAGACAGACAGACAGACAGACAGACAAAAATGAAACAAATTACAGTTTTGGCTTCAGTATCGACTAAATAGTGTCCTCCAACAAAAATTTTTAAAATATCTTCAATGTACAGAATTCGACCCTTTACAGTTTTATTATAAGTAAGATAGATAAGTTTCCCCTAAGGAATAAAGAATAGAAAGACAATGATACATCGTGACGTCATGACAATTTTAAGATACTGATACTTGATATTAAAATTTTTCTCAAAGTAAATGAATTGTCAGTGGATTCATACAGTTCGCATACAACGTTTATCAAAACAAAGAGCTTCTGAACAAACCCTTCAATCTCGTCACCCTTTACCTTTCACACCGTAATTCCTGCTGACCCACATACAAATACCCTTGCAAATCAAAGAATAGCCAGTAATGAAGTAGGGGCATTATTTCTAGATCATAAACTAAGCAATTTATGTGCCCAAGGTGGTCCTATTAAATGCGACATGGTTTTTGGACGTGAAGCATCACCTTTATTCTGTGACAATGTTGCTGAGTTATAGGGACAAATTTTGTTGAGTTGTCATCTTCAATTATTGTGGCTTGGGAAAAGATTTGAGTTGAATTTTGGACTTGTTTATAAATTTTTACGCCTATTTTTTATTGTGAACTAAGACCAGCTTCGAAAATTTATTAGGTCTCTTTGATTGATGTTGAAAATAACTAATGTATTAGGTTTCAGTTTTATTCTCAACGAAAATCAAATCAAATCAGTTGTTATATTTCTCATTTCCAAAGATTTTGACTTTATTATTATCGAATAACACTTTTATAAAGATTTCAAATAGAGAAATCGGAATTAAATTTTTAGCACTTTGGTTTTATAAACCAGCCAATTGTTTTTTGAAAAACAATTGTTACGGTTATTGATAAACTTAAATAACTAAAACTTAAATTTTAAAGGAGACTCCAATAAACAGTATTTCGTGTCCCAATATTATATTCTAGAATCAAGACAACTAAACCCATAATGTTCTATACAAAGAATAGCCAGAGCACTAATAGCCCATATATTCCCAAAAGTCCGTTTGCAGGACATAATTGACCATAAATAATGGATATTACACATGTTTATTTTAACCATTGAATTGAAAGGGGTCACAGGAGACCCCTAGAAGACCATGTCTTTTTTATCTATAAAGTTGTCTATGTTCTTGCAATTTGTATTTTGTCACACGTGATAAATAAAATGGGCTTTGTTCCCTTTTTTCGTACCTAAAATATAGCGATAGACATATCTTTTATAATTTATGTGTAAGTATTACAATGAAACAAAGTCTATTATTTGCTGATAAAGGCAATGTATATCAAATAGGTGTTTAATATAATATGCAAGCGTATTTAGAGAAACAGAAATCAACAACAATTCCTTTTGAACAGAAAGACAAACGTATTCCACGTACCGTATTCGTTAAAAAAGATTTTCTTACACAATCAGGAGTAATAAATCAAGTTAGATTATGATTTTTTTATTTCATTTTATTCATAAAAATGGGTACGATGTCGATTTATCGCGTCTGTCCTAATTTCAACATGTGAATGATAACCATATTTTTCATTGTTTTTACTTCAATTTATATTTGATACAATAAAAATCAAAACCCTTCTTTGAACTTTGACATCATGTGAACGATATATTTTATCTCATAAGGCCTTAGTTTTTATTTATTTATCAGATTGAATAATATTTATTTGACAAATTCAAACATGGGTGGAATTAAATTTTTAATGAATTTTTGAATGATGTGTTAATTTTTACAATTTTTGTCAGCTCTGGAAATATTTTTTATTATATTTGAAGTTAGTATACTATGCATAATATTACAATATACCTACTATAAAATATGCTGAAAGTATGCAAATTATGTTAATATCAGTGAAGCATAGGATATTATTATTATAATGTATTTTAACAATTAATGAATTTCGCATATCCTGAATTTAGATTTTATAAGCGGGTTAGGTAAGCAAATCAGATTACTTATAATTGAAATTTAATTTACATTAAAATTACCTCATATTAGTAGTTATTATCTATATATCACGCACGCAGGTATTGTTTTTTATTTCACCATATTTATATTACAAAACACGAAATGATAAAATGCTATTTGATTTTTTTCCCTATTTAAGCATAAAGCACCACAAAACTCAAAACATTCAAACTTGATTTTGTAGCATGATGTTTACAATTGAAAGACTTATTTATATTTTGAAAAAGCTACATTTTCGTGGTATTATTGTTAAATTACAAAATTATTCGGCTTCGTAACTCCTATTTTTCACAAATAGGTAGTGCTACCAATAGCTCCAGTGATTAGATAGGTACTGTTTGTTATTAGACATGACAGATCTACGTACATTCTATTCTAATGCATTCCAAACTCATTCAAGTTTCGGAATAAGATCATAATCCACAGATCTCAAACCAAGCTATGGGAAAGTGGGAAACTTGATAAATAGAGGAACCGACAAGTCGTAAACATACTTATTCAGGAGCTGACAAACGATGACAACTCGATATGTCTTCATAATCACATCATCAGAGCGTCTTGCGCAAACAATTCCTAAATTATGCCCAATAAGTCCGTATCTAGGATAGATGTTCATACATTGATATTCAACACTGATATATCTAATACAGTAGCAAAAAACGAAGTATAATCATAATGTAGTTCAGAAAAAACAAGCTTCGTTATTATAATCATTAAAGTTGAGATTGCAATGACGGAAGAATGGAAGTTACGCCATATTGGATAATAGATGGCGTTACCAGTGCACAATACTTCCCCTCTCCTGTAACTACGGTCAGCCACGTTTAATATTGTGTCATCTCCGAAGAAGGTTTAAAGGATTTTGGTTCTTAATGCAAAGGAATTTGAACTATAACCGCATATAATGTAGTTTCGCTTGAAGGTATAAGTGGAAGTGTTCTATTGAAGTCGAATATTTCCCCCCGCAAGACCCTTTCAATGAATAGGGATGTCAATTGTCAACGTTAGATTACTAAAATCCATCTTTTTTATTTGGATTATCTAACAAACGTTTAGAGAGATTGTTTGTTAGACACAATATATATTTTTTATTATTAAAAAGATTAATCAGATGCATTCATACAGGTTGCTGCGTCAATCAGAAGATATTCATATTATGTTACTTGACCTCTATCCACCACAGCGGGTAAAAAACTAATAATTCTTAATTAACTGAACAGATTTTGATTGAACATGACTAAAATCCAGTTTCATTAATTGAATTCTCTTTGGACACGCATTAATATCTCAATAGTTTCTTCCTCGTCATAATTATTATCACATACAACGTTTAAAAGCGTTTTACAACGTTTAACGTCGTATGCCACATAAAGCATTTACCGTTTATCATTGTACCTACCACCTACCTCACATTATCCAATAACCGTTTCTTGTCCAGATAGTTGCCTGGAAGAGATGGCCTTGCCGCTAAGGCCGTCATATTTGAAACTCAAACTCAAAATATTTTTATTTCACCTAGGTCTAACGTACAGGCTATTTATTGTATTTGTACATTAGGTTAGCTGTTTCATTTTATTTATGTTTTATTAGATTTTTTTGGTTTAAAAAAAAATTCTATCTATCTATCATGTTTGAACTCCAAAATCTTTTCCACCTGCCAGCCCTAGCCACGCAACGCCCCTGTTACCGCGGCGACACAGCGTCGGTCACCCTTTACCAACAGCGATACGTTAGCGCGGCACCAGCTCTATCGATAATACCATGAATTATTTATCACATCCATCACTATTGGCGAAATTTGACAGTTTTCACAATTGGATACAAGATTAGAGAGAATTATAATTATTATAATGTTTAACTAGGATTTGTCCGCAGCTATCAATTCAGTCAATTTCAGTATTTCACAAAATATTATGTGAATTCCTGATTCCGCTGTTTTATCGAACCTTCATAAGGATATCTTTAGTAATCCACCTTATGTTAGTATGTAATATTAAGTAATATTGTATATTCGGTGGTTATATATAGTTCGATTTTTTCAAATTCCCAGACAAATCGGTTCAATAGTTGCGACGTGTCCATCCAAATCCAAATATATAAAGTTTATTAAAAGGTTTATTTCTGTAAATGGTGGCGGTTAAGGTAAAGTTAAACTTATAGTTACCTACGCAACTTGACAGAAAAGATAAAACAATTTTATCTAATGGAATTTAATTTGGTGTATTTATATTATGTTCTATCACAAGTATACAATTGATAAGATTATGACTGATCGGCCTCCTTGTTGGTGTAAACTATAAAGCAAGTACCTATGCATCACAATAATTTCAAATAAGTTTTTTTTTGAAAGTCAAAATTGCTGCATATAGGTATATTTTTATAGTAAGCCATTGCACAAGATATTGGTCTGATGTTTTCCTTCACTGCTAAGAACAATTTAGTTTTCACAATATAATTTTTTTTTTCAATGAATTACGCTTATATATTTTTATAATAAATTTGAATGAACCTCCTCAACATCATTAGGGTATAATTTCACAATTTCATTGTAATACAAGAATCCCAACTTTTATCAAATATTTTCTCCCACTGAATGTAAGTGCCAATTTGTCAATTGTAGGAAAAAAATGTTGGAACCATAATTACACATTTTTCCGCATAATTTTCCCTAATAACACATCCCTTGCGTCAATGACATACACTGAAGAATTGCCAACGTCTTATTAGAAAGGCGTCTAATAGCTAATCGTCTGTCTTTATGTCAACATTTTCATAACAAGAACGTAATAAATTTTTGAAAAACCGCCTTTTTTTCAGAAATTGGCTTGTTAGTAATTATCATGCACCATTGTTAGGGGGCAACCCTTTTTTATAGAAATAAGTGCACCTTCAGTAAAAACGATAATCCTTATTGTTTTATACCGTTAAATGTTTACTTCAACGGGTGGTTATATTTCGCCTCTAGTTCAAACTAAGGAAGTTGAATACGGAGTCTAATGCCAGTTTTCACCAACATTTTAAGAGACACTTGAGTCCTTAGGTGACAGTTGTTGTAAGAGAAAACTGTCACCTATCGGCTTAGGGGTTTCTTAAAGTGTTGGTGAAAACGATCGTAGGTCTATCATGGTTTACTTATAAGTAATTTTTTCAGCGTTATCTTAAAATTAGCTTTGTTTTGTTTAAATCCATGCAACGAAGATACATACTTCCTACTTAATTGTTTTATCCACCACTTATCTTCTTTATTTTAGTCACACGGATGTCCCTTTCAAAGCTCAGTTAATTATCATGTTCATGGCTTTTAATCTAATTACAACTTTAGGAATATAGCCACTCGGTTCATTATCTTTATTTGGCTTTTACAGCCGTTCAAAAATTGCCATAGCGGTCGGTATTTCACGACCACACGGCGGGGTATTGGTAAAGTTTTCAACTAGCAATAATCGCACCTCGGATTAACCTCATTGGTTACGATATTGCCTCTGCGCAAAGTTAATCTCGTTTACTTTTATCGAAGTACTTATGCTTCTAAAGACTACACAGCAACAGCGCGAGCAAAGTGTACAGTGGCGCCATCTATTAGCGCCCTTCGTACTAGACAGAACTGAGAAAACTTTAATTTGAAATTATTTTAACTAACAAAATAGAAAACACTATCGATCGGTAATCCTCTATGTCCCATCCCTATAGAATGTGCTGCAATGAGTCACAGGCTGCGGTACAGTAATATTATATACTCGTAGGTAAAGGAAGTGTATTCCGTTTCTTTTTTATTACAACACTAATACGGCACATAATATTAAATAAGTTTTTATGGCATTAAGTCATACAATTATGTGTTTGAGCAGGTATAAATTGGTATTTTGTATTCAGAAAAAAAAATTACTTCGAAGTATTTTTCTGACATTATTTTCAAGTAGACAAACTATTTAGGACATTAGATGACATGGCAGAAACGATTTGAAACGAAACCATCTTTTTATTTTCTTAATCCAAGATGCATTAAATAACAAAATTATGTCTGCGCTTAATTATTCAACTTACTTGAATATTAATAAAGTATGTTTGGGAGTGGCACCCCCATTTTTTCTGTTTTATTTTCGTTAATTTGCTAATTCACAGAAAGACTGCGATTTTGTTTAGATGAATAAAGATAATTACATAGATTGACGATTTCCTAAAGATATATTTAATTAAACCTGTATGTCGATGTACGGACATACGGAAGACAAATGATTCTAATTGAAATACCTCTGTACTGGAGATGTCGTTTGCACATTCTTTGTTGAGACAGCTTTGGGTTGCTATGAGAAAATTGGACACAATCCACAGAATCTTGCCATAAAATAAGACTACTCGTATGTATTTTGTTTTTCATTTCTAAAGATAGCTAATGTTTTTTTAGTGTGTGTGTAATTTGGCATATTAGTTAATAGCGGTTTGACGAACTTTAACATTCATTTTGGCATACTGAGGTACATTGAACAAGATAATCTAACTGCCTCGGTAGGTAGTTTAGTGGTGAGCTTGTTCAATTGTAGATCACTGTAGGTCCTTGGGATCGATTCCCGGAATAAATAGTACCTACCTAAGTATTGGGATTTTCTATCAGAAAATTCCTACATGACAAATGATGAAATACAGTACAACAAGGCTCTCTTGGCACTTGAATGACATTGTCAGGACTCAGGAGGGCGTTGCTATAGAACAAAGGCAGCCAGAAAATAAAATCTCCTCAATAATTTCACTTCAATTTTAGTTTTATTTTAGTATTAAGCAGAAACAACGCAACATTGTATGTTGCGATTTACCGACAGAGCGAACAGCATCACAACTTTCACAAGATAGTGGCGTTAGTTAGTTCCGATTTTGGCCACGCGCTAAGATAGCCTTGTCGCATTGTAAGCAGATAAAGCTAATTGCTCCCAGAGTAACTAATAGTAAGCGGTGTTCCACCACGATGCCTCGGAGAGCACGTTTTGCCGTTGCACCTACTCCGCTCGCGTCAGAGTATGCACTATAATGGTGCCAATTCTGCTAAGAGCAATGGTGCCAGTTCTGCTAGAAGCAAAACTTTAATAGTTCTATCGTTGTCAAAATACTCTCCATGAAAAAGGATACTTAGCACTATTTTTAGATGCGTCAAATTAATTTAGAGATTTTGAACAACTGAATCATTGTGACCCTCCTGCATAGGTAGATTGTAAATCTCTGCAGAAATTGACCGCCGCCTTGGCGTATCGGTTGCGAGGACATTGCATAGAACACATCACAATGAAACCAATGTCCATTATATTTACCATTTTTATCATTCGCTGGCCATAAAACAATGAAATATGTATCGGAATATCCAAAGAAATATGAAGTCGGGAATCGAAGGGCCAACACGATAAGGTTTGTTTGGATTTCGCATTCGGCCAATGTCCCCGCAATATTTTTTATAGAGATAATCCTTAAGATTTATTGTGTTTAACTCTGTGATTTATTGGCTAAGTTCTGATTAGAAACTGGACTATGTATGTAACTATGTTAGACTATGTTAATAGGTAGTACAGTAAGTACTTTTGATTACAATAATATGACAATATTAAGAAAGTTGATTGACTGACGAACCAACCTATTCAAATCAACGTTTAAACATTTATACATATTTATTTGGAATAAATATGATTAAAGTATTATATCGATACACTTTTACAAGACGTTTTCTTATTAGGCACCCATTCCTATTGACACACATACCTACCTATACCCGAATTTGGGATATCTAATTTGACCTTTTCTTTCACTTCGCGCCCAAAAAGGCACGTTATTTCATCAGTGTAAGAAGAAACAATTTAATAATTTACCCGTATTTTAAACATTAACAATTTTCAATTTAGATACGGAGGAAGCTATAGCCGATGTATATTTAAGGGACTGGCCGACTAATTACTGATTACACACTATTAAATTATTATGAATCCATTAACAACGGATTTTTGAAATTTCAATCCTTACGGGATAAAATGGGAAATGCTTTCCAAAAAACCAACTTCAAATGCCACTACAAACAGTGAAATAATTTTAATTTTAATTTTAGGTACCTACACCAATTCGAAGTCGGGCAATGTTTCATACAATCCCTAATAGTCCTTCTTTCTTACTTGATGTGCGAAGCAATGACGAAGTCATAGACAATCGCCCGACTTCAAATTGGTGTAGGTACCAATTATTTCACTCTTTGTAGTGGCATTTGAAGTTGGTTTTTTGGAAAGCATTTTCCATTTTTATTTTATACTTTTTAGTGGAAAACAATAAAATGCACAAGGCGTTGTAAAAATACCCAAATCGCTTGAGGTGTGTTCATAAAATCTGAAGAGATACCTCAAATTCACCAAGATCCCATCATCAGACCCTGACTTGATGACTTTAGTCATCAAATCAGTATCTGCTAGCAAATGCACCAGTAACTATAAAAAATACCCAACTCGCTTCAAGTACACAAGCAAAATTTGAAGAGTTCCCTCGATTTCACCAAGATCCCATCATCCTGACTTGATAACTTTAATCATCAACTCAGTATCTGCTAGCATATGCACCAGTAACTATAAAAAATACCCAACTTGCTTTACGTATACTAGCAAAATTTGAAGAGTTCCCTCGATTTCACCAAGATCCCATGATCAGATCCGGACTTGATGACCATAAGACAACTTGGAAAATATTATTCTTTCTAATAATACTCAAATAGTTTCATTTGTCGATATAAAATTTGAAGAGTTCCCTCGATTTCTCCAAGATCCCATCACCAGATCCAGACCTAATTAAAATGGGACCATCTGGAAACAAAACCCTCTTAAACAAAAAAAGAATTTTTCTAATCGGTCCACGCGTCTTCGAGTAATCGGTGAACATACATATATAAAAAAAAAAAAGATTCCGACGAATTGAGAATCTCCTCCTTTTTTTGAAGTCGGTTAAAAACAGAGTTTACGCTTGTGAACCGAGAGCTCCCTCTAGTCAACAATATAAGTAATAGTTACAAGGTATACTTAAAATTATTGCTATATCTTTTGATTGAGTTGTTACACTACATTGTCGTGAACAAAGCTCTGGGTAGTATAATAGTATACTGCTGAGCTCGTATGCGATCGAGTTATAGCCAGGTCTTAACTGTCAGTAGGGTGCAGTTAACAGAAATTCAATTATAAGTTTTACTCCTTTAAGGCAAAGACTACATTAGAAATTAAATTGCAGATCCGACAATCCTATAATATGATATCTCAATAACAGATCAATAAATGGAAATTAAGACGTAATCAGTAGGCACTAGGTAGGTACCTATGTAGAGTAATGTTTCCAAAATATTATGGCCAAAAAATGAAATAAAACCATACGTGCGACCAACCGTACAATATTGAGAACCTTTTCCATTTTTGTGATTCGAAGTTGGTTAGTATGTTAGTTAATGTTAGTCAATTTAAAAACTAATATATTAGGTATATGCTATTCCGGATTCCCTTAGAGGAAGGCTTTCAAGAAATGCGGCAGAATTATTACATTTTATGCTGTGCATTTTCCGTTAGACAAGTTACTTATAATGAAATAAAGATTCCGACGAATTTAGAACCTTCTTTTTTTTAGTCGGTTAAAAAGTAGTGGAATAAACTTGCCCGTGAAGTAATTGAACAATTTACTTTCATGCTAAAATTCGCAATGCCATGATCGTAGGTCGTTACTTGTTACCCGTGGTAGAAGTTGTAACTTCTGTTTTAAATTACTTATCTATGTTGTTAAGTTTACGGCATTCGAGTACATTGCCCAGTTGACTCATAACCCGATGCAAGAACGCTTCCAGTTAACTTTGCGATGCGGTCGTCTTTACCTTCTTTGATGTGTGAACTAGCGCTAGAATCCAAGACTGAATATGAAGTTTTACAACTTTAGAACCTTTAAGGGATGGCCACCAGAAATGTGCCACAAATCGGCACTAATATGTTTTGCTTGATTTTAATTTGATTTATAGACGATGGAAAACAAGGAATATTTTAGAGCACCTGAGCGATTTTCAGGCATACAGGTTTTCTTACATTTTTTTGGCTTATCATGAATCCCTAAATGTTAAAATGTGCCTTTTATTTTGCACTTCAAAGTCGGGGAACTATTTTACAAACTACTAATGCTTTTGCACTATTCTTTCAATATTGTATCTACTATAAGTTTCACACCATTTCACTATTTCAAGTGCTTTTAATCTTTCACTTAGTTTCCAATTTAAACACTGCACCAGAGTTGTGAGTGTCAATCGAATGACTGTTTTCCAACGGCTTAACGAGGTTTTCGAGGGACGAGGGTGTAAAACCGCCAATATCTATAGTACTCCTCCTGGCTCATAATTTCTTGATAAAGAAACCCAATATTCTTTATTTACCTTTCCCGGAAATCAAACCTAGGACCTTGTAATCTACAGTAATTGAACATGATCAGTGCCCACCACTACACCAACAAGGCATTTAAGTCACGTCAAGTGCCTTTGCAAAAAAAAAACGAATGCGGGCAATCCCACTAACTACGAGTACAATTACCCACTTGCGAACTTATTAAATATTAATATAATGTAAAAAGACACCCCACTTCAGCCTGGCTGACAATTTTAACACTGCACCATACTTGCGAGTGTCAATCAAATGCTTTTCGAGTGTTTTGGAGCGAACAAAACGTTTGTACACGTACTATTCGAGGTTTATTCTATCGTCGATTAGCTTTAAGCGCTTTACTTTCTGGAAACATGCTTGAGGAATGAAAAATCTAATAACAAAATTTCTCGTGTCTTATGTTTATTACCAAACTCCTTCAAAACGGCTTGATATGGTAGGTCTAAGACTGTAAGAGTCGTAGTCGTAGTAAGGAAGAGGTTCTCAATTCGCCTGTGTGTTTTTTTTTGTACACCTAAAGGCAAAACAACGCTTGCTGGGTCAGTTAGCGTATTTATAAAAATTGAATACTCTTGAAGATACACTTCTTATAGCATTGAACAAAAAGATTAAATTAAATAAAAAATTTGAATAAAAAAAAACTTCATCATTAGTACAAGTAGACTCTCTGTTAGATATTTTGGATAATTTTCTGTTAGTGACATTTTTCCAATCAGTTTCTTTACTTGATCGTATTTTCGACGAAATTTTTTTTTTCGTTATTAATAAAAAATTCCTTGTTGTATATTTTATACAATAAAGCTAATAAAGCGCTTGCAATATCAAGTGGTACATCGCTTGACAGCGCACGAGTGGTTTCTGGTGACAAGTGATCGTTCAAGAGGGATTACACCGAATTTTGGATTAATTTTCTCGTATTGCGACCATCTGTTCAATTAGTCTGAATTAAACTATTGCAACTTTGTAAATATTCCCATTTCAAAAATAGAATAAGAACGCAGTGCAGTGTGTCGTATGATATTGCAATGCTGAATTACGTAACGCATTGCATCTGTCATGGGCATGCGTATCACTTACCATCAGGTGAACGTCTTGCTTGACTCATCTTTCTGTTGTATAAAAAATATTTCGACCCTAACTTTGGATGTGAATTGTATACTTCTTGTTTTAGCCAGCTTCGCGAGAACCATGAATTTACAGAGATAGAAAGTAGGCTATGACAGTCTGTGTTCATGCCACAGCCAAATAAAAAACATACACGAATACAAACCTTTATTGAAATAGTTTGACTGACTCTGGTTCTGCAGTCTCAGATATTCTACTTTTCTACAATCGTCATAGAGACTTGTAGATCGCTCTAACCATAACTATATGGAACAAAATTCAAAAAAAAATACGAGGATGACAGTTGTGTTCAATAAATCACGTGAACAACTTTCTGATCGTATTTATAAACCACATATACTTTAGAATTTCGTTTCATTTAAATAATCTTATCATGGAGTTATAGATATAATATAGTTTAGTTTATAGTATAAGTAATTTATTGTAAGTAGTTTATTGTATTTATTTATTCCGGCACCCCGAAACCGCGTATCCAGTTTCAAATATTCCTTCACATTATTGGTTGCCTGGTAGAAATCGCTATGTAGCGATAAGGCCGCCAAATTGTACTCCTAAGTTTGTTTGTATTTAATTTATTTCTTTCTTTTCTATATTTTTATTCTGCGGTGTGCAATAAAGAGTTTATCTATCTATCTATCTATCTATTTCAATCCACGAAGACGCAATCCAATCCACTCTGTCAAAATTATTCGATTCGTCTAGAGTTTGACATACTGCGGCGCGTCATCATAAGAATTATTTAAGTAAGAATAGAAAAACTGATATTTCCCAATTTCACGCGAGCGGAGTCGAGGGCAAAACTAAGTATGGTGAACTATTAATATTTTGTGGATAGAATTCAACAGATAATGAAATAGCAGGACTGATTAATTTGTTTTGCTACGATTCTACGACTCTACGATTTCGCATTGTGAAGTCAACATCTCCTGAGGATGTCCCGGTGTCGGGACGAAACGTGCGTCGAAGAAAGTGATAGAAAATTGTGTGTGGTGTTTCATGTGGATGGTGTTCCTGCATATTGCACCCTACAGAATCCTTTCAAGTAGCGGATAATAGCAAAACAAATTAATCAGTCCTGCTAGTTATGGATTTCCGCAAAATAACGCCTGCTTCCATTCAACATTCAATAGATAATGAAATGTTTTCAATTAATGCTAAACATTATGCACTAGTTATAACTACTTGTAATTACTTTGAACATACCATTAGACATCTGTACCATAGAGTAATGAGTGTCAGACATAGAGGGAAATTAATTTTTGTCCCTCCGTCATCAACGGCAATTACTCATAAACTCCGTATTATATTTCGTATCGAGGTACGATTAGGTCACGCTATCTTCATTTAATTACATACTATTAATTTGCGAATGTCTGTTCTGTCTTTAGTATGATCACTATACAGGATGTTTCAATGCAATTTTATATAAGTTAAAAGTTTAAATAAAAAAAGTTATAGTATCAAAACAAATATGAAGAATTGAATCAAAAAATATTTCTACATCTCGTAGCTGTCATAATGAGGCTAGTGGAACCGTTCTCCACAACGCTGGCAGAGTGCGTGATGGCGGGCTTCACACACCTTCGAAAACATTATGGTGAATTCTCGTGCGTAAATGTTTCTTCATGAGTTCCTTTACCGTTAAAAACAGGTTTTAACAAACGCACATAAATCCAAAAAGTAAGATTCCTGCCGGTATTCAAATCTCCGATCCTCTGAGGAGAGTCATATATCTGAACCATTGGGCTATTATGTACCTACTGCTAACATTAAAGTTACATTTTCCGAATTCTGGAATGCATCTATAAAATGCTTTTTCATGTTCCAAAATCATCGTAAATAAATAAGTTATTTTGTGGGATCCAGAACAGCATTTTCATCAAAATCGGTAGGCTAGGAATGTAAAATTACAATATTTCCAATATTGTTTTAATACGAAACATATTAAATAATTGTTCTTCTCTTTTTGTTTACATTATAATATTTCACTAATTTGTAATCCAAATAAACCCAATAATTCAACATCCGACAATATCATTTGTCACGTGATAGCTTTAAATGCATAGTCATTACAAATTTCGTTGAGTGCAATTACTGAATTAAAAATATATTTGTACAAAGAGGTATTAATGGCATTTAAATTGGATTTTGTTTTACATTTGTAATGATAGCTATAATTGAGATGATGATAAAATTTTGTATATCGATTCATTCACAAAGTAAACAAGGATTATAATAAATTTAATTTTTGTAATAATTCATGAATTACTAGGTTATACACGTTTTCTTAAATCAGTCTACATAGTCAATTTATAACGCTGTGTTAGTTAGTTAGTTTCTTCGTAGGTAGTTAGTAGTTAGTCGTAGTTAGTAGCTCATACCACTGGGTCTAGAGAATTCACACTTTTTTTCCACACTTTAGCGGTTTGTAACAGAAACGTGGAAGAAAAACGTTTCGTTCGAGAATACGCTGAACATCAACCACATAAGGTGAACAAGGTTGTGAAGTACCTGAGAACTCTTCAAAATTAAAAAAATAATGTAAATATGTGCCTAAAGAACATGGCAGAAATTTACGCAAATAAAGTTTGGCGTCTAGATGTAATATTTATTACAAGACGATTCTAATAAATAACAGAATTTTTTCAAGGTATCACCAGTTATTGTAAAGGACGGGTCGAAAAATAAAATATTCAAAGAAATATAATCGATTACTGATAGGTTCCGTTTCCACATTCCTGACAGCTAGTGTTGCCGGATGCCAAACTTTTCCACTTAAATGCTCCATCTTTTTGACGATCGGTCCACTTTTGTACGAGAACAACATGTAACAGACTATACTAAAGAAAAACCTATTTTCAAGTACTACGTTAATTCTTAGATCAGAATGTAGAATACAAGACAATAACTGTGTCGATTTCAATCGTTCTTTTTTTGCATTTTATTTTACTCGAATATATTTACATAAAAAGATTAAATTATTTTAGGGTTTTCCATTGCGTTGGAGTAAAACTGAATATTATTTTTCCGTTTGAACCAGTCTCACTTAAACAAACTGTTTGAATATTTGTGATTAAGTATTTGTCAGAAAACTACACCTATTAATAATACTGAAATCTATTACAACCGATTATTTTGAGCATAGATTATTTTGTCTTGGTAGTTTAACGTTTCCGAAATACCCTTGTAATTCAATATTAATTTATTAACTTAATTAGATTTTTCTTTCAGTCGATTGGCGTTTTTTAATTCCGGCATCTCGCAACATTGTCCGACAACTACATGGCTACTATTAAGTCTCAACTGTCAACAGTGACAAATTCAGGGACAAGTGACAAGTATTTATCAAAGAGTATATAGTGTATTGTCTATGCTCTCAGATGCTTCATGGCGGAGGTCACAGTTGTTATAATACTCAGATACAATATTTTGAAAATAAATATTAATTTTTCTCCACTTTTTTGTAAGAAAATTCTTTTAGCATTGAGTTCAGGCTTGCAGGCCCAACCAAAAAAATATTTTTTCATTTAAAGTTGCAATAGCGTAACGTGACCGAAAGCGATGTATGGGCCCGCACCATTGTTCTTTAGGCACATATTTACGTTAAAGTTAAGCCATGTTTAAGATTGGTTCGCTTATTATACAACATTTGCCGATGTTTATCTGCGTAAGACAAACGTTTCTAATATCACGGCTTCCACCACTCCATCCCCACTGAAACACGTAAAATCAACACAATTAGGTCGCCACTCGCCAACATTGTTATCAGTACCGTGTTTGCTGAGCAAACCGTTCGTGATCTTTGTGCGACTGAAGTAATATTTTTACAGGAGAGCTGTTCTAAAGACTATTAAGGCCTTCAAACACGTCGGTAATGCAATGCAAAGAGATATTAACGATTTGCAAAAAAGACTATCTGATGTTAATGATGCGCCTCTCGCCTACCTATATCAGATGCAATAGGTACATCCAAGGACTTTGCATTGCATTAATATAAGAAGCAAGTGCAGAGTGCTTATATGTGTCCTTGAGACCGCAAAAGATAGCGCTCGCTCGGATTCAAATGGTAGGTCGTGGGTTCGATTTCCCTCATGGTCCACTTTGGAATTTTATAATCCCTAAAGCTTGTCTGGTGGGAAGCTTCGGCCACAGCTAGTGACCACCCTAACAGATTGATTTAGCGTTCGACCGCAATGTTGAGGAAACCGTTAGGGGTTACTTACCCCTTTCAACTTAACAATAACATCTTTAGCTGGATCATCACTTACTATCAGGTATCAGCAGTCAAGTATATCGATTATTACCGACTAACTTAAAGAGGATAAACTATTATAAATCGCGGGACAGTGAAGTAACAGATTTTGATAGTTTTAGGTAGAGAAGTAAATTAATTGCGAAAATATTTTTCGTAGATTGATACAGCGTATATCCATCATTACACTGACCCCCGTCCACTTACAATACGGGTGCAAATTATATGACCTCACCGGATCGTTGGTCGCTATTAAACTGATTTTCCCTGGCACAAGTACGAGAGTATGGCGTTTTAATTGCGGGTTGCAACACACGGCATCGCAGTTGTAACTGGTAATCCTATACCTATCTAAAACTTGTGATCCTAGTTCTCTATAGCTAAATATGGACAGCATTACTATGAAAAACTAAACGGAGTTTAAATTGCTTGTTAATAGACCAAAATCAACAAAAAATCGGTATGATAATAGGAATGATTTCTTTCAGTAGTCCAAGTTTGACGACCTCCGTGGCGCAGGGGACGCACGCTCGGATTCGAGTGGGAGGTCGCGGGTTCGATTCCCGCCACGGGCCACTTTGGAATTTTATAATTTCTAAATTGGCTTAGGTCTGGTCTGGTGGGAGGCTTTGGCCGTGGCTAGTTACCACCCTACCAGTTAAGACGTGCCGCCAAGCGATTTAGCGTTCCGGTACGATGCTGTGTAGAAACCGTTGGGGTGACATAACTTACCCCTTCCAAGTTAGTACGCTAACATCTTCGGCTGCATCATCACTTAGCATCAGGTGAGATCGCAGTCAAGTACTAACTTGTATACTTAGCGTTAGCGTAAAAGCGTTGTATGGGAGTTCAATGCTAACTATGAGTATATTTTCTGAAATGATTAATCCCTTTCGAAAATAATTTGCAGATGATATCATATCAATTCTTCTTCTTCTTC
The DNA here is from genome assembly GCA_963855885.1 of Coenonympha glycerion. Classification (NCBI taxonomy): domain Eukaryota; kingdom Metazoa; phylum Arthropoda; class Insecta; order Lepidoptera; family Nymphalidae; genus Coenonympha; species Coenonympha glycerion. The sequence goes on from OY979647.1 coordinate 2,728,353, forward strand.
TAATCATTTATGCCGTTTTTATTTATATTTATTGTGTATCCGCCAAAATCTTCTGAATTGGACATCAATGATTTTGTTGATACTATAAAGAGGAGAGAGAAAAGCACTTAGCGTAATTAGATTGCGGAAAATTAACTCGGACTCTGTGTCGGTCATCGTGTACAGGGTGATTCTAAAAAATTATGTTATGGTTGTAACATATATTATAATATTGAATAACAGACTCACAAAAACAACGGACATTTTAATCTAATCTAATCTAATCTAATCTAATCTAATCTAAGTACTATATAAAAATAAGTCGGGTTTTCCTTCCTGACGCTATAACTCCAGAACGCACGAATCTATTTCCACGGTTTTGCATTCGTTGGAAAGGTCTCGGGCTCCGTGAGGTTTATGGCAAAGAAAATTCAGGAAAATTTCAACAGAAAAGCGGGAAAATCTTTTTTCACATACAGCGCCATCTCTGATACATAGCATGTACTACAAACCAATATTTTAATTGCGTCGCGTTCAGGCGCTGTGGAGGAAGGGACTGTGGGTAACACGTGGCAAACGGGCCGGGACAAAAATATTTCTAACGCGGAACGGAGTCCACGGGCACTGCTAGTGTTATATAAAACAAAAAAGTGCCGCAAAGCGATTTAACGTTCCGGTGCGATGCTGTGTAGGAACCGTTGGGGTGAGTTTACTTACCCCTTCCAAGTTAGTACGTTAACATCTTCGGCTGCATCATCACTTACCATCAGGTGAGATCGCAGTCAAGTACTAACTTGTATAGTGTTCAAAAATATTGAATGTACTGCAAACAATTAATTAAGTTGTTGCTAATTTGTTGATTCGTTCATACTGAAGACAATAAAAAAATGTAATTAAATTGTTGGAGGAATCAATTTTGTTAATTAATATTTAGGTAACTATAATACAGGCAGATGTACATTGTACAACGCGAGTAATTATCCTAGAGACAAGCACAACAGACTAACAGACAATACAAAACAACTGAACAAACCTAATAAAACAATTGCACGTATCCTCCGTGATAGGTTTGCACTGCAGTGTCTCGGAAACATTATCCAATTATTTAATACGTGAAAACGTACGTAAATAGAATCCTTACTGGACGTTTAATTAACTAGACACAGGGTTGTCAATTACTTATGCTGTAGAAAATCTGTCGTGTCACTTTGTTAAATAAAGTTATTTTCCAGAGAATATGGCGCAGGGAACTAAGCGAAAGGAAATGGCATTTTTCGCGAAAAGTATCCACGAAAATCTTGAATGAAAGTTTGTCTTAGTAGTCAACAGGATTGGTACGCATCCAATCACGTATAGACATTTGGTATTTAACTCGTTAGCGCGAGTTAACTAAAGACAGCGCCATCTATGGAGCAATGAGTGAAATCACACATGCAAAATAAAGGAGTTTCATTTATGATTTAAACGTCTTTTTATGTCCCACTGCTGGACACGGTCACCTTTAAGAATAAGTGAAAAGTCAGAAATGCATGCCCGAGGGAACGAGGAAGTAGGTTGTTCTAACCTGATAGGTACACAGACAAAGTTCGTTGAAGAAAAGAAATAAATAATTCAGAAAAATCCGGTCAATGACAACCCTAAATAAACGGAAATTTCAGGCAATTTTATCTCGTTTTCCCGTAAAGTTCGTTTACAAAACGCGTTTTCGAATGAAAATGAAAATGTCTAACGTTGTTTTAGACTAAGTGCATGACAGTGTATGAAAACTGAGAGCGAATTTACGTGAAAGCTTTTTGTTTTTACAACAAACATTGGTTCTATGATCGAGTAATTATTATTTCTGTTTTAATCTCTTTTCCATAGTACGAGTTTAATAATATGTCTGTGTACATAGTTATGAACTATGAAGCTTTAAAGTTGAAAAGAAAGACATCAATACAAAATAAAAAATAATTGTAAATATTTACTGTTGTACATTAAGAGCCCCCACTTCGCCCGGATGACCCTATAATATCTACATTTTAAACAACATCTAGTCTGTGTAAAATAACAGCTTTTAAGTTTTCTAGTATTTGTAAATTGGCCTTGTGGACGACAATGAGTCAGTTAGTGAATGAGTGAAGGAAAGAATGAATGGGTCAGGATTTTTTTTTGTTTTTAGATGTTATACACATTTTACACTATTGTGAGAATGCAGATAAAGTTTTTCAAAATAACATACACAGAGATTAGTTCATTTATACAGATAACAAAAATTCGAAGTCGAACCCTAGTTGTCTGCAAAACACTATTTTCCACCACAATCATAAACAAAGCACCCTGTATCAGCGAGTCAGTACATCACTGTCCCTGGAGGAGTATTATCGGGTTCGCCATTTTTTGCAGTAAATCTAATTTATTTGTATTAGTTAATGACTTATCTACGTCTACCGGTCCAACTCTTTCGACCCAACCTGTAGTTGGATTGAAATGTTTTGACACTTACCTAAAATCGTAGATTAATAATATTATGATTTTTCAAAGAGTAAAAAGAGAGAAAATAAAATTGGAATTTTAAGTTTTTGTGAATTTAAATTACTGTATGTTGAAATAGGCCTAGCTTGTTAATCAATCTATATACACTAACCCATTTTTCCAGCTAACTTCAATAGAAAATACAATGTTTTATTATGTAATGATCTGAATAGCCATTTAAATAAATATATATAAAATTTCTAAAGTAATCGCTTTTTAGCAATAAGGCCTCCTAAAGTCGTTTATTTAATTCAATTTTGTATTGAACTTTAACGACGATATAAAACGGGAGGCGGGAAGTGGCTGCATGAGGAATGCTGTGTGATGGCTTATGTCCAATAGTGGACGACCGCAGGCTGAGATGATGATGATTATAGCTAATTTAATAATCTTACGTCCAAAAGTATCAAAAGCGATTGTTCCACGTACACAGATGACAGGAGCAGCCTGAGCGTGCTACGGAGCAATTATTTTAAGTTTTGTTCCGTGTTCGCAGTTCGCGGTTTGCCGCTGTCCATTTAAAACAAATGCCCACCACCCGAACCGGGCGAACGGTGGGCATCTCTCCACCGCTATTCCGATTGCGATTGAGGATTTATTTGATTAAGCCTGAGTTTTTCGAAACAAATTCCAAAAAACCGGCCAAGTGCGAGTCAGACTCGCGCACCGAGGGTTCCATACCATAAAAGAAGTTAATCATTAAAAGAATCACTTTGGTTCATGAATTTACGAGTATAATTTACATGTAGGTACTTTTGTTGCCAAACCGCAAACCTAACTTTGTTTTTGTCAGTTAATTGTTATTAACAAAAAAAGTATACTAGTTAGAGAGTTGATTTTATTTTTCCTGTAAAATATCCGTTTACTTCTATTGATCATAATTATTTCAGATTTTTCGATTGGTAAACTTCGGAGATAACGGGGGGGAACGGTATTTTTTTCGACAGCTTGCCCAATAAATCGAAAACTATCTGAAATAAAAATAAATAAAAATCGATTTTAGAATACACAAGTAACGCCCTTTCATATGATATCCTACTCAATATTGTTATCTCATTTTGAAATTTTGACGACCCGGTTTTTCCCTCTTTTTAAATAAAAATAAAAAAGATTTTCAATTTTTTATGATTGCAATAATGTCGCGTCACAATTACCTACAACTAATCCAAATTTCAGGTCGATAGCTTGAATAGTTACTGAAATAATCGAGTGTGACGGACGGACGGACGGACGGAGAAAGTCTCACCAAGGGTTCCATTTTTACCATTTTGGTATGCAACCCCAAAAAGTGGGACTTTTAGATAGGCTTGGACTTGACGATAGTCACGCCTGATGGAAAGCTATGATGAGGTCTAGGTTGGAGTGCACTTGCCTAGTAAGTGCCTATTCACTCAGGTCTTATACAATCACATGAAATGTCAAAAATGTAAAGATTCTTGTGATTAAATTATTATTAGTACTTGTATATAGACTAACCACTTAAATTACCTATGTGGCAGGGCACAAATTCCAGAAAAGTGTATACTAAACTAATTTATCACATAAATCATCAAAAAAATATACAGTTTTGTGATTATATTATAATATTTTTAATTACAAGATTTTAGCTATGATCAAACAACGTAGCACATCTTTGGCGGAAACTTAGGTACAATTCAATGAAATTTCAAATAATATAGGGTCAATGAAACCCTACATTTTATTTTAGCGGCAACTTTTCAAAGTCAAATTACCCAAAACAAAAACGCAACATGCTTCCAAAATACAGAACAATCAGATGAAAAGCCCTCGAGAAGACATGTGGCTCTTTAAGTGGCGGTGACACACTACAAATATAGTTACTCTTTTAAGCAAATTCATTTATTAATTTTAGAAAAACGCCTGTGGAAACCACCCTTAACGTTTGATTTCAAACAGACTAATATCAACTTTAAGATTATCAACTTAGAGTTCATATTGATATGAGTGAAAGAAATACTTTAAGGGTGGGTTATTCCAAAGTTAAGTCAATTGAAATAAAACCATATTCAAATATCGAAAGGGTGCCTATCGGTTAAAACGTATGTAATTATAGGATCGTAGGGTTTTACAATAAGCCATGCGTGGTGAGTTTAATGAATTTTGCCTGAGTGGGAGGACATTGGTGAAGAAATCGCGTGAAATGATTTCTCTCTGGAGTGACAGTGACGTCATTAGGCATGACGTCACTAATTAAAATTGTGCTTTGTCAAAAATTAGGGAAGAAATGTTACACACATTATTGGTTCCTGGGTTCGATTCCTGCCTGTTCTATTCCGGGTTTAAAATTTCTTATTTGGCAACTGTATGGTAAGGTGCAAAATAAATAAAAGGAAACTGCTATAAGCAGTGCAAATTGCAATATAGCAGATTTATTGGAGTTCAGATAAATATGAAACGTCACTTTACAGCATCGAATTTAAAGTCGGAGTATAAGTACCTGCCTACTATAGCTAGACCGCTATAAACTTGGCCCTCCCATGGTCTGTAGGACGCGGGGCGGGAGCTACTCAACCACTGATCTCTATTCCATGGATTAAACATTCTATAAAATTCAGGCTAGGTTCACTGTGGATCCGTAGAATAGGGATCAGTGCGCTCAACTAATCAGCTGTCAGTGACTGACGTGAATTACGCTACACACTCAAGAAAATACCATAGGTGAATTCTCAAGATGCGAGTTTTACATCGTATCGTGTATAGCCAATTGCACACCCGCCCCGCGCCCCGCAGACCATGGGAGAGTCAAGTTTATAGCGGTCAAGCTATAAGTACATAGTAAAGCATTAAAAAGTTACTGAATTAAAAAAAAATGCAACTCTAACAACACTTTCTGAGAAAAAAATTGTAAGGGCTGCATTACATTATCATTACAATTACATTAAAAATGACAATCACAATAAACACCCGAAAATCTTTCTCAAATTACATTCACACGGTATAAACTGGTATAAACACGATGTCACATGTTATAATGTAAATTTGACAGTCTATCAAAACTCCGCCACGCGTCTTCCCGAAAAAAAAAAAGAAAATAGATAACACAATAAAAAAATAATCAGTAAAAAACTAAACACCGAAATTGTTGGTAGTAGAAAAATAACAATACAATGTCACTTGCAAATCAAACCAAATAAAGCCAAAATAAAGCTTAGCGCGCATCGTGTAAGACATAAAGAGTCACGCTCGACAAATTGTATAAAAACAATCGTCGGCCGTCGAATGTTTTACTATTCCTTTGACAGAATCAGCTTTGAATCAAACGCTCGAAATGGAATGCGCAGGAGAAATTTTTTTAGACATTGAGAACCATAGAGACGCAAGAAGGCATTTGTAATTTTTATTTGTAACAATTTTAGTGACGATGTTTTAAAGCAAGTATCCTTAAAGTAAATTTCTTATCCAAATTCAAATTTTTAATTCTTTCTTCTATTTTGTAACCGGAATCATGCAAAAAAGGTGATTTCCAGGCAATGTTCATAATATGTATTGAAGTTTTTTTTTTTCAAAATTTTCAATAATTCTCAAGAATACTTTTCCCCTGGAATAATATTCTGGACCATTACTGGTCTCCAGGTTACAAGCTATCTGTGTCAAATTGTACTAAGATCAGTTCAGTAGTAGATCAGCACAAATGAATAAACAAAAATGAGATCAAATTGCTTCTGGATATGGACAACATCAAAAGAGTCCTAGGAAGTCGCTGGTTTCAGGCAGATTTAAACAATGGCGGCTAACAATCATTTCTGGACGCCTACAGTATCATGGACTTCTATCGACAGATATAACGTCGAAGAAGGATAACATTTCGTTGATTTAGCAACAAGCCAACCACCGCCCTGGAACCAAGCACGAAAGCCAAGATCCCAAGCGAGCAATACTACCACCACTCACATTTTTTTTTTTCGTCCCGACACCGAATCATCCTCAGTTGATGTTGACTTTACAATACAATTTAGATACTAAAATAGTTTATTTTGCTTATCATAAATTTTCGCAAAGTTAGCGCCTAATTCTGCGACAGTATTTCTCCGATTGTTAGAGTGACTTCGGCTCTACAGTTTCGTGTCCCACTGGCCTCCATCAATGCCCATCACTAGGCACGTGCGCGCCACGCGGCCCGCGCGCCGCGCCGCGTCGTGTGTGCGCCCCTTAAATGTATTGTTCTTTCATTTGGCACGGGGTGTCCGTGGTATGGGATGTAGTCCTATAATAAAGAGTCCATGTCAAATATTTTTTCTTCTTTAACTGAGCTTTACACTCTATGATTTCCTCACATCTTTTGTCCACTTTTTAATCTTTATCATCTAATATTTTTGTCTTCAAAATCTACACGCTAAGTTATTCTTGCAACACTTCCATAATTAGTTTATTTCGTTTAATTTTTACGTTGTGTTCGTATCATTTCATATCATTTTTATGGTGACGTAAACCGCCGTATGATTGCATCAAAAATTGAAGCATGTTCTCCAATTTATTTAATCGATAATACTCTTTAGTGAACGATATAAGACATCTTTCATTATACTAGTTCATAAGAAAGGTAATTCAAAATAGAACCAGGCGGACCCACCATGTAGCCGATCGAAAACCTTGACCGTTTAAATCTTGGGTGGGACTTAAATTGTTTCAATGTATACAAATAAATAATATGTTGTTTTATTCCAGTCACAAAAATTGAAGCCCAACAATACGTTATAATAATCATTATCAAGTATTGCAACAGGTAGTTTTTCAAAGGAGGTCGTCTTTGCTTTAACCACCAGGCACTAAAGAACTAAGTAGATTTAATAATAATACATTATCTGTCTACTATTTCATAAGTCCTTTAAATTAGTAATGCAAGTGACTCCAGAACTAGATATAATCCAATCTTCCTTTAATTCACCAGAAATCGAAACTAGTGTTATTTTCTATAAGGGTAGTAATAAAACGAGTGACTGTAAATTACAGTTCTAAGTGTCAAAATTAATTAATTTGGGTTATAGAATTACAAAGTGAGCGACTGACTGCGAGTGACGAGAAATCAACAGAACAGCAACTTACAAACATTAATTTGAGTTACTTAAAATACAAAATGAGCAGCTTCATAATATTTGAGCGACCTAATATTTGTTTGAGTGTCAACGTTACGTCCTGCATTTTTTTCAATATTTGGCAAATGTATTTTTTATACTGAGCGGCATTTTATCTTAAATGAAGTGTTTCGAATACAAAAACCACTTTGAAAAATACACTAATGAGCAGAGTATAATGAGCTCACATTTAAAAAATAAAAATAATATGAAATAACTATTTGAAGAAACACTATTTTATTAGTTGAGAAATTTTATTATTGAAATATAAGGGTAATTAAATAAAACAATGTACTCCGTAAAAATAAAGTAATATGCATGCATTTATTTCAATCAAATGAACAAAAAATAAAATAAGACGCTTCAGTCAACTAAAAAAAAAACTTCTTATTAATACTAAGAAACATTGATAGGTATGAGGAGCCCTACTACTCATCGTCACTGGTAAATAAGTGCTGGCTTGGACTTAGTGGGCCGGCCTCGTTTTTTTTTAAATTAAAAAATCTTCACCTCTTCTCATTTCTTGTCTTTAATCTTCTTAAAGGCCAGTCGACGGAGCCCCGCTTCGCGGGGCTCCTATTTCTGGGTGGTCATAAAAGAAAATAACCACTCAGAAGGATGGCGGGGCCTTGCAGGCCCCGCCATCCTCTTCGTCACCTAACCCAGCCGAGTCGGGGTGCCCTCAAATCCCGAGCTCGCTTCGCTCGCTCCTGGACCCTAAGTCGTTTGTGCAGTGATTTACGAAAGTTAGTGACAGTGTGATACAAATCTTTCGTAAAAATATTAGCAAACTGGCAAAAAATACGTAAACATAACCTAAAAAAATGTGATTTATAATAATATGTAGTTTTCATTAAAAAAGCGTATCAAAATAAAAAACATAAGCCCTCAAATAGAATATCAGTAACCAATAATCATTAATAAAGCAGCTTACAAAACTTTGCTCAAAGTGAACTTTTTAGTAGTTCGCTAAGTATAACCTCACTTAGAAAAATCGAATCTATCTTAATATTGAAGTTGCCCTCTCTGTATTTCCAGTCGCTCACTTAGTAATGAAGTCGCTCGGATAAAATTTTAATATCTGAAATGGATTTATCACAATCCACTTTTTGTAAGCTCGTTCTGGATTTTATTATAAATCAATATTCGTCGTCAGTTTAGTTAATTTTTCGCTTACTCAAATTCATACCGCTCAAGTTATTAAAACAGTATGTCATCATCAGTCGCAAAGTTTTTTTTTGTTCGCTCGTTTTATAATTCCCCTTTCTATAATAACACAGCCTCTGCGTCAGAGATGTTGACAAAATTCGCTACTTATCATTCCAGGGAGCCATGTATTGTAATAATAACACACAATTACGTGCTGTATGCACGCGCCCTAAGGCTATTTGTGTGTAGCGGCGTCCTATGTTAAGAGACACATATATGAAAGAGGGAGGTAAGGGGGAATATAATAGATGATTTAAGTTGCTAAATGGAAATTGAATTTGGTGTTAGATACTTGATTTTTTTGGGATTTGGTAGAACCACGGAATACATAATAGTACCTAACAGTAGAACTGAGAAAACATCCTAGAGTTAACTAAGAATAGTAGATGAGGTGAATGTCTGTAGCGTGTTCTCTTTTGTGAAAGTTACAATAATATGTGCTTAGTAATGACTGTTGATTAATGGACTGAAAATTTTAATAACGATGATTTTATTAGATTTTTTTTTTAATTATTACAATGACATATACCTTCCCGGTATGTTTTATCACAGACAATATTTTCATTTCCCAAAATAAAAATATAAGCAAAACACAAACAATTTACTTCCGCCAACATTGTCGCGTTGCCTCCAGCCACGTCCCACATAAACGGTTCTCCCATGAATAATAGAATAACAATCACCGTACAATATTTGTGTACAGTTTATGTGAAAAGGGAGCTGGGTTTAACAGATTTTTTATTAGTTCAACATTCATTCGGTGCCTAAAAAACTTAAGGAGCCCAATGCCCATCGACTACTGTTTGTCTTTTGTGACATCGGTTTGTCTACATCTTGGTAATATTGGGCACCCAATGAGCTGGAAAGACGATTCCAGATTCCATGCTAGGAAAGAGATTTGGTAATAGTAGACCCTCAATCAGGTGGACTGCTATGATAAAGAGAGTCAAGGGGAGCTGCTAGATCCATGCGGTGGAAAACCGTTCAGGTTACAGATTGTTCCAATAAGCCTATGTCCAGTTTTTGGCCGTCCAACCATTTGGATTCAACTTGGTCATATTTACTAGGATCCCATAGACTACTCGTATATCCCATAGACTACTCGTATATAAGAAGTTGTTGATACTTCTTTTTATCTTTCCATTTTCCCGATCTGGGGTCGAATGTCCTCACTTTTTGCACCAAGTTGTGCTATCTTTAGTTGTTAGTTCAGGCAACTGGGCTTGCTTGAGATCTTTCTTTATATTCGACCAGCATGTCGAAGGCGGTTTCTTTTTTTTTTCAGGTAAGTTTAACGCAATTTGTACTACTTCTTTGGTCTTTGCTACGCGTCATTAAAAATCCTTGCCATCTGAGGCAGGTTTCAAGCATTGCTATGTAAAGCAGTTTGTGGTGATTTTCTTTGTAATTGGTGCGACAAAGGAACTTTTTGATGCTGAACATAATAAAAAAACATGCAACAATTTCCCATGAAACAACAATAAATGATTGAGCACTCAATTGTGTTAATTTACAAATATTAGCGAGTAATTTGTTAAACACGAAGTCACGTGGTCGCCGCGGGCCACTTCCAAAACTGTTAACAATAACCAATTTAATTTAGGGGGTCATGAATAAAACATTTTAAAATAAATATCGCTATAGAATTGTAGTTTTTGCCTGTGGCTATAGAATAGGTAAGCACCCTATATTTGTTAATTCGATTTCCGAACATGGCACTAGATTTTTGACTTTTCATAATAATGTCGAAAAGTTAGGACAGATTTTCAGCAATGGTTTTCCAGTTACTTCCAAGAGTTCTGCTGTGACTCCGTCATCACTTTTCACGATGCGAAAAACTTGCACTGGTCCATTTTAGGAATCGAAATGAGTAAGTTGCTAAAATCAATCTTTCGTCAATTTTCTGAAACTTGTGTGTAATAAATAAATTTGTAGCTAGTTATATTGCGACCTCTATTCAGGGTACAACTTCAACCAAAGTGTGGACTCGCCCAACCCTCTAATGAGCGCAGTGGTCGATGTAGCCCCTGGACATCAAAACAAACAGCGCCACGTGACCATTCAGAGAGCCGACAAATTGCCGCTGAAGCACTCGCATAGTACGAAATATGTCAATTATAATTAATGGCAGATTATTAGAGTCGTATTGTCCGGTCGGCTGTAATGATCTTTGGGAACGAATTGTTATGATATTACTCGGTGAGTTGATTGTTCTTGAGCCGTGCTTGAGTTTCATAGGAAATTCGCAAATTGAGTACTTTACATAAGTAATACGTGATGTTTTCGTAACTTGGTAGTTGGTAGGTATTTTAATTAATATTATTAGGTTGTACAAAGTAACAATATCTATTTTTTTTTAGGGCCAGAAGTCGAACTTGACTTCGAAGATAAATTCTTTTTTTTCATTAAAAAGAGAGAGAGATGTAAAACTCACTGGTAACGACGGGTTAACTTCATTACCTTATGACAATTTACTTAAAACTATTCTCCGAGCTCTCTGAACTTAACAAAACAGTCCCTTGCCGACACAATACCACTAGCATTTACATGAATAGAATGTCAACACTCAACCCTTAAACAGTCAAGAGTGTCCTCAAATGTCCTCAAAGACAATATTTGCCGAGGACACGCCTTTCCCTCTTGTACCTCCATTGAATACACACGTGTCTAATAACGTGGGAATGTATAATAGTTATTCGATTAATACGTTAGAATACGATAATTTGGGAACACTTTGCGATGTGAATTGTTGTTGAAGATTTCTGACAGACACTTACATAATATTACAAACGTTTATCGTTGGAAAAAGGAATTCTTTTATAAAATTGTCTATTAGATGCTGATTAATATATATATTTATGGTTATCATTTTGGTTATCATCAACCTATCTAGGCTAGTGCTAACAGGCTTCATCTTTATACACCTTATAATTTTTTTCGATCATCATTCACAGATATTTTACGTGATTTTACCAAAATTATGTTATAAAATGGAGGTATAATTGGTATCGTAAAGAGTAGAAAAGCTTTATTACATTAATTTAAATACAGTTTATATTTCATCAAAAATGTGAAAGTTTCTGGGCTGTGGTAACTGTCGAACCGATTTGACCGAATTTTTGTTTTTGAAAAAAATAATCGTTCATGCGGGTCTTTTAAAGACAAACTTCACGCAAATGAAGCAAGGAGAGAATGCATGAATAAATGAAGAAAGAAAAAAAAGCAATAGGTATTTGTGCTACGGCGTTAAGATGGTCTTATCAGTGAAGCAGTATGAAATATTTCTGTTACCTTGTAGAAGATTGTCTGCATTTCATTGACGTTGTGCAGCGTTACTACTTTGATCATGTTTCGAACTATGGTTATAGTTACATGACTTATGTACATTATTTCAGATTGAGGCATCATTCCACATCATCGGAATATGAGGCCTTAACTAAACATGAACATAATTTAGACCTTAGATTACATATGATCTGAAACAGTCAATACTAAGGCCAAGATCAAACCGAGCGTATCAAATATTAATTCCGCATTCGGGATACGGTTAATCCGAGAAGCTGTTCTACTTCAACACACAGACGGGATGGATAAGCCGATGATATTAGAGATTACTTCGCCCAGAAATTGACCTGGGCTTACGTTCGGAAATTGACTATGATTTAGTGCAAACTAGTGGAGTCTTCGTGCTGGAAAAGCCACTGCTTGATTCAAACGGCACACCTAAAGGCAATTTAGAAACGCTTTTGGAAAATATTATTTAGTCGAATAATTAGATAGATTTTCTCTGCTCCGAAGTAATAAGGACTACGCATTGCAAAGATTTGGAATACTCTCCCAGGCTCTGTCTTTCCCACTACCTACAACTTGGGCGCCTTCAAATCAAGAGTAAATAGCCATTTCCTAGACAAGCAGAACCTACACCTTAGACTGTATTATCACTCTCCATCAGGTGTAATTTTAGTCAAGCGCAAGCTTATAAACGAGTAGTTAAAAAAATCTCGCTAACAAGAACTCTGCTAAATACCTATTTGGTTTAAAAATTTCCCAATTAATATTACTTATTAATACCTTATACTTGCGAAATGTTAAGAGATTTTGAAATCCTGTGACACGCTGTATTGACTAGTAATTATCTAGGTAATTCTCTACGTTTGTAGCCACATCCAGTTCTAAGATCTTTCTCAATATTTGCATAAACGCGTCAGTCAGGGATTAGTATCCGGTAGGCGGACTACACCGCCCGGACCAGTGACCACCCGGACATATTGTCCCGGTTTAATAAGGCGTGCATGTTTAATTCACGGTGACATCTATAGAACATGATGTGCCTTGTTTGAATGATCAAGGAAATTTTGGGTTGAAATGTATTGAGAAGTTTTAAAAATTGGTCGGTTGTAGAAGTTTACTCGCATAAAAAGTTACTACTAATCGAAGTAAAGTAACTAACTGTATATAGTATGTGCTAATACTGGGTACAAGCTAACTTTTATCCCAAATTTCAACATATCAAAACATAGAAGTTTACAAACATGCAATAGTAAAAATCTGGTAAGAATATTGAGGCAAATGTATCAAAAATCCGTTTAAAAAGTGACACAAAATTTAATGATCCGGCCATACTTGACGTTCTCAAAACACTTCAAAACCACTCGAGAAAAAATGCATTCCACCAACATACTGAAAAGGTACAGAAAAAAATCCGATAGTTTTACCGTAATAAGTATGACTGAAGCTGTAATACACGATCTGAAGTGCAAGGGTTGTATAATAGATTCCCCCGATAGGTACAACATGCATTTGCTCGATAGCCCATTCAACCCTATCCCTGCACACCGCCGGTAATTGCGACCGGGAGTTGTAAAAATTTACAACTTCGCTTCCGCACGCAGCGTCTGCGAACCATTGTGATGTTGATGTGGCTGCGATATTAAATTGTGACAAATTCGACTGGACTTCTCAAACTGATCATACAAACACGATACAGAAATATTTGTACTGAATTTTGTGATACAGACAATGCTCCAAAATTCGGGCTTATTATACGGGCCTAAATCAGGAAAGAAGACAACCACTGGAAGTTCGTAATCCCTAAAACTAGGTCCAATATGACAGGTGACTTCAAATTAATAAACTCAGTAACTAGGTACTGATAGAGCAAACGATCAAGTGGCATCAAGAGGCGGGAAGACGAAGGATCATTTATGTAAAAACCTCTGTATCCAAAATTGGAATAATTAATTGTTAGGATGATCCTAATAGTTTAATATTCTAATGTGCATTACCAGTGTTACTGCATCTTTTGATCTTATAGTGAAATTTACATAGGTTTGGGAACCACTGGGTTTGACGCTTAAACTGTTTAAGCTCACATTAACGGCGTCGATAAATGCGACTGATGTTGTTTTTAACGAAGCTAGAATCGACAGAATTTTATAACTGGTACTAAATCGACCCCAGACTGCAGTTTAAGGTTCACAACACATTTTAGGGAGATCTTAGGAAAATATTAAATTTTACGAAGATAACATAAGGAGGCAACGATTTGCATTACAAATAATAATATAATTGATTACAAATACTACAATTTTAAATTGATTCGCGGGTTCCTTGTGGAAATTTTTGATAATATAAGGTGGTAAACTTGTACTAATTAAATCAGAGTCTATAAATTGAAGAAACGAGGGTAAACACGCTTCAATTCTTAGTTTTATTGGATACGAAAAGTCGCTCTCAGAAATTGCGCTCATAATAAAAGGATTGAGAGATCATACTTCAAGGCAATATGTCGTCAGAGTTGACGTTAATTCGTCGGAAGTTACTCGTAAACTTTTACGATATCACCGATTGCCTTCCGAGACGACGCCGAGAAAGGATTCCGATGTTTCGGACGTAGATACTTAGATTTATACTCTGCTACGCTAAAATTTGCATGCTTGCATTTCTAGCTAAAAGGATTTTACTTAAAAGACAAAAAATATTTAAAAAAAAAATCAAAGACTACCTGTCTTGGTTTTTTAAACTTCAGACGTTTTAAGTAAACACCGAAGTTTTCTTGACTACTTTATATTTTTAAGTAGACGTTCATGTTTGTAAGAAATAGAACAATATAAAACGGTAAAAAATCAATAAAACTGTTGAATTGTAAATGGAAAATCAAAATATCTCAACATTTGAACCCGAACCCTTGGGTAAAGATCAACGTGATCTGACACTGGGGCATCATTGCTGGATTCAATAATTTCTACACAATTCAATTCAGTTGATATGTACAATTTTAGATCTTATTTCATTGACATAAGATGTATTTGAACCGCACGGAAAATCTGGTTCTATGCATAAAGTGGGTGGTGATACAATAAATTTTAAATCCATTAGTCGTTGTAAGCAAGTACACATGTTCTGGGTCGTGATCTCACTCCATTTAACATTACGAGGTTTAAATTCGGTGAATTGTTACCTCTCCGATTTGAAATGGTAACCGCCCCTCGGAATTTTTATTTAATTCTATGGTAGTAATTGATTTTTAAAATTCTACACGCTTCAAAATGGGTCGATTTACAATTTTGTTCATTTTGTGAAATCAACATTATTTATTACTTGCATTTTGATTTAACTTATTTGTGGAAAATGTTCTTCCTTCTATCTTCCTTTAGAAAGATATGTGGATATATACTCGTATTGTTAAGTAAAAATATTTTTTTCTATCTCAATCAATCAATAGTGTTTTATGTTTTTTCAATTATTGTATTAAATTAATTCAAATCAGATTAATTCAATCACAATTATATTTAATTAATTCAAATTTTAATTAAACCATATATATTATATACGAAACTATACAATATACATATTTAAACACGAAATGCCATTCACTTCTTGTTATCTTTATTTTTGTGGTTCTGCTCTATATATATTTAAACCATAGCACAAATATTCTAAAATTCTGTGCAGATTTTAACTTCATAGAATTGTCATATTCGAAAAAAGGATATTTCAAATTAAATTAACACTTGCCTACGACGGCGTTTTTTGGGGAAACGTTTAAGTATGAAAACCCATTCGTCCATTGTAATCGGATAAACATTTTTAACGGTTCCGCGCTCAATAATTCTGTTTCCCTTCGGTCATTCCAATTCCACTAATAACGTTGCGTCAAAATTCGATTTACGTAAAAAATTGTGTTTTTTTCCCTCCCCTTACGCAATCGTTCAAGCGGAGAAAGCATTAGCGTCATTGCCACTGACTTAACCCTACACCACCCTTACTATTTCAATAATAACATCGAATTCCCATTTATCTTTTTGCCAATTGTCACATACCTTATTTATTTCTATTTTTGGTTACAGTTCTTTCTTATTATCTGTGATTAATTGTTTGCTTAGGTTTTTTAATCGCTTATTGTGGTATGAATGCTTAGATAAGTAATATCTATAAACGTTTTGTTAAATTTTAAAACACCGTATCCCTTTTGTGTTGCAATTGATTAATGATACTCAACCAACAACTATAAATATTTAAACCCACCACATTATTATCTTTATTTTGTAATTGTCAGTAGCTTCTAAAAATAAAGCGTTTGTGTATTTTAATAGTAAATACTGAAAGTATTGGATAAAATATTTTCTAAAACCGTTTTTTTATTAGTAAACAATATCAACGCCTTAATATTACTTATTGTTAGTAAGGTCATAAATATGTCAATTTGAGAATGTCCAAAAGAGTGGACTCTAAACATAACCCCTCTTGTGACACTGGAACGAATTTTATCGCATCTACACTTGAACTGGACAAAAATTCCCTTAAAATACATTGCCCGTAAACTCTGGGGTCATTTGTACCGGTCACACCTAATTTTAGTGTTAACAATGACATCGTTACTGCACTTGTTCAATCTCTTGTTATGAGTATTATTATAAAGACTTTGAGGCAAAAATAACCTATCGCATCGTTTAAATCGCAACGCATCGATTAAATGAAAATTGTTGGTAATCCCATTGCATCTGGAAAAACTTCTTAAAACAACGAATATGAGCTTTTTCTCCTAAAGATAATTTCCGTACTTAGGCAGTTGTAATCCAAAAAAATTATAAAACATTTTCTCAATTTTAAAGAAGCTTTTAACATTCTTAAATCTAGAGTCGTTCATAATTCTAATCATCGCGAAATAAATACCATTTTCAATTATTAACCGTCCATTTATTGCATTGGTTGCAGTGTAATAAAGCAGATTCAAACACAAATACACCATAGTCTTGTTCTTACTAGAGGAACCCGCAGCTTTACTCGCGTAACTTATGTGATGCCTACGATTTCGTATTGTGAAGTCAACACCTCCTGAGGATGTTCCGGTTTAGGGATATACATATCTATATAATTGGACCAAACAAATTCCTTTTATGTAGCATAACAAATTAATCTGTCCTGTCTCAAGTGGCTGCTATAGTCTATGCAGCCTGCTCCATCCAGTTGACAGATTTTTCTCCTTTCATTAATATATATATAGCTGCTTGTGCTGATTCACTGACTGATTGATCACCTCTCCTGAACAATTTTGTACGGAAAATTTTTTTTTCAAGGATGGGGTCTTATAGAAGAAAAAAATTCATTTTGAGGAAAAATACAGAGAGAGCTGATGATTGAGGATTTCGAAGACGGGTGAAGAGCACGGGGAGGGTATTGAAGATAGGTGGGGGGTGCTCGACCAAATGTCATTTGAAACGTCATGCAATTGGCAGTGAGCTGAAAAAAAGTTCAAAATGGCGGATTCAAAATGGCGGCCAAATTAATTTCGCCAATATCTCGAAGAGTATAAAAGATGGAAGAATGGTTTCTTGACAAGAAGTGATCAGGACCCGAAGGTCTATTTGATGCATAGAAAAAAAAATCCAATATGGCGGAAAAAAAATTTCCATAGAAAATGTATGGGGAATTTTGGAAGGATTTTTTTATTGGCGGTAAGACAGCACGCGGGCCACGTGTGGCCCGCGCCCCCACGCGCCCTACTAGTTACTATATATATAGCTACTCGTGCTGATTCACTGACTCACTGATTGATCACCTCTCCTGAACAATTTTGTATGAAAAATTTTTTTTTCAAGTATGGGTTCGTATAGAAGAAAAAAATTCATTCGGAGGAAAAATACGGAGAGAGCTGATGATTGAGGATTTTGAAGACGGGTCAAGAGCACAGCCAGGGTATTGGAGATAGGTGGGGGGTGCTCGACCAAATGTCATTTTGAACGTCATCCAATTGGCAGTTAGTTGAAAAAAAATTCAAAATGGCGGATTCAAAATGGCCGCCATACGAATTTCGCCGATATCTTGGAAAGTATAAAAGATGGAAGAACGGTTTCTTGACAAGATCTGATCAAGATCCAAAGGTCTATTTGATGGATTGAAAAAAAAATCAAAATGGCGGAATTTATTTTTCCAAAGAAAATGTATGGCGACTATGGACTCGAGATAGAGGCGATTTTTTACAGGCGAGAAGACAGCACGCGGGCCACATGTGGCCCGCGCCCCCACGCACCCTACTAGTTAATATATATATAGCTACTCGTGCTGATTCACTGATTGACTGACTGACTGACTGATTATCACCTCTCCTGAACAGTTTTGTATGAAAAATTTTTTTTTCACGGATGGGCTCTTATAGAAGAAAAGAAATGAATCCGAGGAAAAATACGGAGAGAGCTGATGATTGAGGATTTCGAAGACGGGTGAAGAGCACAGCCAAGGGTATTGCAGATAGGTAGGGGGTGTTCGACCAAATGTCATTTGAAATGTCATCCAACTGCCAGTGAGCTGAAAAAAAATTCAAAATGGCGGATTCAAAATGGCCGCCATACGAATTTCGCCGATATCTCGGAAAGTATAAAAGATGGAAGAATGGTTTCTTGACAAGAAGTGATCAGGTCCCGAAGGTCTATTTGATGGATAGAAAAAAAATTCAAAATGGCGGAATTTATTTTTCCATAGAAAATGTATGAGAAATATTTAAGAGACTACATGTTGGAAGGCAAATAGGGGGAACACAGTCCGCGGGCCACATGTGGCCCGCGCCCCCACGCGACCTACTAGTTACTATATATATAGCTGCTCGTGCTGATTCACTCACTGACTCATTGATCACCTCTCCTGAACAATTTTGTATGAAAATTTTTTTTTTCACGGATGAGGTCGTATAGAGGGGAAAAATTCATTAAGAACAAAAATATGGAGAGAGCTGATGATTGAGGATTTCGAAGACGGGTGAAGAGCACGGGGAGGGTATCGAAGATAGGTGGGGGGTGCTCGACCAAATGTCATTTGATATGTCGTCCAATTGGCAGTTAGCTGAAAAAAAATTCAAAATGGCGGATTCAAAATGGCGGCCAAACGAATTTCGCCAATATCTCGGGAAATATAAAAGATGGAAGAACGGTTTCTTGACAAGAGTTGATCAGGACTCGAAGGTCTATTCGATGGATAGAAAAAAAAAATTAAAATGGCGGAATTTATTTTTCCATAGAAAATGTGTGGGGAATGTTGAAGAGACTAACAGTTGGTAATTATGCAAGGTTGTGATGCGGTTTTTCGGAGAGTTACTAGAGAAAAATATGGAGAGAGCTGATGATTGAGGATTTCGGAGACGGGTGAAGAGCACAGCCAGGGTATCGAAGATAGGTGGGGGGTGCTCGACCAAATGTAACTCGAAACGTCATCCGATTGGCAGTTAGCTAAAAAAAATCAAAATGGCGGATTCAAGATGGCCGCCATACAAATTTCGTGTTGTTCTATCTTGGAACGTATAAACGATAAAAGAGTGATTTCTTTGCAACACGTAATTAGAATCTCAAGGTCTACGGGATGAATGAAAAAAAAATCAAAGTGGTTGAATTTATTTTTCCATGGAAAATGTGAATGCTACAATAAACAAGGCCTATGAAAAACTATGAAAGTATGAGAAGAGATAATGGTCTACGATTTGGATGATGATTGAGGAGCACGGTCATGGATTTAAAGACCGTGCTCCGAGGTAATTCTTTTAGCCCATTGCCAATCGGATACCAATTGGCGATGGAGATGACGGCGATTCTTTTATAGGCGAGAAGACAGCCCGCGGGCCACATGTGGCCCGCGCTCCCACGCGCCCTACTAGTTACTATATATATAGCTACTCGTGCTGATTCACTCACTGACTCATTGATCACCTCTCCTGAACAATTTTGTATGAAAAAAATTTTTTTTAGTTACCATTTCGTACAAAAGGGAAAAATTCATTCGGAGGAAAAA
The DNA here is from genome assembly GCA_963855885.1 of Coenonympha glycerion. Lineage (NCBI taxonomy): Eukaryota > Metazoa > Arthropoda > Insecta > Lepidoptera > Nymphalidae > Coenonympha > Coenonympha glycerion. The sequence goes on from OY979647.1 coordinate 2,748,425, forward strand.
TAAGGAGAGAGCTGATGATTGAGGATTTCGAAGACGGGTGAACAGCACGGGGAGGGTATTGAAGATAGGTGGGGGGTGCTCGACCAAATGTCATTCGAAACGTCATGCAATTGGCAGTTAGCTGAAAAAAAGTTCAAAATGGCGGATTCAAGATGGCCGCCATACAAACTTCATCGGTGTCTATCTCGGAAAGTATAAAAGTTGGAAGGACGGTGTCTTGACAAGAATTGATCAAGACCCAAAGGTCTATTCGGTGGATAGAAAAAAAAATCAAAATGGCGGAATTTCTTTTTCCGTAGAAAATGTATGGAAAAAGATTACTGAGGGTTGCGATACTTTTATAGGCGGGAAGACAGCCCGCGGGCCACACGTGGCCCGCGCACCCACGCGCCCTACTAGTTAATATATATATAGCTGCTCGTGCTGATTGGCCACTGACTCATTGATCACCTCTCCTGAACAATTTTGTATGGAAAAATTTTTTTTTACTAATCTTTTCGTATAAAAGAGAAAAATTCATTCGGAGGAAAAATACGGAGAGAGCTGATGATTGAGGATTTCGGAGACGGGTGAAGAGCACAGCCAAGGTATTGGAGATAGGTGGGGGGTGCTCGACCAAATGTCACTCGAAACGTCATCCAATTGGCAGTTAGCGGAAAAAAATTTCAAAATGGTGGAAAAAAGATGGCCGCCATACAAACTTCAACGGCGTCCATCTCGAAGAGTATAAAAGATGGAAGAGTGGTTTCTTGACAAGAGTTGATCAGGACCCAAAGGTCTATTCGATGGATAGAAAAAAAAACAAAATGGCGAAATTTATATTTCCATAGAAAATGTATGGGGAATATTGAAGAGACCACGAGTTGTAAAACATTAAGTGCTTTGATGTCGTTTTTTGGAAGACTACCAAAGAAAAATATGGAATGAGGTGATGATTGAAGATTTTAAAGACAGTCAAGGAGCATGGGCAAGGTATTATAGTTAGGTGGGGACTAATGAAACAAAAAATACTCGGAACTTCACGCAATTGGCAGTGAGCTGAATAAAAAACCAAAATGGCGGATTCAAGATGGCCGCCATACAAATTTCGTGTTGTTCTGTCTCGGAAAGTATAAAAGATAAGAGAGTGGTTTCTTTGCAAGAGGTGATCAGGATCTCAAGTTCTACGGGATGCAAGGAAAATAATTTACTGTGGCAGAATTTATCTTTCCATGTAAAATGTACATACTATCAGAAGAGACAATGATCTAGGATTTGGATGATGATTGAGGAGCACTGTCATGATTTTAAAGATAGTTAAGGGCTGTTCGAACAAAAAATACGCTGAACCTCATCCGATGAGGTTCAGCGTATTTTTTCTTCGAACTGCCCGTAACTATCTTTAAAACCATGACAGTGCTCCTTGGTAATTTTTTTAGCTCACTGCCAACCGGATTCCAATGGGCGATGGAGATGACGGCGATACCTTTATGGGCGGGAAGACTGCACGCGGGCCACATGTGGCCCGCGCACACACGCGCCCTACTAGTTAATATATATATAGCTACTCGTGCTGATTGGCCACTGACTCACTGACTGATTGATCACCTCTCCTGAACAATTTTGTATGAAAAAAAATTTTTTCAATTACCATTTCGTATAGAAGAGAAAAATTCATTCGGAGGAAAAATACGGAGAGAGCTGATGCTTGAGGATTTCGAAGACGGGTAAAGAGTACAGCGAAAGTATTGAAGAGAGGTGGGGGGTGCTCGACCAAATGTCATTTGAAACGTCATGCAATTGGCAGTGAGCTGAAAAAAAATTCAAAATGGCGGATTCAAAATGGCCGCCATACGAATTTCGCCGATATCTCGGAAAGTATAAAAGATGGAAGAATGGTTTCTTGACAAGAAGTGATCAGGATCCGAAGTTCTATTTGATGGATAGAAAAAAAATTCAAAATGGCGGAATTTATTTTTCCACAGAAAATGTATGGGGAATATTGAAGAGACCAAGAGTTGTAAAACATGAAATGCTTTGATGCGTTTTTTTTAGACTACCAGAGAAAAATATGGAATGAGGTGATGATTGAGGAGTTTAAAGACAGTCAAGGAGCATGGGCAAGGTATTATAGTTAGGTGGGGACTGCTGAAACAAAAAATACTCGGAACTTCACGCAATTGGCAGTGAGCTGAAAAAAAACCAAAATGGCGGATTCAAGATGGCCGCCATACAAATTTCGTGTTGTTCTATCTCGGAAAGTTTAAAAGATAAGAGAGTGGTTTCTTAGCAAGAGGTGATCAGGATCTCAAGTTCTACGGAATGCATGGACAATAATTCACTGTGGCGGAATTTATCTTTCCATGGAAAATGTACATGCTATGAGAAGAGACAATGATCTAGGATTTGGATGATGATTGAGGAGCACTGTCATGGTTTTAAAGATAGTTAAGGGCTGTTCGAACAAAAAATACGCTGAACCTCATCCGATGAGATTCAGCGTATTTTTTGTTTGAACTGCCCTGAACTATCTTTAAAACCATGACAATGCTCCTTGGTAAGTTTTTCGGCTCACTGCCAATCGGATTCCAATGGGCGATGGAGATGACGGCCATACCTTTATGGGCGGGAAGACTGCACGCGGGCCACATGTGGCCCGCGCACTCACGCGCCCTACTAGTAATATATAATTACGGTACTGAAAGAATTTTAAAAATAATAATGGATATCACTTAGCATTTCCATTTTCCATTCATGAGAAAATGCTTAGTAAAAAGTTACATACAGGGTCAGTGTTCTAAAAATACGCAACACAAAAATGCTCTCTCCATAAATGCACGTATCCACTGCAGTAAACAACAGAGTTATCTCTATTCGCTCGGATTCTGTAAACAAAGCCAATAACAGATTTTCTAACTCGTAAAATACAATGTGGCTGATTCGGCATGCGAGATTAAAATTTAACTACCCATTTGCTAATGGACAGTCACGGTCGTAAGATGTTATTGTTGCAATATTGACCACGTGACAATGTAAGTGTGGAGGGTATAGTGGATTTGTGGTTGTGGGTTGAGAGGAACTAATGGATGAATAATAATAATTTTCCCTTGCTGAACAAAGTGTAGTCCAGGCTATTAACATATCAGTGGACACAATAATTATCATGTTTGTCGTAAGGATAATGGCGATTGCAACTGCAAAGTTCTTGATCGGGAACTGCACATCAATAAAATAGGTAATACAAGTATGCAGAAATTGGGAGAAAGCTTTTTATCAGCGATTAGGATATTTCATGAACGTTTTTTACTCGAAAAATTAAAATAATAATATGTATACTCGTGTACACGTAGGTACTACCAACGTCATACTCAAGTTTTAAAAACAAGCAAAATTTACAAAATCATCAGCTGAGTTTTTAAACTTTGTCACTTATAGTGAAACCCGTACTCCTGTCTGCGAGTCTAGCGTGAGACAAACACAATTTTTCGTATACCATGTAACTTATCTCCTTTTTCTGATAGAAGAAGATACGTTATGCATTTTTTTGTAGATTACTAATAGAAAGGTGAGCTATTTATAGAGTTCAATTACAGTTATAGTATCTATGCATTTCTGAATTTTGATGCTGATTGGCGGATTTTATGCTCCATAGTAATTTTGTAGCTATATTTCATAAACCTATGTTTATGGTCAAGTATCAATAATGCCCTATAAAATAAAAACAATTTCTCGTAAACAATTATAATTATGAGTGTCAATTAATTAAAAACGATAATCATCTATCGTGTCTAAATCAAAATTGTTCATTCCAAATTTCAAAATAAATTCCATGTGCGTGTGGACAGTAACGCACCATCATTGGCGAAAGGGTTAACTTAATTAAGGCCAATTAATTAATATGCAATTTAATTTAATCCCTTGTAAAGTAGCGTTTACATGACGTTTTTGACGCGATGTGGGCCCACGATTACTATCAGTAGCATCTCTTAATTACTGGCTAATTGGTGGTTTGTGACATAATTACGGAATTAAGGTATTGTTTACGTATTTTATTAATTTACTAACTCTCTTATGAGCGAGCACTTTAATTATAATTAAAGTTAATAATATCTACATAAAAATAAGTAGGCATTTACTTTGGCACACCTCCTTTGATCACATATGAAACCAGTGGTATTTACTCCACAAGTTTTGTGTCAAAAAAAGATTATATCTTGCGAAACGTGTTAACTCGTACTTTCAACACTTGTGCTAGCGTTAGTATATATTCGTTGGTGCTTGTGAATATCAATTAAATTAATTTCCACATACATGATCTGTTAAAGATTGCTAGAACTTTTGAGCATTTCAGTTAATTGTTTTTACTTGTGCGTAGGTATATTATGTTTTGATTTCAATAAAATAATCGAGTGTGACAGACGGACGGACGGACGGACGGACGGACGGACGGAGAAAGTCTCACCATAAGGGTTCCATTTTTACCAAATTGGTATGAAACCCTAATATTAATCAATCAATTCATTATAAGTACCTATGAAGTATCCTTCTGAGTATGTATATTGTGAATATCAAACAGAATCATTATCAAATCCTAAACTCTATTAAAACCCATTAGACACCATAAAGATGACGTCAACTGTAAAATGCGACTGTCAATGACACTCAATCGATCGATTGTAAAGTGTCAAATCCATTGTCGTGACGTAATGGTCTGTCACAACATATAACCTTGTAATGACGTCCGATTGTGACGTGTATACGCGCTGCGATTGATAAATTGTGTGATGAAAACTGTTAGGCGTTTCTCAGGGTTAAAGAGGGTTTTAAAATATTTAATTTAACGTAAAAAGGAATGCATTTATGATGCAACAAATGATGGTTTTATCATGGTATCCTGTTATCAGAACTGGATTAAATTGAAATGAGACCACACGGAAAGCACCAGCTTTCTAATAAAAAAAGAATCATCAAAATCGATTTACCCAGTCAAAAGTTATGAGGTAACAAACATAAAAAAATACAGTCGAATTGAAAACCTCCTTCTTTTTTGAAGACAAAATGAAATACGAAGGAAGATAGTTTTCATTTATTTTAGAAAGTTTAAGGAACAAACACAATTTAATAATAGCATATATTTTTCCAATTAAACAGAAAAAGGCAATACTCTTTACGACCGCAAATAAAGTATCCGCGGACATTATTGAGGTGGAAAATAGGGGCGTAAAAGTTTAAGGAGTTTGCAGGACTCACTCAAAAATATGACGAGATACGTCGTAAATGTGGGTAAATAATACAAAATACAATAAGTGGCAATATTGAAGACGAAAAATATTATAGCTGCGATCTTATTTGAGTTTGGGATACACTGAGACACATTTTTCAAAGATCGATCTTAGGAACCACAAAAATAGCCGATTAAGCCCAAGTTAATATGTGCCAACCACCAGTACAATTCAAAATCACCACCAGAGATACCATGCCTTTCTTACACACTACACACTATAAAATAAAATAAAAAGCGGTTGCTACACAGCATCACACTGAAATGCTAAATCGCTTATTGTGTGTGTATTTAACCGCAGTCGAAGCCACCAGAGCTGCCCCTAGATTGTGTATGGAAAAAACGTATTCAACGTTATCATTATCGTCTGCAAACCGCCCGCTGATTGGTTCTCTGATTTACGTCAGTCAATCGTAGGTCAGTATTCGCTAACGATTACGATGACGTTGAATACGTTTTTCTTACATTTGACGCATTCGAAATATGGTGCTGGCGCACAGTGTTAGGTATTCCATGGACGGGGCATCGCACAAACTCGTCGATATTGGATGAGCTGGAGATACAAACCCATCTGTATACCATCTGCGCCCGCAAGCAGCTCTCATTCTGGCTAGAAAAAAGCCCGACTGCATCGAGCGGTTTATTATATCTGGTCGCATGGAGGGCAAGAGAAGCAGAAGCAGAGCGTCATCATCAGACAGCATCTGAAAGGCCACCACGTGAACATCCAAGGTTCTTTCCACAAAGCTCAAGACCGCACCACCTGGCGAGCCTTGATCAACAAGCTGGTCTCGTAGTCAGGTCTGGTCTGGTCTCGTAATTAGCAAGCTTCATGACTGAGGGTCATGATCGCGACCCTCAGTCATGAAGAAAGTTTTGACGACCTCCGTGGCGCAGGGGACGCACGCTCGGATTCGAGTGGGAGGTCGCGGGTTCGATTCCCGCCACGGGCCACTTTGGAATTTTATAATTTCTAAATTGGCTCAGGTCTGGTCTGGTGGGAGGCTTTGGCCGTGGCTAGTTACCACCCTACCAGCAAAGACCTACCGCCAAGCGATTTAGCGTTCCGGTGCGATGCTGTGTAGAAACCGTTGGGGTGACATAACTTACCCCTTCCAAGTTAGTACGCTAACATACTTCGGCTGCATCTTCACTTACCATCAGGTGAGATCGCAGTCAAGTACTAACTTGTATAGCGTATAATAAAAAAAAAAAGAAAAAAAAAGAAAATTTTACGGTTTATAGATGAACCTATTCAAGGAAACATGGGTGTGTCCGAAGCCTTACCCGTAGTTGTCACGGCAGGCGTCATAAGGACGCGTTCGCACCGCACCGAGTCTCGCTCGTAAACATTTATGAGCCGGGGGATTAAATGTACGATACAGTTTTAATAAAAAACATCTATTGCTATTGTTTTCGATCTATTTGGAGGACCTGATAAGGGTGCGATGGAGTTCGTTAACTTTTGTAATAGAAATATTTTTCCGGAATAGTGTCTGGGAAATTCACTAGAGTTCAATTATTGCTCTTGATGCGCTGCGATGTACTTTTAATTTTACCAGGTTGAACTTTTTTCCAGATGGTACTCTATGACTATGGGACTCATAGGAAGGCTCAGAGTCCGCAAAATAACTAAAGTGACTACTGACACGAAACACATAAATAGTACTACTAAAGATAATTCACTCTGTAAGGTTTAAAGAAATAGCGACTCTAGAACTGACACAAAAAAGTGCAATTCAGTTCGCAATAGCGCCTGGCTCCGCTTCCACTATGCACCTACAGTTGTGCTCTCTTTTTATCGTGTAACATTTCTTTCGAGGCTTGCGAAGGTTGCCTCGTAATAGGGCGCACGTATCAGCGCATCAAATAAATCATATACAAGAAGTAACGCGTGCAAGCTAGCCAGCGCGCGGCGGCCGTCTGAAATCAGTCCGTCATGAAAACTACCTATAGCTTCCTCGATAACATGACATGTGAACATAGCCTGCGACTGATCGACATACCTCAACGTGTCGCAAACTGAATGCTCGTACCTCGTAGAAAATCGTGGAATAGCAGCTACGCACCAGAAAGCGCTGAGTCAGCAGACCACCGTGTGGACGGACGACATAAAGAAAGTCGCGGGTAGTCGTTGGCGATAGCGCCAGGCGGTCAAAGATCGTGGTCGTGGATCGTGGAGTTGTGGTCATTTGACATTTCAGCCTCCCCGAACTGGCCTTTTCCTGAGACCACTCCTATAAAATTCATAGATCGACGCCGACTCAGCGCTTCATAGCTCCCAAATTAGATGACAACATATTCGTGTGAGAATCCGGCTTAATGGAAGTTCACAACGTCACTTTAACTTCATTATCAGCTCAGCCGCCACCGCGTCACAGTGACCACCGCGAAATCGGATTACTGACCAGTTGACCACCGCGCGACGGTCACCGTTGGTCATTATGAACGATGTCGTATGAAATCCGTGCAATTGACAGGGCTAATAAGTCGGTGGTTCAAAAACTAAATAAATTTAATACTGCAGCAAAGTAGGTACTCTTTTACACTATACAAGTTAGTACTTGACTGCGATCTCACCTGATAGTAAGTGATCATGTAGCCGAAGATGTTAACGTACTTAATTGAAAGGGGTAAGTAAAGTCAGCCCAAAGGTTTCTACACAGCATCGCACCGGAACGGTAAATCGCTTGGCGGTACCTACTACCTACGTCTACGTTACGCATGCGCCATATTATTGCATTTCAATTTTCAATACCATACGACACCAATGACACCAACATACGACACCAATCTGCAGTGCTATTCTACAAAATGTCCATCTCTGAAACAGCTGCTAGACAGCTGCCAAGCCGAAGATGGCATGCAAAATTGTACTCTATTACAATTGACAAATGCATAGATGTACGCTCGTCGCAGTTTTAAGTATTTTTGCAGAATAGCACGGCAGCTCTTAGGTCTCATTTTGTTGAGATGGTTGAAAATAAAATTTGTGGTTAAAAATTTGAAAACTCCCGTGCCTCAAAGAGCATTAGAAACGGTCAATCTAGCAAGTAAGTAGCACTAGCACTTTATCCGGTAATAATTAGGTATACTCCAAGTGTGACATACATACATAACAATAAAATGTATATCGCTAACTCTAACCCTTTATGCTTTTAACTATCGGTCAGCATGAATAATCTTATTACGACAAATTTTGCGGACGTGTGTCCTTCTATAATGGACGTGAGAAAGGTCCAAAATCCTGATTCCTGACCATCTACCACAATAGTCCATACTTACTATATTATAATATACATTTAAATGTGTTGTGATGTGTGAGTTTCTTCGTTTATTTGTTTATCCTTCAATCGCGCAACACCGGAGCAACGAATTGACGTGATTTTTTGCATACACACACGAATATGTATAGTTGATAGTGCAGAAAGTGTCAGGCCTTTTTTATTCCGGAAAATTCAATGATTGCGGAATACGGGATGCATCCCGTACCTACTCTCGCCAGCGGGTTCTTTACAGACAGTTTTTAGTGGATGCAAGCTCCACATAACCTCTTCGTTTTCCCTGTCAAAAGAGTATGAGTTAGGATTTTTTAGTGTAAAAAAATACACACATAGCTCAGGAAAGTCTGGGTGCTCATCTAGAGCCCGAATATCGTACTTCCTTACTTGAGCCCGAGACTTTAACCACGGCACCTGCCGTCATTTGTACTTCTAAAATCTATGATATATAGGAAACGTGATTAGTACACCCCACTTTCCACATTTCCTCACATTCCCACTTTACTAGTTTTATGTAGTGCACATACGCAGTGTTTATTTGATTGCACGTCTCTTAAACAGTTCCCAGATAAGAGGGATATCGCTAACAATAACGTTTCACGATAAAAGCACAAGGTGGAAGCCCTGCTTGTGACGTCAGGTAATCTGGATACGCCTTTCGTTTATTCAATAAATTGAACGATCTGTGGAGCTTCTGGATTCTGTTTCTTGAATTATTCAAATTATACTGAATTTTTAAAAATGTCTTTTTGTTTTAAATTTTTGGATTATATCTTTCGTGAATAAACAATTGCTGAATTTAATTCTACATTATGTAGGCTAGGACCTACCGAAAAATATAGCTGTACGGTACAATCCTTTCGCAAAAAAAATAAATTTCACAAATCGACTTCAAATATCTAGATCTTCGAATATTAAATATTTATAGAGAAAGTCTTATCAATATTAACCTCATACGATTTCTTCCTAAAAGGAAAACGTTCATCGAAATTCTAAGAAAATATTGGATAGAGATTAGGCCATACAGTTTTATTGGTTTTTCCACTATATTTATTTTACGCTCTTTCACCGGATCTCTGCGGAAACTCCGAGGAACTTATCAGCCACTTGAAAATAAATCTTTTTGTTTGTTAACACACTTTTTTCGGTCGGAAAATGTACCGGGTTTTTTTCGGTAAATGTATACCCGTGTATTTGTGGCTCAATTTTCCTTTGATAACGTCCGGATTCATACGAGTAATTTATTGTTGTGTTTTTTGTGTTCCTTTTTCCTTATGTTGTCTTGGGTTTTTAGGGAACGATGCGATACTTGATAATGTCATTATTCTCGTACCTTTTGGTTATATGGACTAAAAACCAAAATAGTTTTTGGTTATTTGTTATCTACCTAAGTATGCATTGGCGATCCAACGTGAGAAAAATACGAATTTGAGTCCCGGCATTTTTTGAATTTTTGAATAAAAAACCTTCATTATTTAATGTAGATTTTTTCGCCATTCATATGAAAAAGACAAAATATTATATTAATTTTACTAGCCGTCCAGGCAAACGTTGTTTTTCCATTAGGGGTATAAAAATAGCTACGATCTACGACCTAGTCTCAGACCTACCGAACAGAAAATTTCATAACAATCGGCCGAGTCGTTTCGGAGGAGCTTTTCTTAACAAAAATTGGCATTAGAAGTGCTTTGATAATATGCACTAGATATTCCCGTTATATACCCGTTTGATAATATGATATCAAACGGGTTGAGATTACTTTTCACATACTTAGGTCTAATTAATACGAATTAAGGGCCGGTTTCCACCAAAGCGGAGCGGAGCTGTGTTTGAGTAACCAATCAGTATTTCGACATCTCCTCTCCCCTCAGTTTCGGAGATGTCAAAATGACAAAATCTGATTGGTTACCTACTCCAATACAGCTCCGGTCCGCTCCGCACTGGTGGAAACCGGGCCTCATGAAACGTACCTATACTGCGTCGAAAAGAATAATAATAATAATAATTTATTTATTTAAACCAAGAAAACCAAGAAAAAATTTTACAATAAAAAACTCCTTAGATCTAGTACACAGAAAAAGTAAGCAATAAATTTTGAAACCAAAAGGAGTGCTTTGGCACCCGTACTAGGAAAACCTGTGCTACGGGCACCGTAGCCCTCCCTTGGATCCACCGGTTATTAGACCATACAAATTTAGATTTTAGGTGTTTGCAATTAAGGTAATATTATTAAGTAAAAGTGGGTGAGTGTGAATGTATATATGTGTGAACGAGTGTGTGTGTGTGTGTGTATGTATGTGTGTAAGTGTGTGTGCGTGTGTGAATAGGCAAGAATAGGCAAGAAGCTCATTCGAAAGAATCTATGACCTAGACTGCCCTCTAACTTCTGAACTGTTGAGGCTTCAACATTATGTAGATACTGATAAGTACAACATAACGTACCAATTTCTGTCCATTAGGCCACTCGTAACCGCACAAACAAAAGACTGGCCGCCGGAAGCCGTGATCTTGGATCGTAAAATTTTACGACAACGCGTGTCGCTTCCCCACTCGTGCTACGGCCGTTGACAGTGATGGCCGATCATATTTATGATGACAATTTATTCTATTCCCTACCAATATTGGATGTTTCATAATATATCTTTGTGCAGCTCTTTGTCAGTTCTATTATCTATTTTCACAAAAAATCTTTACCTTTATTTCATAAGGTCAACTCTCAGTCAAAAAACACACCTTGCAAAAATCTTGATGTGACCGTATGTTTTACGCTAAGTATTAAAGGCTGCAATTATTTGTTTAGAGTTGGTAAACATTGGAGGCAAAATGGAAATTCGAAATTGTTTGATATTGAATAAACCAGAATGTTTTAGGTACAATATCATGCGATCTTAACTTTCAATTTTCAACCAATTGCCATTCTTATTTCTCTAAGTCAATATTTTTGTTGACATCAGCTCTTGATATTAACGCTCTTGTTTGCGCGGATAGGTAGCTCACAGCAAACACATTATATGATGGTTGAAACTTGTATTGCATAGATCACATAATTAATTACAAAGAAACGTGAAAGCGCGTTACTTGGGCGCTGCAGTCATTCGCCATATTTAGAATTCTGTCCGGGGTTCACACGCAACACGAAAGTCGAATAGGGATTGGATGGTGATGCATCTCATGTCCCTTTCACACGTACTAGATACACATCAGGTCGGAGCGTCGCGAACAGCTCTAATATTTGAAAGTATACATCTTTATTATTTAGGCTGCAATTCCTAAAAGCTTTGCATTTGTATGCAAAAGGAATTTTAAAAATAGTATAGATAAGTCATATAGCTGCTGATTATCTGATATTTTTAAGTTACAAAATGTATATAATAGATAAAAATAGTCAAGATACATCCGAAGATTTTACGTAAACGTTCTTCATACAAGAAAATGTAGCGCAGTCTGTCGAAACTCCTGCGAAATACATGTTTTTTATATCAATTTTTTTATCTATGTGTCTGTGGTCACCTTGCCTGCAATATTATTATTAATTAAAAAAAAATAGGTCTTTACCTATCTACCTATAGTGACTACTGAAGGGAGAGGGTGCAAAATAGTCATTCTTGCTCCCATAAACTGGCGACATTTTTCGCGCTGTCTTTAGTATACATGTCTGTGTTATGAATCAATTTTCGTCCATTTTTGTAAACAATGAATTAAATCTAATTTGTAACACTTGCTACCCTTAGAAAAGGTGGTATAAAAATCATTATTCAGTATTAACAACGCGCCATATGCCGCCGGTGATAAGGAATGGAAATTAGCTATTACGTCGAGTTTGTCACGACATTATCAAATAAGCGCCGAGTTACAATTTATCAAAGTGCAATTATCCAATAAACAAACACGGTACTTATTTATAGCTACACATAAATGCACCAGTGTTTAGGGAAACAAAACATTATGATCAGGGGGCACGGCAGTGCCCCCGCCAAAGTCAAAGCGCGAAGCAAAACTGCCGTACCATCTTTACAGGAACCATTTCGCCGCATTTTCGGGCTCCTATTTGAGAACCTCTGGATAAGACCAGAACGCTGAAATTTTCGCTATCCAGTAAGCTATAATCACATACTTAAAACCCAAAATTTCAAGTCTGTAGATCATATAGTTCCGAAGTTATGCGAAAGCAAAGTTTCGCATTTTCGACACTGACTGACTGACTCATGATCATCAAAATAGAACTAGTACTTCCCATAAACTCAGAGAGCTGAAATTTGGTACAGAGTTAGGGTTTAATGGCCACATAAAGGGAAAACTATAAAAACTAGGATAATCGAAGATCTGGAGTACCTGGTAATCACTGCATTAATAACTTTGTAATTCCATATAAATTATATGAGATTACAAAGTTATTTATGCAGTTAATGTATCTAGAAAAACGGACAGAAATATTTTGTAATATTTTGAAGTTTCTACAAAAAGAAGTGAAATCCCACCAAAAACATTCTGTAAAAAACTAGCCAAAGTCAAAATGGAGCTGCTTGTTTATCTCTAAAAAGTACTGAAATCTAGACAAAGTCGTGCCAAGTCTAAGGTTCCTTACTGCGATTTCTTTATTATTATAGTTAATGTTGTGTGACTTGGCCGTTGAAGACCAAGAACCGCTACTCATTGACGATGAATTCTAGCGACAGATTGGTGCAATGGTGTCATGGAGCACCTGGTTTGAAGTTTGAACCCTTGTGTACCCTTCAACGGCCAAGTCACGCAACATTAACTATAATAATAAAGAAATCGCAGTAAGGAACCTTAGACTTGGCACGACTTTGTCTAGATTTCAGTACTTTTTAGAGATAAACAAGCAGCTCCATTTTGACTTTGGCTAGTTTTTTACAGAATGTTTTTGGTGGGATAGACTTTTTACCGAGAATTCTTATAATAGAGCTTCTATTCGTGCAAGTGGATTTTAGTTTTTTAAAAATCTCACGGGATATAGAACTGTTTGATGAAGCCTAGGATACTTAAGTACCTTATATTACTTTTTACAGTATATTTTTTAGTAAGCCAACACAATATACTGGATGAAACTCTAACGACAATATGAAAAAGGTTGGTATGAGGGAGGCGGAAGACTGAGTGGTGGGGCGCTCTCAAAAAAACTAGCAAGCAAAGCGTTGAGCAGGCCTATAGGTTATTAAAGTAAGTATCTAACTAAGTGAAGGAAAAAACTATCACTATCTATTTTTTTTCCTTATTTAAATAGGCGCTTGAGGCGGTAAATTCAGTACGCCTGATGGAAAATTTTGATACAGTCGAAGGCGCTTGCCTATCTCCTTATTTTAGACTAAGTACATAAATTGTGGTGGGGAAGACGGAGATTGGGAGGTCTCCATTTCAGACCCTTGCAGTGCGTATTAGAAACGTGGAATTAAAAACCGCTCCGTGTTTTTATTTGGTGCGAGTACGTCAGCTATGTTGGGGTGTAGTCTTTACGATGTTGCAGTTCTATGGTAAAAAAGTGACGGTAAAACCAGAACGCTATAACTCCAGAACGCACGAACCGATTTCCACGGTTTTTCATTCGTTGGAAAGGTCTCGGGCTTCGTGAGGTTTATAGCAAAGAAAATCCAGGAAAAATTAAAAAAAAAAAACTAAAAAATGTTACATAAAACGATGCCATCTGGTGGCGAAACGGAGTTCGCCGGGTTTGCTAGTATTTTATAGAATATCGATAGGCAGGCAACCTTATAACGATATTCTAGACTTTGAAGTTTTATTTACTTATCTATTAAATTATGAATTCATATACTTTTCAAGAAAATAAGTCTCAATTTTGCGAAAACTCCGATTAATTTGGCAAAGTGGCGGATATTTCAGCGCACTTCACCCGAACGGCCACATCAGAGGTCCAATAATCCAATTTGGGAAGCGTTACAAATGGTGCCTCATTGCACACCTAATGGGTTGAGCCCGTGGCGACGCTCCGGTGGTGCGTTAATCTGATTACGTGACAATTTCACCGTGAATGGATTGACCAGAAACGTACACTATGTTTATCGTTATCACACTAGTGTTATAAAGGCAAAATTGTGTGTGTTCATATTTTTAATTCCTTCATGCCGTAGCTATTAAACCAATCTAGCTGGGAAGGAGAAAGATAAATTAATTAATTTTTATTTATCCTTAGGATATAATCTTACACATAGGCTTTCTATCCCGGCAAAATTCATGGTTCTCGCGGTATCGGTGAAAGGTAACATAGGCTGTCGAGCCTCGGGCAAAAGTTGTTATATCCAAACAAAACTTGAAAAGACAAATTTATATTTTGTGTAATTGTAAATTTGTAATATTTAATTAGCAGAACATATTAATTTGTTTTGCTATGATCCACTACTAGAAAACAAATGGTCCTAAATGTTGGAAAATCACCAACATGCAACACCACACACAATTCTTCCATTTTCTTCGACCCACGTTTCGTCCTGATACCGGGACATCCTCAGGATATGTTGAATTCACAATGCGAAATCGTAGTCTCTATAGCAAAAAAAAAATAATCTATCCTTCTATTTTGTTCATAAATCGCAGTTACCTTAGCAAACCTTGAAATTATTTTATCACCGGCAATGTGGAAAGAAGGAGACCTCGAGACGGAGCCTGATGCGTTGGTACTCGACACGAAAGTTCAAGATGCTCTGCACATCGCAACGTATAGACTTACAGAGCGACATGACGCGACATCGTCCTGAAGAAAGTTGTAGTGGAAGAGGTCTCGAATCTCGATCCTCAGTAATGCGGAACACGACGCACAAGAGAGAAATCGCAATAAATACTGCATCTTCGGTATGTCGTAATTTCCAGAAGCTTCATGGCTTTTTCTAAAACGCAATTCAAGGTGGTAAATCGCCTGACCCAGTCAACTAAATTTTACTTAGCTCTTCGCAAACCTTATTCTCACTGACACGTAGCCGCCATCTTCTGATTGTAACATTGCATGTACAAAATTAAGTCAACATTAATAAAGGAAGAAAAGGCTTAACAGTTGCAATATAAAAGCAGAGCTGGCGAACATTCGGTTTGTGGGCAATAAAACAAAATAAAAAGGAGTTACGACCCAACCGGTGCCAACATCTGGCCGGCTTAATTCGTATTTACTTAATGTTTCGCGAGCTAATGAAAATGTCAAGGGATTTCCTACAAGGCGTCGTAAAAGAGTTCAAATTCTGATTATAGATATAGAAGAACATCATACTAATATTTGTAATAAACCACTTAAGTATGAATTTATTTTTATTTAAAACATAAAAAAACTTGATTCTGCAGCGTAACTTAACTGTTAATTGATATATCCCAATAGACTCTAAATATTAAATAATAAGAAAACCAACATACACGCAATAGGGTATTTGACTCCAATTTTTTTATTACTTCATTATAAAGTAGAATTAAAATAATGACGTGCACTGAAAGAACTAATTAAATCGATCAATAACAAAAAAGTTATAAGCATTTAAAGATTTGTGATTAGACAGAGATAGCAACATGACATTGTGACGTCACACCGTACCAATGCCATAGTAGCTTCGTGCGGCTTCATACAAATTTTCGTTTTGCGAGAAAGGGATAGAAGATCCCCCCACTCCAAAGTTTAAACGCCTGTAACTTTGTAAATCTTCGTTGGACTTTAATATTTCTTTCACTGCACGTTATTATTTTTATCCTAGTTATATAATATTTTATAATAAAGTAATATTTTTTATCAAATTCAAAAGTAGTGTAAGACCCCATTGCATCTGTGGGCAACTTCTAATAACTCAGGACATGATATATATGGCAATACTTTTATTGCAAGCATTAAAAATTTAAATACAACCAAAATAAGTAAAATGTAACAAAACCTACCTTCATACAAAACAATGAGTCGTATCGTAGGTTAATCCATTACAAAAGGTATAATGGCGAGCAATTAGAAGCTGACTATAAAGCTTGGTGCTCGTAAAAAAGCACTAAGTTCTTTGTTTCGGAACCTCATGGGAGATGATTGCGATAAGAAAGGGTTTACTACTGCTTTGTTTGACGACAGTCCACAAGCGCACTACGATTAACCGCAAAGGAGTTTTACAAGGTTATCAATATTATGTCATCTCAATATGCCAAACATAAACTTCTGGGCACGGGTAACCAGTTTGAAATTCGGGTTAGCATAGGCTTTGCAAATATGTGACAACATTATTTTACATTATATCAGGTTGTCTCAAAATGTTTTCTTTCACCGCTAAGCAATTTTATTTATTTACCCAAGCAAGTGATACGAGTATGTAATTTCTTGTCTGGGGCTTCTTGTCTGTCGTAACTCGTACGTGTCTGTGATGGCGTTCTACTGCCATACAGTAGCCAAACACTTGATAAATCGTGTATCATTTCATACCTGCTACACTCTGCATTATAGAATGCCACGTTAACAATGGCTACTTTCTCTATTCTGTCGTCCCTTTTCCATGTTTGGATAAAAATACAGTCTTTCCTTTTCTTGCTTTTCGGCGCGATGATCGTTATATGCAGCTTCCACCGTGCTATCACCTAAATACGTGCTCTTCTACTACCTAAATATCTCTCAGTACCATACATAGAACAAGCGGAAAGAAAACCACAGTGCGTTCAGGCACTAAAGATGGGTAGTGTTTAGAATGTACTGGTATTTCGTAATTTGTTTCTGGAAATTTTACTAATTAGCAAAGTGTATAATTAATTCTTATCTAGTTCGATAAATGTTTTATGCGAATGTCAGAAAAATGATTAAGTGAACAAAAAACCCAAATATGGTGACAAATTTTAATATATTCTAGTCATCAATCATTTATTTTAATTGCTGTTTTCCCAAGAGGATATAATAATAATGACTATTAACTATTAACCCTAAAATATTTTTTTTAACTTATACCTATTCTCTAAAACTTATATGAATAAAATACATTTCATCCAATACAGAAATGGCTGACGGTGGTTTCTATAATAATATTATGGTTTTAAAGTTTCGTTATTTCGATGGTTATTTCACAGTAAAATGCCGTAAAGTAGCGACTACCGTGGTTACCACTCGGACGAACTTCACAAGAAGACTCTACCACCACTGAGATCTTCCTTATGTCGTCAGTCTTTGGTATAAATAAAAATCATAGTATCTATTATTCCAATGGACAAGTTATAGTAGTTATTGCATAAATGAAAAGCCCAATTGATTAAAAGAATCCGTCACACCATCCCAAACTTCTGCGTCAGTGACAGCATAAACTTTTCGCACGAGTTCCAATTTGCCACACTCCTCAACTGTCGCTTCTGTTTGACGCAACTCGAGTGTTCGTTTGTCTGTCACACCAACCATGACGAATCTTGACGCGAATTTGAAAACGTCACTTTAAAATTAACCCTTTACAAAGACTTAACAATCGCTCGCAATTCTTTTGCCGTGGGATTTTTTTGCAACAAAAGCTATAATACTAATTGAAATTTAGGACTGGATTTGTTTTTTATGCTCCGGGTTTAAGTTTTTTATTATTTTGATTTAAATTAATTGTCGACTATTAACTTCGAATTTGAATTTGGAACCGCAGATGCGCTTAATACCTATATTTTCTCGAATAGAGACATTGTGCAGTTTAATGTTGGCACATTAACTTTTTACTATCGATACATCATAAAACTAGTAAACGTCATCCCTCCAGTCATTAACGGCTGATACTACCGTTTTCCCTTTGTGAACTCCACCGTGATTATGCAAATAAGCATCGTATATTAGCAAATCAACCGTTACAAATTAATGTTTACCATCATTAGCATATTTTTCAATAAAAACGCGTGTCACCTTCGCCAGAGAATATTCAAAAAAGTCATTCGCCGTTGCTAATTCCTCCGGGCCGATTTATTTTTACGACATCGATCAATCAATAGTTTTAAACATGCAAATTTCTTCAAATGTTATTCGAGAATTTCGAATTCATTGTACGCAGATGCAGTGTTTATCTATCGGCGTTTAACTTTTATGACGTCATATTAACTATAACTTTGACAGCCGGTTGTATCTTCCGCGCGACTAGACTCCTTGGTGATTTTAAAAGCAATAATTTTAATGGTACGTCAAATTAATGTCGATTTCTTTGTGTAGTGTTTTATGACCAATATGTCGATAGGGTTCGAATGTATACGAGATCTGTGTTGTACCAACCAACCCTTTTAAATTTCATGCTCAAGCTTTATGTTACAAATTGAATCAGCACAATGCGTCGATACCCCATTTAAAATTCGTTATTCCTGTTGTAACAGTGCCAAATGTGTGTATATCTTCGGGAATCGGAGATTTATTGATATTGGTTAGAATAAAACGAGTACAATATCAATATTTTGTTCCAGCTTTCTATTGGTTACAATTTTTTACGTGTTGGAAATACCGAGTATCATAATATCTTAGAATTTTCTGATTAAGTAAAGAAACACTAAAATATTTTGTTGAAACTCACAAATCACGTATGATATCCTATACCTTTAAACGAGCAATTCTTGTATATATGTATATATATTTCTATATAATCTGAATCTCGGAAACGGCTTGAACGATTTTCATAAAATTTAGTAAACAGAGGTTTTTGGGGACGATAAATCGATCTAGCTAGGATTTATTTTTAGAAAATGTCGAATTTACCAAAAAAAATGTGACTCCTGCGAGAAAATACCGAGCAAAGCTCGGTCACCCAGATATTAGGTAATTATGTTAAAAAATTGGTCATTTTAAGAAAATAAATGTTTAAGTTGTAGATATGGTGAGATGGAGGTACAATAGCAAATAAAGTATATGTTGACTGGCTTTAGAATGTACATAGTCTTTGTTATAGCTTGACCGCTATAAACTTGGCCCTCCCAACTTGTTCCTGTTCTCAAAAGTGTGTGAAGCTTGCCAACTCACGCTTCTACAATCTACAACCATGGTTAGTTTTACATAATACCTAAGCCCTCCTTATTCTGAGAGAAGACTCATTATAAAAAGGAGATGAGAGTGAGATTAAAGCAAGACTACTGATATGAGATGCTCTTTTTACAATTTTCTGAAATATATTATGATTGCTACATTACCTTACAATATTCCTCCATCTCTATAATCGCATTAATACACGAGCAATACCGAATTCACCCAAGTGCAGGTCCAATTTGTTAGGAAAATACGCGAGCACTTTCGTGTCGGAGCGAATAAGATACAAACATGGAAAATGAAAGGAAAATAAGCAGAGAAAACTTCGATATCATAAACGTCGGTTCATTTTCTATAAACAATATCTTAGGGCAAATAATATTATCATTGTATGTACACACATTTTCAGGTGTTTGACCAGAAAGTTCTTGCGTAAATTCTCAACTACAGTTAAAATTGTCATGGGAAAGTCTCACATATTTAACAGGTTTAATCTAGTGGTAGAGATTCTTAAAGGAATTTTGGAAGGAAATAGATTCGCGTACGTCTGGACTCTGGTCACAAGATATTACAAGATTTATGTAGGTCTATAGAAATATTTTAAATCTTATACCGAGTTTCTTGCGATTTCTTCTCGCTGCTAACCAACTCATCATATCAATAGCAACGGTAGTTTTGAATTTTACGCAAATTTCGGCCTACTAAGTATGTGGCAAAAATCGATTTTCATCAGAAAACATAAGCTGAAATTCAACTGTTATAAAATAAATAATAAAATAAAATTTAAGGTTTCAGCCACATTTCAGCACTTCTCTATAAAACTCATTATCCTTTGTAAACGCGATGTGCTTAAAGTTTTTGGTCATACTTGAAATAATGAATCCCATACCTTTATTAGCGCAATTTTTCAATTCTGTTTTTT
The DNA here is from genome assembly GCA_963855885.1 of Coenonympha glycerion. Lineage (NCBI taxonomy): Eukaryota > Metazoa > Arthropoda > Insecta > Lepidoptera > Nymphalidae > Coenonympha > Coenonympha glycerion. The sequence continues at coordinate 2,768,830 of OY979647.1, forward strand.
AAGAGTGTGATGAAAAATGTCGTATGTTACGCGTATGCAATTTTATTATAACATTTTCGTCTGCCTTATCGTGTAACTATCTACCGTAATAATCAACCGTTCAATAAGGTACCTACTTAGTACGTACCTACCTGCAAAAATAAGTACTTCTTACGCGCCCTCAGATTTCTAGTACCAGCGTATAATTTTATACTGACAGAAACAAGGTTAAGTATTCGCGAGACGATAAAATAAAACCAGTGGAGGGCACTCAATAAGTATTGATGCTTAGACGTTACGTTAGTGAATTATGTTTTATCCTCGAGATCAACTTTAAGAGTCTTGTAGTATGCGGGCTATCTGAGCCATAAGGGGTCTTTTGTTACGCAATTTGCATACGCCTTTTGTGCGTTAAGTGATTTTAACTTTATCATTCTGTGAAGTGTGCTGTTATGAAAAATAGACGCACGATTTCATGACGGTGGTTATAATAATTTTTGGCTTGCAGCTTTACCTAATACTGTCTCTTGTAGATTAACTGGTATGTATACTTTTATACTCTACATAAAAAAACGGACAAGTGCGAGTCAGACTTATCCGCCGTGGGTTCCGTAAAAAGTAGGTTTCCCGATAGGTATTATAAATTTAAATATTGACTATATTTTCTCTGATTTTACTCTGTAGGTAGTTTACTATGATATTATTTGCCAAATTTCACAGTTCTATACGTCGACATTTTGATTTCCTTGATGTATCCATCGATAAACATATTATTATTATAATCAACGTTTTTGCGGCATAAACGACCGTTTTCTTTTTCACCTTAGGAATTAGGAACGCATTCCCGAGGCGATGACAGTCGGACAAGAAAGTGATCCTATAGGAGTACTTTATGTATGTACGGAACCCAAAAAATAAGAACAATATGTGTAACGAAATCTTGTTGGATTATTAACAGAACATTTTTCACAATACAGATTTGCAATAAAATGCGTATTTTCTATTTGAATTGTCCCTATTGTCGTTGACATCGTGTCCAAAATCGGTCTGGAAAACACTATTTTGCACATCTTCAGATATTCATAAAGGCAACCCACGTCAAGGGCTAAAGCTTAACCTTCCATCTTCAATGGCTCTGCATTACACGTGATATTCGAACAATAAAGTGATCATTGTCGCTTTTAGCTCTACAAAATTCTCTCTACTCGAGACAAAACGGTCAATGGAACTGTAACACATAGATTTTACCATTATGCAGTTATTCTTGGTACTGGTTGACGCGGGATCCTTTACAGCATTTTCATAATACAAATGGAAATGTCCATTTCGAAGTGTGAAAGGGCTCAAGGGGTGTTGGAGTGCCAAAACCAATCTCACTTGTGGATTTGCCTTTTCAATGACGTCACAGTCAAGTGCGGTTTGTTTAGCATGTGGTTTGGTTGCTCAATGTATTCACACTATTAACGAACATATTACCGACCTACTAATTAAAATAATATGCATACGGATCCTGCTATATTTATGTAACTAGATAGATAGATAGATAAACTCTTTATTGCACACCACAGAATAAAAACATAAAAAAGAAAGAAATTAAATACCAACAAACTTAGGAGTACAATTTGGCGGCCTTATCGCTACATAGCGATTTCTACCAGGCAACCAATAATGTGAAGGAATATTTGAAACTGGATACGCGGTTGGTGGTGCCAGAATAAATAAATACAATACCCACTTATCCAGCTACATATACTATTTTATATTTTTTGTCTTTGTTAGTATTTCCTCAAATTAGATTCATAGTTAGTTTTTCTTTGTAAGAATAAAACATATACCTACAGGCTAAGTAACATGCAAATTGATTGATTTAGTCACACCCTATATTGATAGAGTTAAATTGAACTTAAATAATAAAAAAAATAAGTAAATCCTTCCAATTAAAATTTTAAGACTTATATTATGGTTTTCTTATGGATACTATTAATTATCAGAACTGGACTAAATTTAAATGACACGGGAAGCGTCAGCTTTCCATTAAAAAAGAATCATCAAAATCGATTCATCCATACTCAAAAGTTATGAGGTAACAACCATAAAAATACAGTCGAATTGAGAACCTCCTCCTTTTTTGAAGTATGTTGATAAGCTTCCATATGGGATCTCAAATCACAAAGTCTGTGCCATTTTACTTTGACGGCTCCTTTTGATTCTTGTGGTGACGTCCGTCCACTTGTTATGGGTCTGATCCGTCGTTTATTTCTTAACTCTTACATAATTAGTCATCAGATCTACAAGAATCCTTTGGATTATCAAAGACAAGGGCACAAAACTTGTATACAACTTCCGAACTCCACTAAGCCAGACCTACATCAGGTGTCTCAAATTCGCACAATTAATCAAGGTTCCATAATCCGAAACTAATTAAAACATGCATGCATGCCCCGGTCCAGCGTAACACCATAATACCGCGGGGCCTGAGGGACCCTATCAAAATAATTGCCAAGACGCCGGATTATCAGTAACCCTTACGATTAGTTTTCATCCACTTTTTGTGTGTTAATTAAGCACCATACGAGGGTTATATGAAATGTAGGACTATTTTACCAGAATGCCAATTGGATATCTAGTGACTCTTCTACTACAGCTCACTACGAGAGTTACTAAGAATCTCCTTACATGTAAACACCTGGATTAACACGTTCGCTGCGGGACCAAAACTGGCGTTTTTTTATGCAGTGCGTTAACTGGCCGATTGGCCTGGTACTCAAAGTTTACGCAGCGGCGATATGGGGCTCATAGACCTAGTAAGGTATCGGCAGATATAAATTACTATAACTATGCGAAAATGTAAAAATTTGGATATTTACCTATCAATATCGACGGTTGATGAGTTGTTGGTTATAGTGCTTGCTTCGCCCCGGGTTCCTACTATATACTTGAGAGATATATACAAGAATATATGTAAGGCCTTGAAACCCGATGCCGCACTGAATTATAGGTGTATTTCAGGAAGTATTAGTGATGGGAAGTAAGTTATCGACATATTATTTTTATGTAATTTATTAATTTTACATGAAAGTAGCAGAGCAGTATCCTTTCTTACATTCTACGCCGTTGATATATAATACTAAGGATTTCGGGTCTTTCGGGTCGGCGGGTTTCGCTAAAAAGGGTCCGAATGTAAAGAAATCCAAAACGCTAAAATAATTCCAATGTCACTTAAGCAAAATAAGTCTGTGGTGTAATAATGGTTTAAGACATAAATTACAATGTTTTAGTTTCTTTATAAAAATACACATGTACCCTCGTTTATATAGGTGTTCTCGGGACACTTTTTTGTGAATTTTGTATTTCACCCGGGATCCATAGATCTATATGCCAATGACTATCGTATTAACGTCTATTCTCGCAAATAACGTCACAACACTAATTGGAAGTAAACAATTGTATCACCTACAACAGTGCGGGAACGGGTGGAGTGACCTTGTGATCTATGATGGGCCTTTCGGCCTATTACCCGCAAGGAAACGAAAAAATTATTATACAGTGCGTTATCAGGCCGAAAAACCTTAGGACAGTTTTTATGCTTTATTGAGTAGCCCTTGAAGTCCTAAATTCAAACCTATAATTGTCTCGTTTTTACATAAAGAAATACTCATTATACACGCCCCGCACCAGGGGAAGTTCATGGCTTTTCGCCTCCGCACAGAGCGGGAGTACATGCATCGGGCATTTAAGCCTTATATCGCAGCGAACGTGTTAAGGAATAATCGAATAATCGTAATCTAAAATTAGATAAGTAAAAATTTCTTTAAAAATCTGCTTTGCTATATTTTTAAAATAAAAAGCCTGGACTCGACTGAAGGTCTACTAGCACACGTATTCTGTAATTCGTTGCTATCAAAGAATATCATATATTTTTCATTCATTGAAGGTTTGCCACGAAAATTTTATTTTTATTTCATATCAAACCTTCAATGGATAAAAAATATATTCCAGCTGCTCATCATTTTTTGATAGAGACAGAGGTACGAAAACGTGTGCAGATCAGATTTAGGTCCAAATTAAAGAACGTGGAAAGATAAGTATTACCAACATTTTAATTGAAAACTTAACAATAACCAGCCAAATAAGTGAAATGTGTTACAGGTTGAATTTAAAGATTTTGTACAAGAGAATTAGCATCAATGTCTGCGAGAAGTTTTTTTTTGAATCTGCGGGGAAATGTTTGTTTATTTTCACGGACTGAAGTTGCAATTTACTATATACTTGGGCAGTATCTAAATCAAAGATAACCACATATAAACTTTATTTATTTTTATAGTTATATTATGATGTCAGTAAGCAATTAGCAGTAACACAGTAGTCGATAGCAACAAATCCTCTTTGCTGCACGGTAATTAATTCACGATAATTAAGCAAAGTTCGCGCTAAGTCGACTTTGTGATGCGAAGGGGTTAATACGCCCTGACGGTATTGTGTTTTGATTCTATACTAAAATTCTGATACGATAGATTTAACTGCCTCGTTCGAAGAGGTAACCAATAATGGTTAGCTCTTCGAATGCAAGTTACTAGGTCGTGAATTCGATTCTTGGCTTAAGCCTTTGTCCAGCCTTAAAAAGTGTTAGGTATTCAGTTTTCTGTCTATGCTCGTATCAATTCTTAATATATTTTTGGAGTAAGAATGCTAGAGTTAGAAAAGGCGTTGATACGTATGCTTCCGGTCATCAAACAGCATCCCGATTTTAGATTAGGAGGTTTTATGCTTAGTATCAGCAGTGGATCAAGCGTAGAAGGATGAAGATGAGATTTAATCTTAATATTATAACAAAGATATTAAAAATCTATATAAGTTAAACGTGAAATAGTTCGAATATTAAAAAAATAAACGGACCACTTTTCAACCAAAATTAGTTTTTTCATATAAATTATATCCAAGATGCTAAAAGTAGATAAATATACACTTAAAACCTGCAGTGTTCCGTACAGTAAAGTTATAATTGTCACTCACATCAGAACTTAAGTTAATATCTAACTGCAAGAAGCGGGAAGTTTCAGCAGAAACGGATTCCGTGCAGCATAAACTAGAAACACGTGAAGTTTATTCTCTAAATATTCTCCAGAGACAAGTCTGGCGTTTTGTACGAAGGTGCAATTCCCTTACCATTTGCGTTATTCAATTTGGTTGAAAAGAACCTAAGAGTTTTTCACCTAATGATGAGGTTTCACCATTAGGAGTAACAATTGTGAAAGTTATTACTCATATCCTATTTCATTTTAACAGAAATAATCCTGTCTCGAAAGGAGAAAAATGTACGTAATTAATTTTGATCTAGACTAGTTGTCTTATGATAATATTCTAGCTCAATAAGTCAAGTATAGTTATAATATTATAATTTAGAATAACTGTTTGTGGTATTTGGATGGTATTTTGGTAAATATCTTAATTCAGCCCTATAATTTTTGTCTCTCGTATACTATAGTAGGTACTTTCTCTAAATCCTGAAGACCGTTATTGCCATTGTTGGGGAACCTTTACTAATTTAGAGTAAGGCCAAGAATTCCAATTTACTTATGTAGACTGTAGCCCTTTTTTATATAGACAAAAAAGGCCTAACGCATACCCCTCACCCTTACATACATACAAATTACATCCTTGGTATATTCGAGTTTCCCGTGCCAGGAACCCGGTTTTCTTTCGAGAGCATGGGGTAGTGGTAATCCATGCAATGCTATTATCATATGTCCCTGGGAGGACTAACAAAACGTTTGTCTTTTTAGCACATTTGTTTAAGCGATAGCTGTATTTCTTACCCGAGAATATTTCCTTGAGAAATAACAAGAGGAACAAAAAGAAGACGGTAAGGAATTGGACACTCCGTCTATGTAAATAAAGACAGTAATTTACCTACTCTAGTACTCCAAGGTAGCAGAAAATATGGTTTTGTATATTGTACAGTTGTATGTGTTGTATGTTTTGTATAATTGTACGATTTTTATCGTAGAAAATTGTGAAAAAGTTTTAGAAAATATCTAACTACAAGATACCGACCGATGATAACTAACATAATCGCAATCGGTCATAACGTTGAAAATAACTATAGGTACTTAATAATTGCTAATAATCGTTTTGTAATGGTGTACAGTAAAGTATTTTCTATCTATCTATCTTTCTACTTCATATTTCAATTTCGAACAAATTTGAGACTATTTAATGCTAAGAAAAGCGAAATAAGCCAATAGATTAGGCAAAATAAATATTATAAGAACCCTTAAGTAATTCTTATGTATGAAAACGCAATCGGATTTGTTCAACTTTAACTTGGAAGGGGTATATAATCCCTAAGTATCACTACACAGTATTGCATCGGAACAATAAATTGCCATTACAATCGGAGTACCTACACTACAACTGGAGTCTTTGCAAGTAGAGGGACGACCACCCGCGGCCGAAGCCTTCCACTATAACAGACCCGAATAAAAAATAACCATGTTCCGCGCTCGTCTGGTCAGTACGACGAGATCGACGAGCGCGAGACTCAGTCGTCTAAAGTGGGAGAGTGTCTGCAAACGGGACGTATGTAACCAATTCCAAACTGTCGAAGATCAAATCCGGGACCTCCCGTTTCAATATTATATGGCGCAAACTGCTTCAGGGAGGTCGACAAAAATGAACATCCCTTCCATCATCCCCTAGATGATAGGTCCCTATCATCGAACTGTTTAATCAACGAAAATCATCACAATAATCGTTACATGCAGAAGTAATTATCAGGTGACGTCACAGTAGGGTGACGATGACCATTCAATCAGCGGCGGGACATAATCGTAAACTCCACTCGCGACCGGCCGCGTCCTCGCAGACATTTATTGCTTATACGCGGATGTTATGACGGTAGGGTGATTGTAATTGACGGAGAAGCGGGGTTTTGAAAATTATTATGTATCTGCAGCTGAATTGACATAGATAATTATAGGTTGGCAAAAATACGACAAAAATTAGAAGCGTTGAAATTCAAGTAATTCAGGAAATTAAACGCAGAAATAAATCAAAAAACAAAAAAAAGTTTTTAAGATGTTTTGCCAAGCTGTAAATAATATTTTTTGGAAACTTTATAGTTAGATTTGTATTCTTCATGAAATATGAATACGTATCAATTGTATCCCGTACACATTCATTATTTGGTGTCATTTTTTCCCACTGCTGCTGCTATTTCAGTTTGAGGAGATTGTGCAATAATTTCTATATTAAGGTGTTGCGGCCCTACCAGCCCGCGAAATTCAAATTTTATTTAGTTTTTCGCAAATATTAGACTAACTACACATTGTAGATTTATGGTAATGCATTTTGCGGGCCTACAGTTTTTTATGCATCTACATGTTTTTAATAGAAACATTACTCGAAAGTTCCCACTCATCTCATATTGGTTCCCGAAAGATAATTTTTTGCAGTTTCCCAGATTTCGAGCTATCGGGAACCAATATGAAGTAAATGAGTATTTTTGAGCAGAGTTTTTTATTAAAAACATGTAGATGCATAAATGTTGTGCCCGCAAAACTCATTAGCCCGCTATGAGCGAAAAACTAAATTAAATTTGAATTTTCGCGCCCGGATGGTACCCATCGCCCTTAAGAATGTCGTAGCTAATTATAAGTTCATTAATATGGTTAATACCAAATACAATATTATGGTTAATACAAAAATATTGTTTGTTATGATGTATTATTATATACTACCTATGAATACTATAATTTACAGATTCAAAATAATGATTGAGCCAAGATTATTTTAACGAGAATCTACTTAAATAAACTCTGTCCAAAATCGTTTCAATAGGGCATTGTAGCGTAAATTACGACTATCGATAAAACGTAAAACGTGCAGTGGCAGAACAGAACGACGTCCAATAAACGTCAGAGGGATGACGACGTCAAACGACGTCATGAGCGGCGTTTCCGAAATATTTTTACGAATGCGTAGCGTGCTGATCGTAAAAGGTTTATGGCTAGGGAACCTAGGTTTATTAATCTTCACTATTATGCTATACAATGCCCTTGTGTGCATTAAAAGTTATGATATCGGTTTTGCTATTAACGGTGGTAGTGAATTGAGTATTTTTATTTATTCGTTTGGAAATGTGTAATTTTTTTGTAATAATTAATAGAAATTAAAAGTATGATGAGAAATGGGATGTAAAATAAAAATTGTTACTCTAGTAGAAACAACGCAGGCACCACTATTTTTTTTAAATTTAACTCAGAAAAAATAATAATATTTATGAATTACAGGTATCCAATATTATGACAATGGAAAAATGACGGAGTTCAACTTGGTATAAGCAATACAAATATGAGTACATAATATTATTATAATTTCGTTTCTCTATGTTTTCCCAATATGTTGTCGTTTCATTAAAATGACTGCCTACGATGTTTAAGTACTCGTACTTGCTGATTCTTGTTTAATTATAATGGTTGAACAAAAAGTATATTTTTTCTGTAGGTAAGTACACATAAAATCTCATCAAGTAATTATACACAATGTTAATAATAGCAATCATCCACAAAAGCCTTGATATAATTATACCCACCTACCTAATAAAAGCCGTCCCTTATTAAATACCGGAAACACAAATGCCTCAAATTACAAATACACAAGTATATAATATACCACACCACCTAATGAGAGGACGGACAAACAAACAGTCCGGCAGATTCTATTCCTTAATAAAGTGTAATTCAAAATGATCGCATTCAAATCGAGTCGCAAATCAAAATGCCCGTATCTTGGGGCAATGGGAGCAATGGAGCTATGGGAAAGTGGACGCTGAATAGATGATTATTATTTGGGGTCATTTGGGTGGCACAAAGAGATGGACGGCGCACACCCCTTTATTGAGATCAGTTCGAATGGGATGGAGTCACCAAAACATATCATTAGTAAAAAATAATGTAAAGTAATGGTGAGGTATTTCGCAATTCTGCTGACAGATAAATAAACACAAAAGCTAGAGCTGGATGTCGTTAATTCAATTCTCAAATGAGTAATAAGGTAGGTATAGTAAACACACGATTAACACTATACTTTTCGCCTCATCCGAACACATAATGCACAAATTCTCGAACACTACTTATTGATAGGTGAACTCAATCCCGTAAAAAAACAAATCTACTAAAGCTACAAATAACTAAGATACAATAATTTAAATTATTCAGTTGGTTGCTGGACGAGTTCACAAAGGCGTTAAAGGACTTAAACATTAAGTTTTATTAGTTAAAATAGTGTAATTATGGTTAGTTTTGTCCATCGCAATTGTTTAGTAACCTGTAAATATGATTCAAGCTGTTGTAATTTAAAACGTATTTTCTTATAGTCTCTTGTTGGTTATATATCTAGAATAAAGGATTATAAATAAAACACGAAAATATTCTGCCTGTGTGGTTGCTATTAAACTTTTACAACTTTTGTTGTACTACTTTCTCGGAAAGGATTTTCTTTAACATCCTTTCTACTCGACGGATGCCTCTGTTAAAATTCCTAAAACTCATTCAGAACAACCAATGGAGTGGACAGTTTTTTCCTGTTTCGCAATTGATAGCCAGCAAAGAGCAATTAAGAGCGCGCGCGCCGCATATTTTAAACATTCCTTTTATTATGGAGATTAGCGTATTGACTCGCCACGCCTTGTATCGTGGCTGGACTTGACGATTTTAAAAGTTACCTAACCCCAAAATGAATATTTTTGCTTTTAACTTCAACGCTATGTCACGGATCTCCTGCCAGTTTTTTCACTTAATATAAGAAGTTACATTGTTATTTACTCGTAATACGTGCAGTTATCAGTGCAAACTAGCTTGTGATAAGGTAAATTATTATTTATTTTATAAAACAACACATTGTTCTTTAGTTACAGTGAGTTTAGTGCATCGTAGTATATAACATGCAAGAACTATGATATTACAAGAGAAAAAGAGGAGTAAGAATGGATTGTTTGTATTGGTCTAATGTCCAGAATTAAGAAATCTAGAGTTGGGCCATTTGTCTTTTTAATTCTCGATAACTGTGACCCCTATTCGTTATATTTTTTGTAACTATAGCAACAGGGTCTATTTCGTCATAAAATATTTGTTTTATAAATTAATCAGATAATTGTTAAAGTAGTGCTCATTAAGTTAGATTTGAGAATGTGTCTGTATTTCAATTGATTAATGTACCGGTGGCAATGGGCAAGACTGCACAGCTTATAAGACTGGCGGACGTTGGAAAACCATCAGCCAAGGTGCTGGAATAGAGCCCATGGCTATTGCCCAAGCTTAAGCGGAAAGTAATGATTCATTTACTAATACAGTCACGGACTCATCATTGCCCAGCCCAAACTCTAGGACCTAAGTAAGATATTTCCTTCACTACGTCGACAAGGGATAGGACAGGTTTTATTAATTTTCATGGGATCACCCGGGCTAAGCAGCTCTACTGCTACAGCCCGGGGTTAGCAGGTATTTTTGCAAAATGTTGAAATAATAAAAATGATTAGACAAAATACGTTGTATTGTAACTATACATATTTTGTTCACGCTACACTGGTTAGCAAAAACTTGACCACGTGCTATTTTGACCTTAAGATATATAGCATGAGTCACAACAATAATATGCACCCTCCCTGTGTCTTACCGACCGTGAATGCACCTGGTCACCCTACCACCTCCTTCATATTTGATTTTAAACTTTATTCTACATTCATTTAAAGTTCGATTTCAAGCAACAAAGGCTCGAAGTATTTCAATATTTTGAGTTTATGATTAAAGACTTTGTGTGATCCTTGTTAAAGTTCATTTTCGATAATGAAGATAAACTTCATTGACAGGTGTGAAGAACTTGAATGGACGTTGGGAAACTATGAACGTGAAAAGTGTGCACATTTTTTGCACTAGTTTAACTGTTTTGTATAAAATTAGGATTTACCCCTCAGGATTGTTTCTTCGTAATAGGTTCAGTGATCCGCACGCCATTTTTTAGTTTGTATGTATGTACATACAAAATGCTTGTTTGAAAAAATGAATGCGTGTGTCTGTTCATTAATCGTAAACTAATTCTGCTCGCTGAATGGCCGAATTAGTTGTTTCCATTTTTTTCAGCTAATCAGGTGACAGAATTTGTTTATGATTAAGTACAAGACAGCTCCACCACACAGAAAACAGCGTGTCTTTTTCTTGAATATAATATTATAAGTTTACGAGCTGCAACTTAGTTACTTACATATCAATAATTGTAACGGAGAAAAACCGTCATAGAGAAGTTACTCGTGCGTAAAATGCTACTTTATGGTAGCTCTAACATCTGTTAACCTATAATCTTGAAAATAACTATTTGATTGCTTGACCAGTGCATTTTAAACCACACCTTGCGATTTTACCACACTACAATATTTGCGATGACGTACCTAATTAGAGTTGCTTTTCTCTGGATAATTAGAGTCTGGTAATTGAATTAAAAAACCGTCAAAGGAAAGGCACTCGTGCGTTACGCGTGACTTTACCGTGGCTGTAACATCTGCCTAGGTAACCTTTACCCGCTTGACCAGTAATTATAATAGATACTGACAACACACCTTGACATTATAGGCACGCGTTATGTGAAATTATGTGGGCAAAAACATTGTAAAAATATAATTAATACGAGAAATTATACGGTACGGTCTATTTTATTCCGGGTGCAGTGCAAAACTTTTAAATAGGTACTTACGTTATTCATACTGAAATTATTTCACATAATGAGGTTTATCTGAAATTACCTTTATAGTATTTTTATTCAAATCCACAATTTGAAGCGAAAAGGTACGTTCCAATTGGATCCGCCCTCTACGATCTACCCACACCGCAAAAATGCAAAACACAAAACACGCAATCAGCAATCCCGCCTAGATTAGTCGCCCCAATGCAATCCCATCCCAAATTAAATCCATCCCAGAAAATTGTGACAAACGCCATCCGTCATCCGACCCCTCATTTGCATGAGAAAAACCGTTGAAGAACAACTATTTATCAAATGGCAAGAGGACTTCCGGCGGCCATGACAGTAGGCGCGACGTGTTTCCGCCCGCCATCTTTGCTGCTGCTACGCTGAACGCGACACTTCCGGAGGCTGAAATTTTTGTTACTAACGAATACTTGCTGGAAGTGAGATCTTGTAACGTCTTGTACCAGCTAACAGATAATAATAATTTGATATCAAAAAATAATTAACCCAAATAGTAGCATTGAGATGGATTTGAAGAGATATCTAGATATTTTACTGAATGGTATTCCTTCTCATAAATTATTTAGTGACTGTACGAAAAACGGCTACGTCATCTAAGTTCTATTTGCTATTCTGTAAAATTAGCCTGACGGTATTATACTAATACTAACTTGCTCGAATTCCTTATTTCAGTCATTGTATAAGATGAAAAAAAATTGGAACATTAAAATTATTTTCTGAAAATGCGTTATAGTAAGTTCCCAGAGGTTAATAGGTACCTTGTGTGTAAGAAGATATTATGAATCCTTTAACAATCTAAAGGACTAACTGCACAAAGCAAGTGTGGAGGTACTTTTAAGGAAAACAGGGGCCCTACCACCATCTCTTATATATCAGTAATGCTGCAGTATTTTTTTTTAATTTTCATACAAACATATGCATATTGATTTTTACTGAAATTTTGTCTCTTCTAGAAACGTTTAACTCAGGAAGCGTTGATTCTTGCGATTGGACAGCGATCTCCATTTAGATAATTTAGTGGTTCTCTCGCGATGAAATATTCGCGCTCCTGCGGACCCCTGATTGCGGCCTGATGTTGTTATCTTGATGTTCGCCATTTCGCTTCTACCTGTTTTCCTAATCGAACTGATTTCCCGTAATGATCTGGCAAGTTTCTTTACTGATTTAATTTTTATTCTGTTTCTGGTCGAATAACTCCATCTTTAAAATAAAACAACTTGCATAGGTACCCCAGACGTTGTCTAGATTGATTATACGGGAACCAGCTATTTCGTAGATTATCAACATAGTAATAGAAATATTACACGTCCCATATGTTATGTTAATAAGGGCACATACACAATGAAAAATTGTAAAAAAACATATTTATAATACAATCAACATAATATTTAAGCCATGATATCGTGAAGCTATTAACCAAGACCGTAAAGCAAAACATTGTCATTGCATCTGTACCTACTTTTTGAAAAACAAATTAATTAATATTATATCATCACTATAATACCTATATTATTATCATCTCAAACTGCTTATAAGGAGCACCGTACCAAATTGCAAATTAAAATTGACAGGTTTGACATGAAAAGAGAATTAAATGTTTTTTGAACTCGTTCTTTGTATTAACTAACAGCAATAATAACTGTTATCTCCTGATAAATTAATTTACGCAAAAATTACGATAATGGTGACGTAATGACCTACAGAGTACAAACCAGTTGGCCGTAAGTGAAACGCACTTGTTATCGCTGCGTATCAAACTGACTGAAATGCTATTTCGGCAAGAACATCAAGCCTTCGATAGCTCAGTTGGTAGAGCGGTGGACTGTAGTTGGTAAACATTGGATATCCATAGGTCGCTGGTTCAAATCCGGCTCGAAGGAAACTTTTTCTAAAAAATAAAAAAAAAAAATACAGTAGGCTCCCATTGTCACACCTTCATTTAAACCTAGCAAGAGAGCGCGAATGGTATATTATTTTATTTTGCTATTTTTTTTTTAATTGCTGTAGGTATGCTGTGGTAAGAAAATATTAATATCGTAACAAATTTGCCTTCGTTTTCTTAATTGAAAACCCAGTGCAAGTTACTAACGAACGATACAGAATGAGCCTGTGCTCCCATCGTACACTATTTACGTAGTTCAGACAAACGTAACAAAAATCTACGTGTTTCTGTAACAAACATAGAAGTGCATCAGAAACACGAGTATCTGTGAACACGTGGCATTCTGGTTAGGAATCATTGCAATATGAATTTTAATGTTTAATTCTTATCAGTAAGAAGTTATTATTTTCGGGCAATCTCTCATTCATTCCTTGATCCAATCTTTTGTTATTTATTTTCAAGCAAAAATTTATTATAAACTTTTAATTAATTTAAATTCATCGGCATGAAAGAATTTCCACGTAAAAAAGGAACCACAATTAAATTAGGTACACAGTCGAATACAACAGACAAAGATCTTAACCCTCCGAACGCAAAAGCATTTCTGAGTCTCGGGACCGTGTGAATCAATTACAGGAAAATACGAGAGACCCCTTTATGGCGAATGTCTCCAGGAAATTGATTCAAAAAGTAAAAGATTTTTTGTGCGGTTCTAGTCTGAGTTTTTAGTAACTTCCTATCAACGATTTAAATAAAATAAGGGTGTTTTGAATTTTTGATAGATTTATTTTTAAATAATAATAAAAAATATAGGTAATCTGTCTCCTTTTTCGTTGCACGTAGGCTTGCAGTTTGGCTTAGACAATGTGACCTAATGGAAATTAATGATGAGTCGGGGCATTGATTTGTTTGAAATCGGAGCTTTTTATCCACATAATCTCTATAAATTCATTACATGCTAGAATAACTTTTATCCATAACTTAGTGGTTTGTTTCAGAAACGTGGATAAAAACTCATAAAAAGTTAAACGCTCAACAAGGGAGACGGAATTTCAGCATGGGCGCACTAATGTTCCAATATACCCTATTGGCAAAGCATCCTAAAAGGCTTGGAAAAAATAAACTAAATTAAATATTTTTTTAATTTTTTTTTGTCATTGTCGTGGCTGAATCGTATCGGATTCTTCTCTTTAAATGAACAAGACCAATTATACGCAAATGAAGTTAACCCTTTAGATTTTAGATGCTCTGTAGAACTTTTTAATTGACGCTAAATCGAAAAGGGATCGCACAAAAAACGGGCTATTGTTGGTCGGTATGTCATTAATCTATGTGGGTGGGTAGAATTTCATGCCGTCGTGTATTGTTATTTGATTCTGGATCATTTTTGACTTTTGATGGTGTTTGTTGACACTTGATTTAAAGTTATTTATTAACATTAAATTCTTACAGTATCTAACGAGTTTTCCAATGATAAATATTAGTGGTGTAATAGATAAATTATGATCTGGGTTGCAGCGCGCTGATTTTTTTTTTTACTTACCTGCGTACCTGAATTTCTGTCGTACTTCTTAATACAAAATTGGAATTTATTACTCTATGGAATATCAAACCCGGTTTTTAGCATTTTTCATCCAGCAATATATTCTTACCTCCTTGTTTATTAAGTCTACAGCTTCACAGATAATATTACAAAAGGTTTATTTTTTAATTTTTCCTTTAGGTGTTTAAAATAAACAGTTTCAATTTGTTAGATACAAAAAAATCTGCAGCCAATCCTTATCAAGCGAAAAAAATTGTTTAATATTGTAATGCTATTCGGAGTCCTTAATTACTTCAACCTTTCAAAAAGAATCACAGCCATCAGTCACGTGTTGGGCTACAATTAATATGCATAGAAAGGGTTAGCGTTGGCCAGATTCGCCACGCATTCGGTATTAATATCTTGATCCATCAGCGGTGACGGGTTAAGATGAATCAGTGGCAATGCCAGGATAATACGGCTTTCAAAGTGTAGACTTAGATTATTATTTTAAAATGCTACGAATAACTCGCTTTTTTCGTGTATAATTCCCGTTGAACTAATTTTAAAATATCTTAGAAGTCAAATACGTCATTTTTCTGTATCATTTTGTTTCTGCTCAATATTGTTTGAAATTAAAACGTTATATTATGAAAATAATCATGGATTATGAAAATAATCATGGATTGATGACATTAAAAAATATGGGGGCTGAATAAAAATGGTACAAAAAATTAAATTGTTTATTTAAATGTAATAAAATATTATGTGTTTGACATAAATTCCTTTCAAGTCAAATAATGGAAAATACTAAAATATTAAATAGGTCATGAGTATTTTGGAGGGTCGATTAAAGTTGAGGAACCAATGGTGACTGGTGATTTATTTAGCCCAGCAGACGAAGGGTTAAGTCGCCATTAATTAACGGGATTCTCGCATCACTCCGTTAAAAGAAGGGATTATAACTTTAATTTGAAAGGAACTTTTCTGTTAGTAAGTATACGAAAAAATGACATTTAAAAAAATAAATTATAGGCTTGGTAGCTATTCTGATGACTATAACTTTTTATACCTCTTACAAAGTATTGCAAAACCATAATTTATTTGAATCGGGTTTTTCAATTATTAAGAACAAAGACTAATTTAGGAAAGAACAATACCTAATAATAATAATAATTAAAAATAATACGCCTGATCAAATCATTATAGCAAAGTATAACAAGAACGCGAATACTCAAAGAAAATATTTACAAATAATATCATGACATGTCATAGGTATCCTGTTACATATTGACGACGTGAAAAATTGTTCGACACAGCTAAAGATTAAAGAAGTTTACACATTTAAAAAAATTTTTGAATATCCTAATCACAGCCTAATCTCCTAAAAAGTCTAGGTATAATATCAACAAAGTTGAACGTTGCTCGGGAGTTATCAGTAAGCAAATTAATTAAATTAAGTTGCTTTTGACCGGCTAGCTTGCTAAATTAGGGCATAATACACCCGTATGCTGTGTTTGCTCACTAAACCACATCATTTTTCTTATCTACTTGATCGGCAATGTTGATTTTTTTGCCAGTGAGATTAGATACATAAAGTTCGTCCTTCTCACTCTTGCGAATACCTATGTAACTAGGTGGCTGTGACATGCAGAGTTGCGGAAGAACAGAACAGAAAGCGTTTTTGGAAACATTAGAAAAATTAATATTTTGGAGCAACTTTTGGGAGAACTTTCTACTTATTGAGAAAATTTCATCCAATCGTTTCTGCCTTGGAGCGAATTTAGTGTAAAGACCTAAAATACCTACATGAAGTTTAAATTTGAAAGTAATTGTCTTTATAGTTAGTTTTTGAACGTTAATTTATATATATATAGTAATATGTACCTTCTGCCTTGGAACATAAGTAGGTATATTTTAATTGACTTTCTACAAGTACCTACTTATCCTACTTATTTTAAACTAACATATTAAATAAAATAAGCAATATTAAAAAAAACTATCAATCATCAATAACTTAATAAGTGTACATAAATGAAGAAATAATTGTTATATTGGGTAGGTAACTATGCAAATATGCATATCGGAATCGGATATTGAAATCTATTGATGTTCAAATGATGCAAATTTGACGCGGATGTCAAAGATTTGAATAAAATCTAAATTAATAAATCATAAGTATACATTTTACAGTGATTGATGGTGTTTTTGACCGTCAGTATATAAAGAGGGCTAAACATTTATTTTTGTATTTTTAAAATATAATCTGTTGAGTCTGATGTTGAAAAATGCAAACTATATAAATGAGTACATAACTATATACTTGTAATTAATAATTAATGACAAAATAATAATTATGCATAGGCAAAAGGCCAACATCACGCGGTGTTCCCAGGCGGTCACCCATCCAAGTACTGACCGCGCCCGATGTTGCTTAACTTCGGTGATCGGACGAGAACCGGTGTATTCAACATGGTATGAAAAAGTATGCGATATAACGAAAAAAATATAAAACATTGATATTGTAATTTCAAAATAAACATTATTTTACATTATTGATTGGTAATTTGTACGCAATTTAAACTAACGTGAAGGTTCCGAATTTGTTTTATTTATAATTTTATTTTTTGTGTCAAAAAAATAAAAAGGAATTCTCCGCCGTAACAGTGTTTGAAACACTGCCGTGACCAGGATTCGAACCTGGGTTACTACGGCCACAACGTAGGGTCCTAACCACTAGACGATCACGGCTATCGGAGCGGTGAAGGCCTCGCCGAAATTACGCTACAGACTTTCTACATACTTTTGCACACTTTGAACTGTAGCTATCTATCTCGCTCTTTCATATTTTAACGTACCGGCAGCATAATATTAGTTCCTGATACAAAATGAATAAATATTATGGATGTCCTACCGTCTTCTTAAAAGTGTGGGAAATGCGCCACTGAAAATTTCAATGACAAAAAACCATAACAAAATAAATATCAATGCTAAAAACCAAAATTAATATGACTTCTTCAACCCGTGATCCGAACCTAGGATTTAGTGATCCGCAGTCGAGTTCAGTAAACCAACTTTTTTAAATTGTTCAATACGTTTGAAAGAAAATTCTCAGGCTATAAAAAAGTCTCAGGATTTTTCAATGGAAATCAGGAGTTTTGCATCTGGTAACCCTACGTGCGGGTTACCACTAGCAGGGTACACGTCATGGGTACCTTTGAGCATATTATACAGACCGTACTCTTTTTAACCGACTTCAAAAAAAGGAGGAGGTTCTCAATTCGTCGGAATCTTTTTTTTTTTTTTTTTATGTATGTTCACCGATTACTCGAAGACGCGTAAACCGATTTGGAAAATTTTTTTTTTTTGTTTGAAAGGGTATACTTCCCAGATGGTCCCATTTTTTTTTGGTCAGGATCTGATGATGGGATCCTGGAGAAGTCGAGGGAACTCTTCAAATTTTATATGGATACTTGAAACAATTTGGGTACTGTTTGAAAGAGTAATATTTTCCAGGTTTTCCTATGGTCATCAGGTCAGGATCTGATCATGGAATCTTGGTGAAATCGAGGGAACTCTTCAAATTTTGCTAGTATACTTGAAGCGATTTGGGTATTTTTAATAGTTGCTAGTGGATTTCCTTGCAGATGCTAACTTAATGACTACAGTCATCAAGTCAGGTTCTGATGATAGGATCTCGGAAAAACTGAGGGAACTCTTCAGATTTTATAAGCACACTTCAAGCGATTTGGGCATTATTTTCAATGCCCTGTGCATTTGTTGTTTTCCACTAAAAAGTAAAAAATAAAATGGAAAATTCTTTTCAAAAAACCGACTTCAAATGCCACTACAAAGAGTGAAATAATTTTTCAATAAAGGTACACCAATTCGAAGTCGGGCAATTCTAACAATCATAGTCCTTCGTATTAATAGCCCGACTTCGAATTGGTGTACCTTTATTGAAAAATTATTTCACTCTTTGTAGTGGCATTTGAAGTCGGTTTTTTGAAAAGAATTTTCCATTTTATTTGATTCACCAATAAGTAAGGTAATGTCCCAAAACTCTGTCTAGACTGGGATTTAAACCCTCAGCCATCAAATCAAATAGGACACAAACTTGAATCACTGAGCTCAGCTATAGCTATCAAATTACTATCGTTTAGAAACAAATTAAAAATAAATATATTATAGAGTCCAAATTAGGTTCAGTTTTGTTTTCTCTCCCAGAGGTCAATATTTAATGTGACAATTACAAATTAATGTTGTAAATAAAAATGTTTCCTGATTACATGAACATAGAGTCCGTTTAAGCTTATAATATTCTACCACAGGTATAATTTGGATAATTAGATGATTACCTGAGGCCTACTCATGTTTTACTTATAAACCAATTTGTCGTAAGAAATTACGAAACCAATTTATGACACGTAAGGAGAAAAAAAGTAGAAACTACGAACATTAAATAATAAATTTATAAGCATTACGTACAAATGAATCTATAAAAAATCATGGATTATTAATTGAATCGGTAAACGAACAATTAGTACTGCATAACCTGACCTATCCAGATTTGCCCTATCGGAGTTTGACATTAGCTCCGTAGTCCGTACATGATAAAAGTTATGTCAATTTTTAGGGTTCCATACCAATTTGGTAAAAATGGAACCCTTATGGTGAGACTTTCTCCGTCTGTCCGTCCGTCTGTCACACTCGATTGTTTCAGTAACTATCGAAGCTATCGACTTGAAATTTAGAATAGTTTTAGGTAATAGTGACCCCATAAAACATTGAAAATTGTTTTTATTTTTATTTAAAAAGGTGGAAAAACCGGGGCTTTGAATTTTCAAAATGAAATAACAATATTGATTGGGGTATCATATGAAAGGGCGTTACTTGTGTATTCTAAAACTGATTTTTATTATTTATTTTTAAGCCTGATAGTTTTGAATTTATTGAGCAAACTGTCGAAAAAAATACCGTTCCCCCCCCTTATCTCCGAAGTTTATCAATCAAAAAATCAGAAATAATTATGATCGATAGAAGTAAACGTATATTTTACAGGAAAAATAAAAACAACTCTCTAACTATTATACTTTTTTTGATAATAACAATAAACCACCAAAAACAAAGTTACGTTTGCGGTTCGCCAACAAAAGTACCTACATGTAAATTATACTCGTAAATTCATGAACAAAAGTGATTCTTTCAATGTTTTACTTCTTTTATGGTATGGAACCCTCGGTGCGCGAGTCCGACTCGCACTTGGCCGGTTTTTTATCTTTGGTAGGACAAATCAGCATTCAGGTTCAAGTCCATGGGTATAATTTCAATTAGTAACGCATAACCTGAGCTATCCAGATTTGCCTTATCCGAGAAATTTTGACATTAGCTCCATACAATATGATGAAAGTCATATCAAATTTCTATCTTTGGTAGGACAAATAAGTATGGAATAGGTTATTCATTTCGGTAGTAGGTCAAATTATTATCATCATGAGTTCAAAAAAAGCTATTCAATAGTAAAGCCTAAATAATTGTCTGTAAAAGGATGTAATTTAAAGAATTTAAGTGCGTTATATAACGAACAATGTTAATGTGATATGTGATTCATCATTTTTATTTTAATGATGGCCTCTACTAAATGCAGTTATAATTTGTCCTTTTGGGTTTTAGCCCCCCTTTGAAAGATCTAATACATATTTACTGCGACTGCGAGAAAAGCGACTAGGTATATACATCTTTATTATCATCTATGGATGAACTATAACGTATCGCAAACGTCAAACATTCCGAGAAGTAAACTACCGTTATAAATAAAAGCAGCAAAATTTATCGAAAGCCATTGCTTCTCTTTACCTATCACAGCGGGACGGTTATGGGCCAAAGTTGAGAAGCTAAAACATGACGTACCAAATTTAATTTGCGCTCCTGAAACTCTATTCAACACTCTTATTTTAAATAACAATAAAGATCATATTTAAAATGCAGAATGAACAGTTGATGTAAAAGGAACGTACTCACAACAAACTTAAATTTGCGTTCTTAAAACTGTATCGAACATCCTTAAAGCTGATTCCAATAAAGGTGATATCAATGTAGCAAAAGAAATATTGGATGGAATTGATAAAGTTGTAGTGATATAATGTGTATCATTTATAACGTATTGTGTTTTGATTGTACACGTCACTGCAGACTAGTTGCGTTCGACGGATGGCGCTCATATGAGAATAGGAAATGGTTATGTCTTGAGATTTAGGGCCAAGTTCTGAACATCCAAATGGCTGGATATCGCTACGTTAAGTCGGTTTATTGTCTTTGTATCGGCATCCAAGCGGGAAATCTAAGGGTTATAGAGGCATTGATATTTGAGATAGATTTATTTCAAAGTATCTCGGTGCTTACATGAAGTTTTATATACTAGAAGACAATGTTGAATCGTATTTCACGTATTTTCTCCGACTATGTCAATGCATTTTTCATATTACGCAAATAAATAATACAGTTTGAACTATTTATATATATATATATATGAAGTTTCAGTACTTTATTAATTGTCTAAATAATATATTTTGCTCAGTGATTGAGCATAGGTTGTATGATAAATATATTGTGGAATTATTATCCGCTGATTATTATGAGAGATCAAAGAGGAATCACAAATAAAAATCTTTATATCTCTCGCTTTTTGATAAAATATCAATCCGAATTTATTGTAAATAATAGATGCATACTTAAAAAACACACAAAACATCCAGCACTCCCCTTCAAAAAGTTTTTTTTATTAAAAAGATTTCGCACTGACGGTGTCTATTGTGGAACCACTAACAATGGACCGCAATCCTCAACCTTGGATTAACAACCGTATTTATTTGAGCGATTCAATTTTTGATATCGGTTAAATTCTGGCACCGAATCCTATAGAAAGCACTCCCCTCGAAGTGAGCGAAGCAAGTATCATTTTAGATCAAACACGTGATAACGGCTATAAGAACACCCCTATTATTTGATACAATAAAAGTGAAGTGTCGACATATTCCGCATTCTGCTGCGAAATTACTGGTAGGATGATTGACCAAACTGATGTTAGATACGAAAACGATACTGAACTATACGGTGCAGATAACAAAGTTGAAATTACCGGAACACTTGAGGAGATTGATGAAAGATTTTGGGGTGACAGCATGTTGGTACCGCGATATCGCTAGCAATGTAAAGGTCGGTAGGCAGCCAGATACGTACTAATGGTGATTGAGAAAAATATTGCTCTCGTATACAGGTCCCGGATAACTCTATGTCTTCATGAATATTGAAGATCCATCTCCGATATTTTATTTGATTGCGCTTTTAGGACCACAATGCAGTGCGTTAATGGTGATCGTAAAGTTGGACTCGTTGTGAATCTTTATTCATATGAAATGAAAGGACAATAATAAAAATATTATGACTGCTACTTTATACTTTGCTTCTAATCATATTAAACTCATACATTGTGATGAGAATAGATAAGATTTAGAGGACGTAGGAGACGATAAAAGGAATTTGATATATGACTGTGGATTTAATTACAATTTTATTTTTTAATATTACATACTACACTATACTTTTGGGCTTTTACACTTTTTGACTTTGAAAGATTTATATAAAAAATAAAAACAAGAAAATATCTATCTTTGAATGGACAGATAGAGTAGATCTTGTAGTCAATGAACAATTTGAAATCTGTACAAGTTGCTGATGAAAACGAACCCAACAAACGACCCCACAATATTACAATTAAAACAATTCATCTATTGGCACACATTATCATTTTCAAAACACGCACCGCGCTGCAAAAAGACCTTAATATTTCAACACAGCTCATCCATATATGACACAAAACATTAATCGTCGAAGATTACCCTTGGATTATTAATATTCAGTCAACTAGCCGAAAGGGGTGAATACATTGCAGCGCCGCGTTGCGCTCGAATAAGGAACGCGTAACAATCGCGATAATTAATACGGCGAAATTATTTCAAAGTATTTATCTCAAAGGAATAAGGAGCCGTGAATTTTCTGAGCGTTATGCTTAAACTACTGCCTCTCATGACTCATCAGGGGTTTGAAATTTAAATCCAGGACACTATTCTCTAACTCTCCGGAATTATGAGCGTTTGTGGAAACTAATATCACTAATTTAGTGCTGACGAAAAATATGGTAAGGAAACCTGCTTGTGCAACCCGCCATTAGCTATGACAGAGCCCCTCTCATTATGAGAGGAGACTGGTGGACAGTAGTAGGATATAAAAAGGGGGGCTGATGATCATAAAGGAACATGGATTTGACCTTTATTTAATGTAGTCTGAGGGATTTGAGAGCGTTTTGTTATACCCACTGAAGTTATCAGTATCAGTATTAAGTAGTTATCGACCTATTGTGCCTTCTTTCAAAATGATATGGATTCGGCCATGGCCCACACCGGTTCTTGTACCTCTAAAAACATTATTGAGGTGTCTATACTTGGAGTCTTGTCAACAGCGTAGGTATACTTACTTATTATAATTTGGTTCGAGCCATGTTCTATGCAAAGCCGACATGAGCAATGCATGTACCTACTAGAGCTTGATTAATTAAGATTTGTATGGGTGCCTGTATTTACTATTTATCCCTACATCGTAAACTGAAATATGTAGACACAGTTACAGTTCGATATCCTTGCATAAACCACAGGGCAAACCATCGTCATTACTCATGTATACTAAAGAATATAATATAGCTTTGATTGTAACCCTCTGATACACCATAAAATCCTATCAAAACCACCATCACTCTTTATTCATTTGATTACAAAAATTACGCCGCTCAGTTTCAAAATCAGACAAAAATTAGACATCAGACAAAGAAAACTAATTTCAATTTTTGTAAGTAGAGGTGTTTTTCTCCTATGTTATGACGTGTACCAAAAAATCGCTAATGTTAAAGTTCTCTTTGCTTCTCGTTACTTTTTCTTTTATTTCGTTACGTCTACTTTTGATTTATGTAGCTTTTAGCTGACCCAGCTTAAAACAACGGTCCCTTGAGTATTTTCTTTAGCATTACGTACCTAGTTTAAAACTTCAGTAACTATGCAATAAATGTCATCACAATATTTTCATTATATTTTTTTCTCAAAAACTTATTTCGTCAATGTAAACATTATTAGGGCGACAATTCATGTCCTCAACATTTGTGTTTCCCTTTTAAAATGTAATCTAATTAGAAACACAATACGGCCACTTCACTTTACCAAAATAAGCGGCCCAAATTAGTATCTTTTTTCCGGACCCCATTTGAAATTTGAGGTATCGTTTTTATCTAAAATCTGTTACGAATGTACACAAATCGATACCTACTACAAAGATGTAAAGAATTTGATGGTAGTTTTCATTTTATTTCTTAGCCTATTAGGCGAGTACAAAATATATTATAATAAGTACTTGGTAAGTAAATATTAACTCATTTTATGCATTTACTTTCTCACTTCCAGTGATAGAATTTTTCTTTTGTTCACATTTTGTCACCTTTATCAAACAACTTACTAACTCTTTTATTCTTTGGTATATTAATACTAAAGTAGTAGTCATAATATGAACGTAAGCGATTTAAATTAATTCTGCACTTCTTCATCCTTAATTTTTTTTTTATCTGGACTGTATTCGTCGCCACACGTTTTTACAATTTTTCACGTATGAAATAAATCATTAAATTACATTTCCAGACCAACATTCCTAAATCTCCGTCCACAATTCGAAGCTGTCAGGGGTGAATACATTACAGATTCCAATTTGAAAATTGTCAGACCCAATATCGGTTTCGACAATCGTATAGTAATGCAGTTAGAGTGTGATTATTTCCAATTAGTTATATGATAAACAATTTGACATCGGCTTTTGGGTTCTCTTATTTAATTTGTGAACTGGATTAAACTGGATGCAACTGACTCCCCATTATCTTATTGAATTTGTTTAATTTTCGTTTCGATTGGTATTCATAGTACTAACGAAAATGTAAGTTTTCATTGTTCTTGAAAAACTTCAATGACAGGAAATAAATTAGGTACCTTTAGGTAAGTAGGCGCTTATCTATCTTTTAAATTCCGATTTCCGAAATTAGTAACCTGTGTTAATAACCTATCCAGTTTTATCCTACCTTATGACAAAAGTTCTCCTTCGGGTAGGGCAAATCTGGATAGGACGTAATTAAAAGTTCGATATTTTTAACTTGCAAATTGCCAACGTCCATACCATGTTGAATACACCGGTTCTCGTCCGATCACCGAAGTTAAGCAACATCGGGCGCGGTCAGTACTTGGATGGGTGACCGCCTGGGAACACCGCGTGATGTTAGCTTTTTACATCTTATTTCTTTTTTATGTTCCTGAAATAATAATGATTATTTATATATTGTTTTTTAGGGTTCCGTAGCCAAATGGCAAAAAAACGGAACCCTTATAGATTCGTCATGTCTGTCTGTCTGTCTGTCCGTCCGTATGTCACAGCCACTTTTTTCCGAAACTATAAGGACTATACTATCGAAACTTGGTAAGTAGATGTATTCTGTGAACCGCATTACGATTTTCACAAAAAACTAGAAAAAAAAAATAATAAATTTTTGGGGTTCCCCATACTTAGAACTGAAAGTCAAAAATTTTTTTTTCATCAAACCTATAAGTATGGGGTATCTATGGATAGGTCTTCAAAAATGATATTGAGGTTTCTAATATCATTTTTTTCTAAACTGAATAGTTTGCGCGAGAGACACTTCCAAAGTGGTAAAATGTGTGACCCTCCCCCCTCTAATTTCTAAAATAAGAGAATGATAAAACTGAAAAAAAATACATGATGTACATTATCCATCCATCCATGCAAACTTCCACCGAAAATTGGTTTGAACGATATCTAGTAAATAGTTTTTTCTTTAGGAGTCATTTAAGCTATTTTCCCATACAAAAGTGAATTTTTTTTCATTGTTCCAGCTATTCCGGAAAAACTAAAAGTCGTAGAGATCTGAAATTTGATACCAAGGTTGATATTTAGTCATGAAGGTGCATTAAGAACGGGATTTCCGAAATTCACATTTTAAAGGGTAAAAATCATACATTTAAAAGATTTTCCCATATAAAAGTTAAATTTTCTTCGTTGTTCCAGATACTCCGGAAGAACTAAAAGTCGTAGAGATCTGAAAGTTGGTACCAAAATTGATATTACGTCATGACGGTGCGCTAAGAACGGGATTTCCGAAATTCACATTTTAATCATTTCACATCATACATTTAAGGGACTTTCCCACTAACTACCAGAACTTTTAAGTATATTATTATGTTACTTGCTGCTACGGAACCCTTCATGGGCGAGTCCGACTCGCACTTGGCTGCTTTTTTATATTGTGTTTTCTTAACAAACATAAAAGTAAAATCTGTGCATAAAAAGTTTTAGTTACAGACCGAGACAGAGGTTTATTTTTAGAACCGAAATGGAGATAGATTATTTATTAACACATAGCTTTTTATTCCCAAAAATCTATGGTTCTAACGGTATAAGGATGTGAATACCCGAAATTCAAGCGTACGGGCAGTAAGTAGCTAGTAACAATAGGTAATGAGCACGCATGTTTTAGCTAATTGTGTTACAATTACTACATGTAATAGGTTTAGAAGATGAAAGATGATTGTGGAGATACGGAAGATAGGTTAATTAGTGACAATTAAGCGTCTGATATCGGACGCTAATTAAGGCAGATGATATCGCCTGATTAGCAATATTGTGACGCCACTGTGGGTGTGTCATTTACCTACTCTGCTGGTGACAGTTCATTACTAACAGTTCATATTACACCAGATTACCTATTATTATCTATATTGTTTGTAATTTAATGAATTGTGGACTGATGATAGAGTATTTTAGGATATTTTGGTTGAAAGATAGTTGAAAATCTTCCATTCAGGTAGGTAGCAACTGGTTGCGACCCAAGCCACCTAGATAAAAGTACGTAGGTATTTTACGCACAGTATGTATTTAATCTGTATTATTTAAAACTATATTGTAAATACAAATATTTTTTAGGGCTGATTTTTGGATCGCCAGATAAACTATCTGAGGAATTAGGTTTGAAACATAGATTTATGGTTTGAAACATCTACCATACAAAATCTATCAAAATGTCATACTAATTCCCATCTAATTCCTTAGTTAACGTTTATCTGGCGATTGAAAAATCGGACCTAAATAATCGCGGACAAACATACATACATACATACATACATACGGGTCGAATACAGAACCTCCTTCCTTTTTTGAAGTCGGTTAAAAAGCTCGTGGCAATTTTTTGTCCATTTTTCTCGGTGCAATGCTGCTGTCGGTGCTATCCGAACGTGCAGGCCGTAGAGTTTGTCATAATATCATAAGAGACTGTTATTTAAAAAAATAATAAATCTTTTGCTTTGATTTGAATTTAATTAAGTACAACTGTCAGAACTCGATATTATATACCTACATATTGTGAGTGTATGTTTGTTGCTCCTACACGACGCAACTACTAAACCGATTTGACTGGAATTTGGAATGAAGGTAGATCTAATACATGGACTTTATTCCGGGAAAATCACGGAATTTTAGAAAAACCAAAATTCATTCAAAACCGAATCGCGGGCTTTCGCAAGTTGGGAATATTGTTATCAACCCAAATCATAAACTCATTTAACTAAACGATAATTACACCTATTATGATAACAATCTAAACTCGCATCAAAACGGACATGAGCAGTACAGTATAATAATCCTTTATGGAATATTAAGGAAATTCCGAAATTGACGGGGTCAAGTTTCAATAGCGGCCAAAAACCAAAAACACCACCCCAAGGACCGCTTTGCATAAATACAGTCAAACATAAAATCTTACGACAATACTAAACAATTTAAAAATACCTTACGAACCATTTTCCAGTGAAATATCAACTCTAACAACCTGATTTTAAGAGTTATCTCCCAAAATATGACGCGCAAATCAAGTTTGTCGGACTTACTAAAATCATTACAGCATTGCTTCTGAATGGAACTAAATACCGACTTGAATTCAATAGCGTGACAGTACTATCAAAATGTATAACATCCATTGCTGGGTCCACTAACAAACTAATATTAACATCGTGAGCTGGTTCAGTAATGTATGCAGAAATGGACGAATAGACAGTCGGCAAAATTTTCCAGGGTTGCCACATTCAATTGTGAGGATACTCTCGGTTTAAATTAAACAGGACAATGGTCAGCGGTGCCCGTAACTGCGTTGATCCTAAGTTATGTGAAGATTAGCTCTATCTTAATATCTGGTGCATTAACAAGGGTTAGAGCGCGAGTGATACCGAGTGATTGAGTTAATGAAACGGCCGAGACTCCAGCGACGCTGGGAATTTATGGCTTTGTGACCAAATGGGCACGGATACGTTTTACTGTTTTGTTGAGAATGTATTTTTTAGTCCTTGGCACCTAATATTAGAGACGCATCGATTCGTAATGCGTATTGTCACTGGACGGCGTTGGACGGGCCACATGTGGCCCGCGCCTTTGTGTTATGCATTTCCTCGAAAGCACATTAATTTTGAATAGGTATAAGTATACCTAAGTATCACAACTACAATATACCGACATAAAAAGTTGACAATATTTAATGATCCACACAATAATACGACAAATACTGATGCCAAATAATTTAGGTACCATGTGGATTTTCCCGTTTTCATTTCCTTTGTGTTTACGATTTAGTTCTAAATTTTTTAATATCTAATGCCAACGTCCATACCATGTTGAATACACCGGTTCTCGTCCGATCACCGAAGTTAAGCAACATCGGGCGCGGTCAGTACTTGGATGGGTGACCGCCTGGGAACACCGCGTGATGTTGGCTTTTTGCAACTTCATATTTTCCACACTGCGAACCTTTGTGGTACATAACGATCGTTTAATTGGCAAGTAAAATTACTGAAGAATACGTGAAATTTTGTATTCCTTTTGAGAATAAAAATGTCTTTAAACCTAACTTCAAATATTTTAGTAGGAATATTTTTGACCAATATTACTAACAGGACAGATTAAATTGTTTCGCTAAATCCTCTACTTGAAAAGAGTCTGCATGGTCCAAAATGCAGATAAAGTACAGATTATAAATGAGTACTATTAATAATGCATTGTACTGCTCTCATTAAAAATGTCACCAATTCAAGTGGCTTCCCTTTTTATCACAATATACTCTATCATCTTAAATTTAAAGTAGAAAATTGAGAAGTAAGAAGAAATTTCGCATTTAGAATGGATACAATAGTAGTGATATAATGCGTATTGAGATACTGTCCAGTAGTTAATGATGAAAATAACAAGTTCTTTTTGATGATTTTGTATGATTAATTATAGACATATTTTACTTTGTTATCTACGGCTGATCTTTGTAACTTGATACACAGTGTGGAATTATAGATACAAAGGAGTGTCCCGATTTTGATTCCCTGATGAATTTGGGTTTATACGGATGTCTTTTAACATTATTGAAACAAAGTTTCTTTTCGAAAGGTATCGCAGGGGATATTTTTGCGTGATGAAAATCCCGTCACACAAAATTCTTAAAAAATCTATAATGAAAGTCTCTCTTACTAGTCAACAGAGCGGGTACGCATGTAATCACGTATATAGATTTGGTATTGAACTTGTCTGAGCTAACTGAAGACAGCACTATACGTCTTAGCCAACGCCCGCTGAGTGAAATCACAAGTGAAAATATAAAATGGACTTTTTTTAGGTGTTATTGCAAGATTTGTTTCTATCTATCGTCCCACAACAACCACGTGTTTTTTATATAAGTCACGTGTTATTGTAAGTTATTACATATTTCGATATTTCGATTTTCATTCCAAAAGCAATCGTAGAATTAATTGAATAAGATAAGATAAGCGCGTCTTCCCGTAGCTGATGTTTCCACGAATCTCCTCGTTACTTATTAGAGATACTTCGAGCTTCGCTTACGTTCTTGGGTTGTGCTACGTTGTTGGGTTCTAATTACACAATTTATAATCCCAAACAGAGATTATACCCCCCTCGCAACAAATAGAGATGTGCTGATAACTTATAATCCTGCGCCTGACAAATGGTGTTAATAAGAAACCTGTCGCGGTGGGATTAGGCAGTGTTAATTGCAGTTTACCGCGCTCGGCGGTAGTGATGGGGCAGCTCCATTTATCGATAGTATGATTCTCATTGTTATGTTAAAAATAGAGTTCGTTTTTATCGCGGCTTTACTTTTTTTGCAATCCTTCGAGTCACGGTGACCAGTCCCAATCTATTGATACCCCACCATTTTAAGTCTTTCAATCAATATTGATTGCCAAAATGAACAGCATCAGTTTAAGAAGTTTGTGGTAGGGTTACAAAATAGTTAAATAAAAAAATACTACAGAACGTAAAACTTTGTCGACGCGTCACAAAACAGCAGCTTTGCCTCCGGAAAAATCATAATAGGTTTTACGGTAACGAAACTATGGTAAAACTTGGATAAAAGTGAATAAAAGTTTTATTCAGCGTGATGTCTGTGAATGATAAATCCCAATGAGTATGACTCAGACCTACAATTCCCATAATGATTACAAAGTTGATGATTGAATAATATTAAAATTGACTTGAGAATACGGATGCTTGCACTAATACTCGTATCTAATACTTAGATTATACATACATTGATGATTGTCAATGAATTAATCTAATAACGTTGATTTTACCTTTATCGACAACACGTGAACGTCACTAGAAAATAATTTAAAATCGGCATTACAACGGAGTGTCGTAAGCGGATTATTTCCAAAATTAAAATGGCGGTACGTAATTAAAATATGTCATAATATTTAAAGGGACCGCAAAATGAAATAGAAAATTGTTAGCAACGTCTACCCCGTACTTTATTACTTTAATAAGTTTGGATGATGTTGCTAAATAATAAGAGAATTGAGGGCTTTTGATAAATCATAGTAAGCTTTACTCTATGTAGGGAATAGCTGATATTTACTTAAATAATAATATGTAATAAGTAATTTATTTTATGTAAGGTAGCTTTATGTTAGGCTTAGTTTGCGTGAATTTCAGTTTTGTTTTTACAAATTTCGTGGGAACCTTAGATTTTCCGGTAGAAAAACTAGTCTCTGTAGTCTTTGTTAATTTAGAGCATTGAGTAACTATGTAGTACGTGTGAACACGCAGGGTATAATCTTTTTTCACCCAAATCATTTTAGTAGTCGCCAAGTGCAAGCCTATCTAAGTACTTACAATAAACAAGGTACGGTTTTATTTTAACTTCCATCAACGATTGAATAATTTCGCAATATCGCAAATTTTACGGTTTTACATGGCCGATACCGCAATATCGTGGTATTGAATAATTATACTCCCACTCTGTAGAAATTGTTTGTTTCATTGGATCCGTATGGAGTTAGACAGAGTGGATTGTGGTCATCGTGGATTGAAATATCTATAGCATGCGATATTGCATGCTCTCCTAACTGAGACGTATATCGAGTATCGACTATTCTAAACGAAATTTAAAGATGGTAGTTAAAGTTTGTATGTTTGCTGGGGCAAAGTTCTAAACACACTGCTTATTTCGATATCACTAAGATACATTTCGCATATTACGTCATATTTCATGTTAATAAACGCGCTGTGATTGGTCGTGCAGCAGACCAGATCTCTATCACGGTGATAGCCCACTCCGTCACTGACCCACTCTTATGATACAGAACGAATAGCGCAGATTTGTCTCACCGGCCGCCTCTCAATCATAACACGAGTGGTTTCGTTTAGGGTTGGGAAAGGATGTGGTTTCTGCTTCATCTATATTATATACTATTTTCTATCTTATATATTAATAAATATAAATTTAATTTTATAAATATACATCAGGACATTACACATATCAATCTAGTCCGATAGCTTGTGTAACTTACTAATTAACTTATAAATATATAAACATACTTAATATATATAAATGCAACAGCTGAAAACCACACCCAGATACTGGAAAACAGTCATGCTTATCACACAAACATTTACCAGTAGTGGGAATCGAACCCACGACCTCCAACGGAGATAGCAGGTTCGCTACCGCTACGCCATTTGGTCGTCGTCAGTGTATCAGTATTTGTTACCAAACTCCTCCGAAACGGCTTGACCGATTGTGATGAAATTTCCTGTGTATGTTATAGTCCAGTCATTTCGTAGGAAAAATCAAAAGTCGGTACACAATTTCGTGTAAATGAGATTCCTTGTATGCATGTTTTAATGTAGCTACATAGAAATATTTAGTGTTGTTGTTTTAGGGTTAATATTGTTTAAAGTTTATAGCACTTGCACACCATTTTAGCTTTTGCGTGCATTTTTGAAGCCGACTGTAACTATATTTAGTGCTGTTGTTTTAGGGTTAATATTGTTTAAAGTTTATGCATCACCCAGCGAATTAGCGCTCCAGTGCGATGCTGTTTAGCAGCCGTTATAGGCTAGTTATTTCTTCCAAGATATTAGCTTTGGATGCATATTTATAGGATAGCATCTTCGCAAGCATCATCATTTACCATCAGGTGAGAATTCATTCAAGTACTACCTTGAAGTATAACTATTCAACCGATGTTCAACGTTTATTTGTTAGGTGGTTAAACTTGACCGTTTTTGTTCAAAAACTTAAATTGTAATCCTCTCAGAAATCCATGTAAAACCAACAAAAGCCTTCATAATACGAGTTAATGATGTAGCAAACACAAACCAACATCGGGTCCCATAAAACTGATTGAGAAGGGTCCCGTACAAAAACAAACTCACTTTCAATACACCGCGGACCCCTGTCAGCGAAACAAAACGCTCTAAGAATGAAAAATGAAATCAAGTGGACAGTGCGTAGCGCGTAGTACGTGGAAACCACTGCGACTAGGGACTTGGGACATTTGGCCGCCGTAGCCGTGACTGGGACGTCCGTGTCACCAAGAACAAAAAGTAGCGACAAAAAGTAGCGATGTTTACTGTGGCGTTCGTCCATCGTGAGCCCATCTCGTCATCTTGATCTCAGCTATAAATAATTTCTTTCTCGGTGATATCCCAGTGACGGCTGCTGTGGACAAAAACGTTTTGTGTCGTACGCACTGTAATATGGCTTTATATACTTTTGATTTCACAGCTTATCTTAGCGAAAATATTTCACGACCTTGAATAGACAAATCACAAAGCACATTTATGAATCTTACAATTCTTACAATAAAAGTTTCTTTGTCAACAGTCCTGAAGATGTCAGGGCGAAACGACAAAACTCTCTCAGATTATTGAATCTCAAAGTTGAGCTTCAAAATTTTTAGTTTCGAATTACATTAGCAGATTTTGACAGCGTATTAGCGACCCGTAGGTTGCCTGAAAGATACCTTATAGTATGAGTGGCATTCTTAAGTAGAGCTCGTTGTCACTCTTATCAATGTGAATAAGATAACCATTATGATACAAAAACGACTATAGTACGTTTGAAATCATAAGCAACATCATTGACAAAAACTTACTTACTATTTGGGAATCATTGACTTGATCATCATTGATTGATTGATTTTAATATTGCAGTATTCATACATTTATTTATTCAGAGATATCAGGAATTGTGTCCAAGTCCGGACTATCGGCATCACCGCCGCCCTAGCTTGACCATCCATTTATCAGCGGCACTTAGCCGAATTTACATAAAATCCCGCGCATGATTAATGCGTACGTGATGCGCTGATACGTAGTGTTGTGAGGATTACTGTATAATGTACACTTGATTAATTATACCAGTAAATAGGACATACTGGACGCGCAATGGAAATGCAGTGTTTATTATCAACCTTGCTACTTGCCCTTACGGATGTTTTTAATGATCATTCTTGCCTAACCGTAAATCATAATGTGGTCTATAGGTTTAGAAACCAATTTAAGCCTTCATTAGCATCTAAGTACTCTGTTGGACGTAGAGTTTCCCAAGCACGCGTCACCACACTGTCCTCAGCCTTCTCAACCAGCCACTTCCGCCACCCGCTTTATATTATCGTCAATCCAACAAGCTGGACGGTCCAGCAATTTCTGGCTCCAACGGCCATCGCCCATATGACCTGCGTGACCTACACAGAGCCTTCTGCCAATTTAGTTTGCTTATATCGTTTGGGCTTTGTAGGTGACTTTGTTCTTCTGCTGATCTGAAGATTTCTGATTCTATCCTTCAAAGAAACTCCTAACATAACCCTCCCTCTCTTGTAGCATGCTGGGAGACTTTGGATCGAAACTTTCATGAGGATGAAATTAAAACTAATAATCTTCGATCTACCATAGTGTTAACTAGAGATAAAGAGGTAAAATACAGGGACTTGAATTCCAACCCTTTCTTAGCAGATTTTTGTTTCTACTTCTAGCAGACTTTTTCTTATTTCTAGCTCATATTCCTTTCACGCTCTCTATTCCTTTTACATCTATGTTGGGGTTGGCATATTGGAGGAAACAATTATCACAAGAAAGATTAAATTGTTTGAATCACAGGTTTAAATTGACTTATTAATCGTCAAAAACATAAATAATTCATTATATGTGTAACCTGATGAGAGGCAGAGCTTTGAAGTTCAAATACCAAAGCTATAAAAATATAAATTTCAATGTAGAAGCAGGGTCAAGATTTTATCATCAAACTGTAACAGATTTAAGGTAATCCACTGCCATACAAAGTGTCACAATATCTCCCTCATATAAATATGTATGGATGTGAGATTGGGTCGTGGATGAATGAGCGGGTGCTGAAGTGTCATCTACCGTTGGACCCTGAAGACAGATGGCGATGATCAAGGGCTCTTGTTTGGGAGGGGACCGTGATACTTATTGTTAGAAACATATACTCTAGGTAAGAAGGTATCGACTTCGGTTAACTTATTTATCACCGCCCAGCTTAAACTATTAGTAGGCATCAATTTTATAGAAAGCTGAAATTTTGCACAGAGTACAATGTAGACAAGGGATAAGAAAGGATAAAATTCCATAGTTTAAAAGACATGACATGTAATAAAAAAGTTTCATTCGTTTAAATAAATAAACAATCTGTCTGGAATGAGTATCTAACTTTTGAGTTTTATAAACAAATAAGTATTTTTTTTCCTTTTTTTATCAAGAAATTCCTAAAATATTTTGCCTAACACTGGCTTATGATCATGACTTCTTCCGCGTTTTGTAGCAGTTTTTAGGGTTCCATACCAAAATGGTAAAAATGGAACCCTTATGGTGAGACTTTCTCCGTCCGTCCGTCCGTCTGTCACACTCGATTATTTCAGTAACTATTCGAGCTATCGACTTGAAATTTCGAATAGTTACAGGTAATAGTGACCCGACGTCATAACAATCGTAAAAATTTGAAAATTGTTTTTATTTTTATTTAATAAGGGGGGAAAACCGGGTCGACAAAATTTTAAAATGAGATAAAAATATTGAGTGGGGCATCATATGAAAGGTCATTACTTGTGTATTCTGAAACTAATTTTTATTTATTTTTGTGCCTGATAGTTTTTGATTTATTGGGCAAACTGTTGAAAAAAATACCCCCCTTATCTCCTAAGTTTACCAATCAAAAAATCTGAAATAATTATGATCAATAGAAATTAACGTATATTTTACAGGAAAAATAAAATCAACTCACTGACTAATATACTTTTTTTGATAATAACAATAATCCGCCAAAAACAAAGTTACGTTTGCGGTTTGCCAACAAAAGTACCTACATGTAAATTATTATACTCGTAAATTCATGAACAAAAGTGATTCTTTCAATGTTTTACTTCTTTTATGGTATGGAACCCTCGGTGCGCGAGTCCGACTCGCACTTGGCCGGTTTTTTTTATTTCATACTAACCTTTTCCTGACAAACACTTAAAAAATAAGCCACCAAGGTTTTTAAGTGATACGCTTGGTTTAAAAAAAAAGTTTTTTTTTACATAATATTAGTACATTAAACACGTCTTCATCATAATTACCTACCAACTACATACACAAGCTCCTAAATCTATTTTTTAAAACATCACTATTGATGCGACGTGAAATATCCCCTCACACACGACAGTGACATATCTCATCCCTACAAGAGGCAAAGGTCCAAAGACATCTCAACAAAAGCACGACCCCACATATTCACACTGGCTACAACTACGTAATAGAGTCCTCTTAAAAGTTCCCCAAATTTATCACGAGTTGATGCTTTTCAAAATCAAATTCATTTTGAAAATATAATTTGGTAAAGAGAGTCAGCGAAAGGTTTTGCTAAGTAAACAAGGATATTATGTTTATATAGTGTTTTTAACATTCTGTTTAGTCCAAAGACTATCTTAAAAACAATCTGAAAAATGTACCTATTTTTTAATTGGCTAAGAGGTGGCTTTGAAAAAATTGCTCGTGAATATTAAATAATATAAGCCGTGAATAAGTTCCGGTAAATAAGAATTAGTTTAGCGAAGGTTATCAGATGGTGAGAGATTCAATGCCCCAAGGAACAAATACTTTTACACTAAAATTTTCTCTTTATAAACACGAGTTTGAGGCTTTTTCCAACCCGAAAATTCTCAGTTCCCACGGGATTTGTAAAAACTCGAAATTTACGCGGACATAGCTCGGGCAATTATAGTTAGTGACAAAAAAATAAATATATTCCTATACCTTTAAACGAGCAATTCTTGTATATATATTTCTATATAATCTGGATCTCGGAAACGGCTCGAACGATTTTCATGAAATTTAGTATGCAGGGGGTTTTGGGGGCGATAAATCGATCTAGCTAGGATTCATTTTTATAAAATGTCGAATTTACCAAAAAAAAAATACGACTACTGCTGCCATCTATTGGCCACCGAGCGAAGCTCGGTCACCCAGATATTACCATATTATATAAGAAAATATAGAGTGTAATAGCTAAAAGCCAGAAAATGTTTCAAGAGAGTACATTATTTCTCTCAAAACATTCTTTTTCACAAACAATTGTTCCTTTTTCAACGAAAAAGGGGACACACAATCTTACTTTTCATACATGACCATTGTATTGCTGAAGTAGCTATCATAATGTCGGTTAAGATGCAACTTTCTGCTATCAAAGGCTTGAGGGACTGAAGATGGCGGTTGTGTTGTTGACTTCAAGTTAATGTATTCTGGTGTATTGTTCTCGGCAGACGGGATTATGAATGCATTTGATGTCAGAATATTGCTGTGCGGTACTGAGACAGAAGTCTATATCGATTAGATTTATTTGAATGAGCAATATCATTAATTTTGGTAGAGATTACATCATGTGAGAGGTTTTGGCTGCAACTGTGTACCACCGTGCGAGCTAGCACGATGCTGTGTAGCAGCTGTGTGAAATGCTCCAGATAATAATCAATATTGTATAAGGATAATCCAGTAACCAATCAAGCTATACACTGCACAAAACAATGTTTTGATAAAATAAAAAGATCTTTAAACTGGAACTTTTAACAGTTTTAACATTTCAATAGATGGCTTACAGAAAAAAATGCATATAATTTATTTACTTAAATAGTATTTGCACAAAATATCTACCTAAGTAAATAAAAAACTTAGGTATTCATTCAATCACTCACTATCTATCCATCACCCAACCCAAAACTTTGCGCCCCTTGTAATAAGGAAGAATTTTTCTAAATTTTCACTAGATCACCCAAACGAAACGAGATAATAAGTACCTAACAGTACCTTATAAGATGTCTTAAGTAAATCTCTAACTTATACCATCAGTAAAATAATCATTATAATGGCGGTTAAACGTAAATTCGGGCTGCAAACAAAACTTAACCCATCTATTACAAGCCGAAAGCCGTCGGATTTGGTTCTCATGAATAAACGGTGACTATCGACAACTTGCCTCTTAGCAGATTGCGAACACTAGCTCCTAGCGACATGGTCAAAGGCAAAGGAACAAAACGTCGGCAAACTGGATGGTAAATAATTAATTTGACTAATGGCATAGTTTGTTGCAAACGTTTTGATATTTGTCACAATGCTCTTCGAGGATTGATCTCGTACCATTTGTGTTGCCGTACTTACTTACATTAGTTTAATGTTTGGGAGTCGCAGTAAACGGTCTTAGATCTTTGTTGATTGGAGATGGAAGATGTCTGGAAATAGCTTCTGTATTGCTATTCTCGAATATTGCAATTATAATTACTAGTACCTACAGCTGTATGGCATTTGTAATTGCCACGGAAAGCTGTCGGGCGCTCAAATCCAAGAAATTCAAAACATGTATGAGAGTGAAGCGTTGTCCTAATACAACGCGAATGCGCGATCATCGCGCGAATAAGCGATGCGACCATCGTTTGCTCGCGCGATAACAAAAACTGGGTGTCCTAATAGAACGCGACGCGATCATCGCGCGAATCGACGATGCGACCGAGGGATCCGCTTCGCTTCGCAGTTTGCACGTAGCATTGGCGCTAGCATGGATGTCAGAAACGCCCAGATTTTACTTTCTGGAAATATATGGATGACCTATTCTGCGAGTCTTGAAAGCAATGAAAAAAAACGAAAGTGATATGTTAAAAATGAGACCAATACGTGGTGAATTTCACAATCAATATTTTGATGTACGAGGAGGTGAGTCTGCATTTTATGATTATATTATGTCTATGCCACTAGAATCATTTGATTACATATGCAGCATAATCAGAGACGATTGCAATTTATTTTGCTTCCCGCAAACAAACTATAATTTATTGTACTTTATTATATTACTAGCTGACCTGGCAAACGTTGTTTTGCCCTTAAGGATATAAAAAAAATTGATAAATTGAGATTTAAGCTATCCTATCTTTTAAGTTAGAGCAAACTGCACCCTGTGTGCGAATTTTATTAAAATCGGTTAAGTGGTTTAGGAGTCCATTGAGGACAAACATTGTGACACGAGATTTTTATATATTAGATAATTATAGCGTGCGTTGCGCTATCTACAAATCATATTCCTAAAATGGTGGCCAACCGAAAAACTGGGATTGAAAATTTGGCCATTTTTTAGGGTTCCATACCAATTTGGTAAAAATGGAACCCTTATGGTGAGACTTTCTCCGTCCGTCCGTCCCTCCGTCCGTCCGTCCGTCCGTCCGTCCGTCTGTCACACTCGATTATTTCAGTAACTATCAAAGCTATCGACTTGAAATTTAAAATAGTTTTAGGTAATAGTGACCCAACGCCATTGCAAACATAAAACATTGAAAATTGTTTTTATTTTTATTTAAAAGGGGGGAAAACCGGGGCTTCGAATTTTCAAAATGATTGTTATTTCATTTTGAAAATTCGAAGCCCCGGTTATTGAGTGGGGTATCAAATGAAAGGGCGTTTCTTGTGTATTCTAAAACCGATTTTTATTTATTTTCTTACCTGATAGTTTTGGATTTATTGAGCAAACTGTCGAAAAAAATACCGTTCCCCCCCCTTATCTCCGAAGTTTATCAATCGAAAAATCTGAAATAATTATGATCAATAGACATTAATGTATATTTTACAGGAAAAATAAAATCAACTCCCTAACTATTATACTTTTTTTGATAATAACAATAAACCACCAAAAACAAAGTTACGTTTGCGGTTCGCTAACAAAAGTACCTACGTGTAAATTATACTCGTAAATTCATGAACAAAAGTGATTCTTTCAATGTTTTACTTCTTTTATGGTATGGAACCCTCGGTGCGCGAGTCCGACTCGCACTTGGCCGGTTTTTTTTTTTTTTGAAGTTGGCGTTTTGTGTCATCTGGCAGCCCTGTGAATGGCTGGCGCGAATGTCTGTTAGGACACCTATTCGACAGTAATATGCTTAATCGCGCATTCGTACGAACTAAGTTCGCGCGAATAGATTTTCAAACATTTGAATCGCGCAAAGCCATCGCGCGAATGCCAATTATAGGACACTTGTTCGAGATCTATGTTTGATCGCGCGTTCGTACGAGTAAAATTCGCGCGAACTTGCGATGATCGCGCATTCGCGTTGTATTAGGACAACGCCTGACAGTTTCTTGCGCGTAAGTCACGTGAACAATTTAGCAGACGGATATTGACAAATGTTTATTGAATTTCGCTTTATTTCAGCGATCGACAGCTATCTGCGACGAGCGCAAATATGTCTATAGCTGTGGCTGCTGTTTTTTAACGCCATTAAATTAGTTTAGCTTTCTGCTCTCCTTCTCCATGTGAACTTTTTATATCATTTAGTTGAGAGACACGTCTTTATTTTATTGCAAATTTCAAGATTTTTTTTCAAATAATAAATGAAAAGAGCCTTTATTTTACTCCCTTTCAATTTTTACATTTTTTGAAATATAACTTATTGTTTCTCTTTTTTATTTTATTTTTGTCTACGGCTCCGCTCGCGTAAATTTCACTTCTTTTTAGCAAACTTGCTGGTTGCGGAATTTATGTACTGTATGTGTTAATCACTGGTACAATCTATCCTCATTCCAAAATTCAGCTAAGTAATCAGTCAGTTAGTTGCGGCGTAAACGGAGTAACAAACATACATTCACACACAAAGCTAGTTTCAAATAGTACTTCGTTGAAATTCAGTTAACGCTATCCCAGTCAGGTTTAAACTAATATTTTCTTCTTGTTACTAGTGCTAGAAAACAAAGCGCCTATTGAAAACATTTAATATCCTTGTAAATGGTATGAATTCGGAGTTTGCATCACTTCAATAAATCGGCTCGACACTCATCGACTCTCAAACTGCCTGTTTTGAATTTCCTGAGCATTAGCAATCGGGATCTAAAGCACTTAGATATGGTTGGCTTGGTGTGGACACACGGCTCTCTAGAATGGCAAACCACTTCTGAGTAAATGACGAGTTTCCTTTCCTATGTGTGTTCCTTTGTATTGTTTATTGATGTACAGGTATGAACTCATGAAACTTTTCGGGGTAGTGCAGTGATGGCACACTTACCATCAGATAGAAGGACGTTGTCGTTGTAGGGTATTTTCAGAATTGAACAGACTGGAAAGCCTTCCGTGTCGATTAATTTATTATGCTTTAGATTTATACATACATGGTCGCTAAAGTATGTGAAGCATTCCTATTCAAACTGCCATGCGATTCTAAAAAAGTACTAACAGCATCTACGAAAAACTCTTGGCGCAATAATTGGTTGATCGAGATGCGTAGGCTCTAATGGTTAATGTTTGCATCATGGTATGTATCATCATGGCCTGTATGGACCATGATGGCATGAATGTCCATGGTAGGAAATGGCTTAACCCTACAAACTGTCAGCGTAGCACATTCAGTAGCGAGCTGAAAACGGCTCAGCCAATGATAAATAGTTTATGTTATCTAAACTCTGCACCAGTGAATTCCCATCGTCTTACGCCTTCATAGACTTGACATCTCGCCATAACAATAAACCTTGCCAATGGCGAGCATTTACATACGTATTGTTAAAACGCTCCGCCGTTTACAGTTCAGTTTCAAATGTATTGTTCTAGAGGTACCGAGCGAAGGTGCCTGCTTGATGAATAGCCTTTGAGTAAACTTTGAGGGAGGTGTTACAGTTTAGTAAGATACTCATAGTTTGCTGGAGTTTGAAGTTTGGAGTTTTGGACATCTTATCCTTCTGAATCGCTTTGATTAATATATGATCTGATAGTTCTATGATCAATTTTGATAATGATGTTAATACTAAGTGATATTGGTGTCTGAAATACCAAAGCTAGCCATAGTTGATGCATGCGTTTACGTACTAGTATCAAATCGCTTATAAATTCCAAAATTCAAGGGTTATTGAAGGATAGACGAAAAATTTACAAAAATAAAACCGTATTTAATTCAATGAATAAAACACTCTAAAGAAGACTAACGACCGTTTTCACCAATAAGCCGATAGGTTACAGTTTTCACTTACAACAACTGTCACCTAAGGGCTTAAGTGTCTCTTAAAATATTGGTGAAAACGAGCATAAGTTATGTGTTAAAACTAGACTAACCTGTAACGCTGAGATGAGACCAATCTGTAACGTTCATGCCTGTTCATGCAGAAGGTACGTTTTACAATTTTGCTTTGCAATCTCATACGGCACATTGCACTGCGCTCATCATCCTAAGACATCAGTTATTTTTTCTAAGTCTCATTTTGCCCAAAAATCACGTCGGCATACATTGACTCCATCAGTCCATTATAATTCTAACGTGGATTTAACTTTGAATAACGGAATATGCAGTGGTAACAACCTGGATGTACTCTGCAAAAAGAGTTTTGCCACCAGTACATTGTTTTTGTGTATATTTTAGTTGAAACCCAACTCTGCATTCCAGTGGCTTGGTACCCGCTATACCGCTAAGCTATTCCGGTAAGACTCCATGCAGGATTACAATATGTTGGCTATATTGGAAAATACTAGTCCGTACAATTGGGTATTTGACTCCAATTTTTTTATTACTTTATTATAAACTAGAATTAAAATAATGACGTGCACTGAAAAAACTAATTAAATCGAGCAAATAACAAAAAAGTTATAAGCATTTAAAGATTTGTGATTAGACAGAGATAGCAACATAAAATTGTGACGTCACACCTTACCAATGCCATAGTAGCTTCGTGCGGCTTCATACAAATTTTCGTTTTGCGAGAAGGGGATAGAAGATCCTCCCACTCCAAAATTTAAACGCCTGTAACTTTGTAAATCTTCGCTGGATTTTGATATTTCTTTCACTGCACGTTATTATTTTTATCCTAGTTTATAATAAAGTAATATTTTCTATCAAATTAAAAAGTAGTGTAAGACCCAATTAGATACAATAAAAGGACACCAATACTAACGATTATTTAATCAAAAATATTTATCAACAGTATAAAAGAAATTCGAATTACATTTTTTCCACAATAGATAAAACTCAATCAGTCAATGGTCTCCAAATGATCAATCAAAACTATCTACGAGTACAAAATCGGCTCAATTCGCTTGAACAGTTTTTATTTCTTCGCGCTTATATTTAGAACTGAAATCGTATTGTGAATCGGATCGAATCGATTTTGTAATCGTATTCATCATCGTCTTCCCATCATTCATTTTCCGTGCGTCATCGGAAGAGGTCGTCCGAGACACGTGACTGTGATCCATCAACGTTTCTTTAGTTGTACAATTCAATTTGAACATTTTGGTGTTCTTTGGTTCAAAAACACGATCATGATTATTTATTTTAACCATTACATGTTACGTACAATATAAGACTGGATATGTAACATGGCCTGTATTTTTTATGTAACATGCAAGGCTGATACAAGATGCAGTAATGCTAAGAATTCAATAGAGTTATAAGTTTTCGATTATACCCCGTCTATAAACTAAGAATCGAGTTATTGTTTATCCAACACCTTGTACT
This sequence comes from Coenonympha glycerion, assembly GCA_963855885.1. NCBI lineage: Eukaryota > Metazoa > Arthropoda > Insecta > Lepidoptera > Nymphalidae > Coenonympha > Coenonympha glycerion. The sequence goes on from OY979647.1 coordinate 2,812,424, forward strand.
AATCCTCTGTCGTAAGTCGTGACCGTACCTCCGTCTTTAAAGAAGTAATGTTGGAATACTGTTTTGACATTTTCATACTATGTTGGTATGAAAATATTAAAACAGTACTGCAACATTGCAGCAACTAAGAACTCGCAAAACCAGAGTAAAACAGCGATTTTGTAATCCCCAAAATCTACATTTTCTAGCATAGATTAATTAAACACAGTGGTATTTTAAGAAGTTAAACTAAGTGTTTAATTCGTAGTCAAATTCAATAAACGGTGTCACAATAGTTATCTGTCAGATTGGATTTCACATTTTAATTTAACGCAGAAATCTGCTTACAATTTAATTTTGATAAGCGCGAATACACCATAATTACAAATTCAAATACACAGAAGCAAATTTTTCAGAAGGGACAATATCAATAAATGTTTCAAACTTTTCCATCGTAAAAAGCATTACATCCTAATCCTAATCCTATCCTAATCCTAATATAATATTATAAAGGCGAAAGTTTGTGTGTATGTTTGTTACTCCTTCACGCCTCAACTACTGAACCGATTAAGCTGAAATTTGGAACATAGGTAGCTTATAACTCGGATTAAAACATAGGCTACTTTTTATCCCGGAAAAATCCGTAGTTCCCGTGGGATACTCAAAATACCAAATTTTCTAGAGCAATCTATAGCTACAGCTATAGATAGATTGTTCCAGCGAACTTGCTTCAAAGCATGTTTAAAGGTTGGAATAGGGAACGATAACGGGAAAATGACGTTTCCCTTAGGATTCATGAAAAAGCTAATTTGACGCAGGCTATCAAATAAATCACTATAAATGACTATAAATGTGAAAATGGCAACTATGTAGGTTCTGAACATAGCATTGTACGCATTTATCAAGTGTGTTTTAGTTGAACAAAGGGATATGGGATAATAATGCTATTAATAATAATGCTATAATGCTATAAATAATGCATAGTGCTATAAATGTGAAAATGGGTACTTGCATTATAGGTTCCGACATTAAAACTGTTTCGCTATTAGCATTTTGTGTTTTAGTTGAGCAATGAGATACAGGTTAATAATATTATAACTATGAAAACGGGTACCTATATGATATAGGTTCTGAACTAACATCTGTTTCGTTACTGACAATGTATGTTTTAGTTGAGCTATGGGATATGGTATAGTAATTAGTAATGCTATAAATGTGGAAATGGGTACCTACCCATAAAGGTTCTGAAAGTACAATTGTTTCGCTATTTATAATGTGTGTTTTGGTTAAGCAATGGGATACAGGTTAATAATGCTAAAAAGGTGTCCCTGTATAGTTTCTGATATTAGAACTGTTTCGCTATTAAAAATATGTGTTTTAGTTCAGCAATAGAATATGTGATAGTAATTTTATGCTATAAATGCGAAAATGGATACCTATAAGGTAAAGGTTCTGAAATTATTTGACTCTTAAGCGGATACGTTGATTTTATTTTCGTCCTTCTCACTCTTATGAATACGTTGATGGGTTAGGTTAGGTTAGGTTAGTATGCAGCGTTGCGGAAGAATATAACAGAAAAACGTTGTTTTACCTAATTACTTCAAAAACTAAGCCAGTTATTTAAATGTGGTTCTGAGCGTTTTTGGGAATTATTTTTCACCGATACATTAAAACAAAAATTACAATTATGTCCATCGTAGTTTTTGATGGAAATTAGAAAAATGGAGATTTTGGAGCAATTAGCAAAGTTAGGTTAACACATATGCTGTTTTTTTTCCAGAAAATCCAGGACTCCCACGGGATTTGTAAAACCCCGAAATTCACGCGGGCGAAGCCGCGAGCAAAAGCTAGTTTGTAATAAAATTAGTATTTTCATTGCATTACTTAATTCATAATGTACAGTTACTTAATTTATATCGAATACAATTGTAAAAGCTACGTGTAGTATCTGCGCCTACGAGTCGATTATTCTTGGCTCGAGAATTTATTAATAATTAATTCTAAATTGCTTCAAATCCGCCGTGCTATTCTGCAAAACAGCGACGAGCGTACATCTTTGCATCTATGAATTTGTCAGTTGTAATAGAGTACAATTTTGCATGCCATCTTCAGCTTGGCAGCTGTCTGGCAGCTGTTTCAGAGATGGACATTTTGTAGAATAGCACTGCTGATCTGGTGTCATGCGAAAGGTTTTCGACAGACTGTGTAAAGCACGCGATCAATCTATCGCTATATTTTCTAACTAGCTTTTGCTCGCGGCTTCGCCCGCGTGAATTTCGGGGTTTTACAAATCCCGTGGGAGTCCTGGATTTTCTGGAAAAAAAACAGCATATGTGTTAACCTAACTTTGCTAATTGCTCCAAAATCTCCATTTTTCTAATTTCCATCAAAAACTACGATGGACATAATTGTAATTTTTGTTTTAATGTATCGGTGAAAAATAATTCCCAAAAACGCTCAGAACCACATTTAAATAACTGGCTTAGTTTTTGAAGTAATTAGGTAAAACAACGTTTTTCTGTTATATTCTTCCGCAACGCTGCATACTAACCTAACCTAACCTAACCCATCAACGTATTCATAAGAGTGAGAAGGACGAAAATAAAATCAACGTATCCGCTTAAGAGTCAAATAATTTCAGAACCTTTACCTTATAGGTATCCATTTTCGCATTTATAGCATAAAATTACTATCACATATTCTATTGCTGAACTAAAACACATATTTTTAATAGCGAAACAGTTCTAATATCAGAAACTATACAGGGACACCTTTTTAGCATTATTAACCTGTATCCCATTGCTTAACCAAAACACACATTATAAATAGCGAAACAATTGTACTTTCAGAACCTTTATGGGTAGGTACCCATTTCCACATTTATAGCATTACTAATTACTATACCATATCCCATAGCTCAACTAAAACATACATTGTCAGTAACGAAACAGATGTTAGTTCAGAACCTATATCATATAGGTACCCGTTTTCATAGTTATAATATTATTAACCTGTATCTCATTGCTTAACTAAAACACAAAATGCTAATAGCGAAACAGTTTTAATGTCGGAACCTATAATGCAAGTACCCATTTTCACATTTATAGCACTATGCATTATTTATAGCATTATAGCATTATTATTTATAGCATTATTATCCCATATCCCTTTGTTCAACTAAAACACACTTGATAAATGCGTACAATGCTATGTTCAGAACCTACATAGTTGCCATTTTCACATTTATAGTCATTTATAGTGATTTATTTGATAGCCCGCGTCAAATAAGCTTTTTCATGAATCCTAAGGGAAACGTCATTTTCCCGTTATCGTTCCCTATTCCAACCTTTAAACATGCTTTCAAGCAAGTTCGCTGGAACAATCTATCTATAGCTGTAGCTATAGATTGCTCTAGAAAATTTGGTATTTTGAGTATCCCACGGGAACTGCGGATTTTTCCGGGATAAAAAGTAGCCTATGTTTTAATCCGGGTTATAAGCTACCTATGTTCCAAATTTCAGCTTAATCGGTTCAGTAGTTGAGGTGTGAAGGAGTAACAAACATACACACAAACTTTCGCCTTTATAATATTATATATAGCACTATAGCATTATTATTTATAGCATTATTATCCCATATCCCTTTGTTCAACTAAAACACACTTGATAAATGCGTACAATGCTATGTTCAGAACCTACATAGTTGCCATTTTCACATTTATAGTCATTTATAGTGATTTATTTGATAGCCCGCGTCAAATTAGCTTTTTCACGAATCCTAAGGGAAACGTCATTTTCCCGTTATCGTTCCCTATTCCAACCTTTAAACATGCTTTCAAGCAAGTTCGCTGGAACAATCTATCTATAGCTGTAGCTATAGATTGCTCTAGAAAATTTGGTATTTTGAGTATCCCACGGGAACTGCGGATTTTTCCGGGATAAAAAGTAGCCTATGTTTTAATCCGGGTTATAAGCTACCTATGTTCCAAATTTCAGCTTAATCGGTTCAGTAGTTGAGGTGTGAAGGAGTAACAAACATACACACAAACTTTCGCCTTTATAATATTATATATAGCACTATAGCATTATTATTTATAGCATTATTATCCCATATCCCTTTGTTCAACTAAAACACACTTGATAAATGCGTACAATGCTATGTTCAGAACCTACATAGTTGCCATTTTCACATTTATAGTCATTTATAGTGATTTATTTGATAGCCCGCGTCAAATTAGCTTTTTCATGAATCCTAAGGGAAACGTCATTTTCCCGTTATCGTTCCCTATTCCAACCTTTAAACATGCTTTCAAGCAAGTTCGCTGGAACAATCTATCTATAGCTGTAGCTATAGATTGCTCTAGAAAATTTGGTATTTTGAGTATCCCACGGGAACTGCGGATTTTTCCGGGATAAAAAGTAGCCTATGTTTTAATCCGGGTTATAAGCTACCTATGTTCCAAATTTCAGCTTAATCGGTTCAGTAGTTGAGGCGTGAAGGAGTAACAAACATACACACAAACTTTCGCCTTTATAATATTATTAGGATTAGGATTAGGATTAGGATAAAAAGTGACGTCTGCAGTGATCGCACAATTAATGACTGCGGACTAGATAATGGTAAGGAGACAAGCCTCGAGGCTACCACCAACGGAGGGACTATAGGTACCAACGGAGTGACTAGATACCAATGGAGTGAGTAGCTACCAACGGAGAAGAACGAACGGGTGACGTCGCTACCAAAAGTGTCGCTTCCAGCGTCTCTACCGCAACCGTCATGTAGGATTTGCCTGTCGCAAAGCTGAAACGGATCAGAGGCTTTGTTCGGAAGGCGACGCGCGAAACATTTACACTAATTGCGATACGATGCGATGCGGACCGTCGAATGCGGATTTGCGTCCGCCATTACGCCCGGCGCTCGGCGCGCTCAAAGTTTGGAATTAGTCTTTATTATTCAACTGCGTGAATACGAACGGTGCTCGTTATTTATTGGTGTGTTTTGTTTCTAGCCTGATTCATTGTTCTGGGTAATCTAAGAGGTTGCTTCCAGTTACTGAATTCCCTTAAAATTGCACGAAAATTGTATGTTTAAATACGATATAATAATTATAATTCCTATGCCCTTTAAATGTAAAAAAAATATTTTTTTTTATTAAAAGTACACTTTGGTAGATGTTGCCCATTGCCCATGTGAATTTCAGGTTTTTACTAAGATGTGCTAAGCTCAGGATTTTATCTATAGACTTCATTCAAAATTGCAGCAAAATCGGTTCAGTAATTACGGCGTAAAGGAGTGACAAATATACTACCACTTCAGTCATACTTTCGCCTCTATTGTATTAGTATGATTGATGATTGATTGATGATTGATTGATGAATTGATATTATTAACCACTCAAGGAGAGAGGTTGGAAAATCTAGAAAAACAAAACGATAAAATTCACCATCATAAACTGCTAAGTCATCTAATTATCCTTTACGACAAATATAAAATTAAATTAAGTCCTCACCAATATCTGACTCCAATGTAGATCTAATCTGAAATATTTTCAATAATATTTTCTCAACTCAATTCTATCGGTTATAAAGTACCCAGAAATCTGATCAACCCTAATTCTTCAACCTATTAACCGCAAGCTTTATCTTAAACCCTCTCACGTCCACTCGAAAACTATTTGTCCAATCCTAAATAATTCCGCCCGGAGAGAAAAACATCCAATTCGCTCAACGTCACGTAGCTTGCATTTAAGTTTATCGTGTCCGCGTCCAGGAATTAGTTGCGACGTTGATCGATGTCGGCGAGTTTGGCCGAAGTCGGTCTAATAGACCGCTTTCCGCGTTTGAGGGTTGTGAAACATATACTCACATGATTTTCAATTAATTGAACATTAAATTGCATAGACAAATATTGATACGAGTCGTTTAATATTTATTGCGTATATTTATACTAGCAGAAACCCGCAGCTTCACCCGCGCAAATTTTAGTTTTCCCTACACACGGTAACCATCTATTTTCCGGAATAAAAAGTAGCCTTTGTGCTAATTTGGGACGAAATCTGTCTTCATTCCAATTTTCAGCCAAAAAAATTCAGCAGTTGCGCCGTAAAGGAGTAGGTATATCTCCCGCATAAATATTTGTTTTCACTATTTCCGCAGTAATTGTGGATTCCCAGTACCATATCTATTAATCTAGGATATAATCTATCTCCGTTTCAAATTTCAGGCAAATCTGTTCAGTAATTACGGCGTGAAGGAATATTTTTGCCTCGTGAATATCAGCTTTTCACTCGTATTATATCAACCATGGAATTTTCCGGGATGAATGGTAGCCTATGTAATAAACCGAATCTCCTTACCGAATTTTAGTCATTTCAGTTCAGTAATTACAGCGTAAAGTAATACTTTTTGCGCGTGAACATCAATTTTTCAGTTTTCCCGCGGAAACCATGGATTTTTCTGGGATGAAAAGTAGCCTTCGTATTAATCCAGGATATAATCTATCTTTATTGTGAATTTCAGCCCTATCAGTTCAGTAAATACGGCGTGAAGTAGTATTTTTCGCGTATGAATATCTGTTTTTCTTTTTTCCTGCAAAAACCATGGATTTTTCCGGGATAAAAAGAAGCCTATTTATTAACCCAGGATATAATCTATCATCATTCCAAATTACAGCCAAATCGGTTGTGCACTTGCGGCATGAAGATTTTTTTCCGCCTGAATTTCGGTTTTTTTACTAATCCCACGGGAACTATGAATTTTTTCGGGACGAAAAGTAGCCTCCGTATTAATTCAGGATATAGTCTAAGTTTGTTCCAAATTTCAGCCATATCAGTTTAGTAATTACGGCGTGAAGAAGTATTTTTCTCGCGAGAATATCGGTTTTTCACTTTTCCTGCAAAAACCATGGATTCTTCTGGGATAAAAAGTACCCTATTTATTAACCCAGCATATAATCTATCTCCATTCCAAATTCCAGCCAAATCGGTTGTGCACTTGCGGCATGAAGATTTTTTTTCCGCGTGAATTTCGGTTTTTTACTAATCCCATGGGAACCATGATTTTTTTCGGGACGAAAAGTAGCCTTCGTATTAATCCAGGATATAGTCTATCTCTTTTTCAAATTTCAGCCATATCAGTTCAGTAATTACGGCGGGAAGTAGTATTTTTCCCGCGTGAATATCGGTTTTTCCCTTCTCCTGCAAAACCCATGGATTTTTCCGGGATGAAAAGTACACTATTTATTAACCCAAGATATAATCTATCTCTATTCCAAATTTCATCCAAATCGGTTGTGTACTTGCGGCGTGAGATTTTTTTTCCGCGTGAATTTCGGTTTTTAACTTATCCCACGGGAACCATGAATTTTTTCGGGATGAAAAATAGCCTATATGGTAATGCAAGATATAATATACCTCCATTCCAAATTTTAGCCAAATCGGTACAGTAGTTGCGGCGTGAAGCCGTATTTTAACTTGATAAAATCCAAACTTCGGACCCCCGTTTCACCCCTTTAGAGGGTGAATTTTGAAAAATCCTTTCTTAGTGCACCCCTAGACCTCACAAGGAATATGTGTGCCAAATTTGGAGTCTCTAGACCCAGCGGTTTGGGCTGTGCGTTGATATGTCAGTGAGTCAGTCAGTCAGTCAGTCAGTCAGTCAGTCAGTCAGTTTCTTCTTTTATATATATAGATTCGTTTAATATTTATTGGGATTCACCAACTTTTGTTAAGTGTCGGAAAATTTATTCACAAGTTTTATCTTTGAGACTTGAAATATAGTAAGAAAGTATCAAAACTTACGTTGTTGGTTATCCAAAACTCAACAGAATGTAGTGAGTAGTGACACAGAGCATAAATGTCGTATTTAGACAGGACTCTACGTTCGAACCCCAGAAAAAGCAAAATACAGTAGTTTTAAATTGTTATACGAAGAAAATGCCAACTAAGTATTGTTTATAAATTGTTTTAAACACTTTACTTTTTTTGACTTAATATACTATCAAAATACTTTCGTTCCCATAATTTGAATATATATTCTACTAACGAACTTTAAATTAAATCGTCCAGAAGTTCACACACTCAAAACATTGCAAATTTCTCATTACAGCCAAATCGGTTGTGCACTTGCGGCATGAAGATTTTTTTCCGCCTGAATTTCGGTTTTTTTACTAATCCCACGGGAACTATGAATTTTTTCGGGACGAAAAGTAGCCTCCGTATTAATTCAGGATATAGTCTAAGTTTGTTCCAAATTTCAGCCATATCAGTTTAGTAATTACGGCGTGAAGAAGTATTTTTCTCGCGAGAATATCGGTTTTTCACTTTTCCTGCAAAAACCATGGATTCTTCTGGGATAAAAAGTACCCTATTTATTAACCCAGCATATAATCTATCTCCATTCCAAATTCCAGCCAAATCGGTTGTGCACTTGCGGCATGAAGATTTTTTTTCCGCGTGAATTTCGGTTTTTTACTAATCCCATGGGAACCATGATTTTTTTCGGGACGAAAAGTAGCCTTCGTATTAATCCAGGATATAGTCTATCTCTTTTTCAAATTTCAGCCATATCAGTTCAGTAATTACGGCGGGAAGTAGTATTTTTCCCGCGTGAATATCGGTTTTTCCCTTCTCCTGCAAAACCCATGGATTTTTCCGGGATGAAAAGTACACTATTTATTAACCCAAGATATAATCTATCTCTATTCCAAATTTCATCCAAATCGGTTGTGTACTTGCGGCGTGAGACACAGGCAGTGCTCTAATTGGATTATTCCACTGCAATATTAGTTCAATATCCTGGCAGTGTCGTACAGTGACCCTTGCACCTTGGACAATCGATGGGACCCCTCGGCCTCGCCCGAGGCGTGTAAGGGTTGGATTTATGGGGAATATACTTATAAAAATATTTGTGTGATTTGTCAGATATTGAAATATTTGTATTGATTTGGTAAAAGTTATCCATAAAAACATTCATTTTTTTAGTTCTTAATTGCACCAACTTTAAAGGCAAAGCTAAGAATTAAGTAGATACACATTACATATTTGGTAAAAAACCAAAACCGTTTTTACAAATGCTCTACATAAGATATAGAAAAAATATCATATTATTAAAAAGGTGCATAGTTTATGTTACTACGGTTTAAAAACTGTGGAAGAAATTATGATTAAAAAAATTTTTTTTTCAACAGTAATGGTGTGGTCAAAAACTTTTACTTTTTCAAAACAATTCTCAATATGGTGCCGCTATACTTATGTGTTTACAAAGTTTTATCTAAATGAGCGTCCATTAAGAATCCTATCATTCACATATCCCGTCCGCCGCAACTTTGCCCATCAACCAGTTTATCGTTTGATACAAAATCATGGCCGATGTAGCTGGCATCATAAATCTTCGCAGATGTATGTAAATTTCCGCCCGATACATCGCTGGTCAAGCGCCGGGCCATCCATTAGTCGTGAGTTCGGGCCACGGGCCATCAGTCATTCGCGGCGAAATTTGAATTCTTCGTCCAACTGTTTCATTTTATTTCTAGTTTCAAGAGTTTTGTATACTGTAAAGTGTCTTGTCACATTATCTTATTATGGATAACTAGTATTGAGTACAGGATTTTTAGGGTTCCATACCATATGGTAAAAGTTATTGGTAATAGTGACCCGACGTCATTGCAATCATAAATATTTCAAAATGATTTTTATTATTATTTAAAAGGGGTAAGGGGTATGAGATAACAATATTGAGTGGGATATCATATTAAAGGGCGTTACTTGTGTATTCTAAAACCATTTTTATTTCAAATGTCAAAAAAATACACTTACACCCCCCTTTTCTCCGGAGTTTATCGTTCGAAAAATATAAAATAAATATGATCAATAGGAATTAACGTAATATATTTTACAGGAAAAATGAAATGAACTCTACTTTTATACTTTTTTGATAATTAAAACAATAAACCGCAAAAAACAAAGTTCCAAAAGTACCTATGTAAATTATACTCGTAAATTCATGAACAAAAGTAATTATTTTTAATGTTTTATTTTTTTTATAGTATGGAACTCTCAGTGCACGAGTCCGACTCGCACTTGGCCGGTTTTTTTTTAATAAGAAACGTTTTTGTCATAGCCAACCACGATGGCCAAATGTGGATTGGTATGTATTTACACACCTTTGATAAAATTGTGGAGAAATCAGCCACAACGCAATTAATAACGAGACTGAAGTAATTTTAGATTGTTACTGTATTTTTACATGCTTTATATGCGAATATAGTTGTATTTAAGGTTTTTTTTTCTATGGTCACTTCGTGGGATTATTATGTTTAGTTGATAAGTTTTATAAGGTACCTATACTTAAATGGTCTCTATATAATACAGTCAATTGTAACTTGATAAGATGAAATTCTTTTTTGTATTATAGACAAGGAATAAGAGAGAGAATTTTGTGAAATTCTCGCAGGATCACCTCGGGAAGCAGGGATAGTATTTGAAAAAGTGGGAATCGAATTCCCGACCTTTTCAGTTTGAATTTTTTTACAACTCGATCATGATGATCGTATAGGGCTCAACAAAAACAGCATTACAAGAAATATAAAATTTGAAGTGACGGTTGACGTGGTGAGATCTTATTACCGATTTAATGACCTCCAACCTTCCTTCAGGCGTTGGATTCCCATCCTAATTGGCAGATTACCCCGACATCTGACGCTTTGTTTTTCAGAGGTTTTTTAGCAATTCAAACAAGGATCCGATCGTGACTCGAGACTGAAAACTTCAGAGATAAGTCTTACGTAATTGCTCTCGTTTTTTAACGACCTTATCTGATTTTTGTGCACCACCATTTGTTTTGTATGCACTGAAATTTCAACTCTAAGTCTAAATTTTCTGGGTTGGTTTTTGAGAAGCAAGCGTGAGATCTTTTAACTGTTTCCAATGTGTGGACATCCATCAGGATGGACGGTGGACAAGCGTTTTGTGGAATAGGAAATCGGACGGTGGACCGAACGTTTTATATCGTAGCGATTTACGGTGTTATTAATAGCTAGAGAACGGTGTACGAAGAATTTGTTCATTCGTCCCGCGTCGGTCGAAATTCAATGGTCTTTCCGACAATTCTACTATTTTAGACGTTTTCACAATGAGACAGTTTAAATTAAAACTCTTCGATACAAACATAAAATATCAAAGTACATATATTAAGAAAAAAATTTACAAGGTTATTTTGCTTTATCTTCTTTACTCTGGTAATATATCAGGTAAATATTATGCGTGACACCCAGGATCATACACATCCTACAAAATATTTTTATTTACATAATAATGTTTCACGACTCCGGAGCATCGTCATCCCAACAGAGTGTATTGCACAAGCGGGTTTCATAATTTATGAGACAAGTCAACATTAGATTTTCTCCTTGAAATGAAAATCTTTTCGTGTTTATTATATTCTGACTGTGTCATCAATAAATAATACAATAGCGATTCAAGAGTTGTAGTATTCCGGACCCTTTATAGCACCTACGATCCGTAACGTCTATCGGTGCTACGAGATACCCGTAGCAGGCTCGTAGCTCATTAGTTACATTTCGCTAAACGCCCTATTAAGATAGCTCGATTGATCAGCAAAAAAGGTACGAAATCAAACGAAAATCAAGAGATACTATTGGTGTAGGTCATTTTATCTCATGCAACGTCCGCAGTGGGAGTTGAAGAAGAGAGGCGTTAGAGACCGCGCCGGAGTGGCATTTCTTAATAAAGAAGGCTGTCACAAAGTTTGAGGAACGTCATCTCTTTGATTTTGATGCTAAACACCTGGTCAAAAAGAACCTTCCAAGAGTCAAAGCCTTCCTACCCTTATAGATAATATTATGGTTCAGTTCAGTTGTATTATGCGACGTGCAACAGGGTCTTCAAGACGAGATGTCACATAATATCCTTATGCCAGGTTACCGTTGACGGACTCCTCGTATAAGAAAGATCATAGTATAGGAGCTTGCATTCCTATAAAAATTTACCTTTATTTGCCTACAAATATCTGTGGTTGGCGCCAAAAGACATGAATATGTAATAATCACAGCACCAAATATTTAAATAATTCATACCCGAAGAGGGATACAGTGTATGCAATTAATACACATTACAAGTGATCCGTGCGACATGCATGTATGACAGTACATGGTGTTATAAATTATGTATGTTAACACTTTGAGAGCAATTACCAGGTTTCCATTACATAACTCAACGATATCTTACTTGGTGGTAAGTAAGTGTGGATACAAACTCGTTACGTAATATTTTACGCCTCGAATTTAAAAAGTATACTTTTCTTGAGTTGGATATTTTTCTTACAAAATGAAGTTCACTGAAAACCAATCATTCTGAGAAGGTCGATAAGTAGGTAATAACAATAATAGAAAGAAAAAAAAAAAACATTTTTCCGGCACAGGCGTTATTTGGCTTACAGATAATAATTATTATGACATAACCAATCGCAGCAAAATAATTTATGAAAACTACAAAACATATTATAAGAACACAAAATAAGAGCATATGTCAGTGAACGAAGCTGAAAGGGTCCAGTAGTACATTCAGATAACTTGTAGGAAAGCTAAATTTTTGGATAAAACATATATACATACTCTATTAGGTAAAAAAATATTATTGCGAAATACTATTGCAGTACCTATCCTGTCCAGATTTGCCCTATTATAGATAAAATGTATGTATTTATATGTCTGGTAGGACAATTACTGTGGATAGGCTAGGGCATAAATGACAGATTTTGGGTGTTTTTTAACACACTACAAAGTAGTTCTTGGCTGCAATCTCACCTCATGGTAAGTAACGATGCAGTCGAAGATATTATCGTACTAACTTGGAAGGAGTTACGGTACGGTAAACCTAAAGGTTTCTACACAGCATCGCATCGGAACGTTACTCATAAATCGCTTGGCTGTGCGTCTTTGCTGACAGGGTAGTAACTATAGCCACGACCGAAACCTCCCACCAGAAACAACATGAAACGTAAGTAAAACATGGGGATCAATGCATAAAATATACCCAACGAAAATTGTCAGGAAGTCCATACTTTATTATCATTCTGAACCTATGTCCACTGCTCTAATAGCGGTCTACTGAATAATAATCAAACTCACATAAAATTTCAATAATGGCCCCGCTAACTGCCTTCCCATGCAAATCCGTACGTACGGTGCTAAGTAACTTTGTTCACTAACTTTTAATTGTTTTGCGGGGGCTCGTAAATTTTAACACTTCATTTATTTAACATTCATTCGATTGTCGCCGCCCGGACTTCGGTTTAGACGTTGTTTTTCGCATCTTTGCATAATTTTCATGCAAGAAATGAATTTCTTTAATAATTTTCCTTTTTTTTTAATTAAAATTTAACAAAATTTCTAGATTGAGATTTCTTATGTTTTGACATTGCAGTTTTAGTTTACTAGGTAAAAAGTTAGTGCACTATAAAAATACGAAAAATAATTTACTATTTTGAGCAGAAAATTAAAAAAAATACTTTAATTGCAATATACCTACCCGTATTTGCCTACTTGAAATAACTGGGATCGGAAAAAAGAATATAAAATACGTCTTCATAGAATTCATTTATTATTATTATTCATATTGTTTGCGCATCTATTTTAAGTAAGGCATATTTAATAATTTTTAGGCAAGGCAAGTTTTTTATATAGTTCTTGATTATTATAAGGTCAGGTAATCAGGCACTACATAACAACAAGAAACTTTGGAGAAGCAAACATAGAGTAAGTAACATTTAGGTTGAATTGGAATAGAGTGCTTCAAATTCACCATCAGGAGCCTAAATGCAACCTGTAGCAGCTAAACGTTTCGCGGTAATGAGTTTAAGCTGTAAAATACGACTGTTTGTTCCTGAATTGTAAACGGTACGAATTAGAGTCGAATTGGAAACGCATTCCATTTCTCCCAGTGACACATTTAGTGTTGGGGCACACCTAAGTAACTTGCAGTCACCAAAAGTTCGGCATCAGAATTAGTGGTAGTCTATTGGCATGATACTCATAATGCTAACTCTTACCGTATACTATAAGCATACTTTTTGGGACTGAAACTACGCGAGTAAGTATTTTAATAGATACGTAACCGTTAATTATGACTTCCGACCAAGAGCCTGTTTCACAATCACCAGATAATCTTTATCTATCGAGATACCGCCAGGTAAACTTTATCGAACGAATAAACTTGACATTTTGACAGATCCCCAATACAAAAATTGTCACAACATGAAATATACTTGCTGGATAAAGTTTATCTGATGATTGTAAAGGCCCTAAGAATTTATATTAAACGAATATTAAGAAAATGTTCAGAATATCTGATTAAACCAAACCGAATTTATTTTGATTTAATCTGCAGCAGAAACCTCATCAGATTAACATGTATTGCACCAAAAAGATACGAACAAAAGGAAAGAAACCATCTTGGTCTGTGTCCAAACCAGACCACATAAAACAGTGGAACGCATTCTGGTAAATTGTGTGGACTAGTACTAATAGAATTCGCTGAGATTCAATTTGAATTGGATTTTCGCGTCCTTTGCCTAGCAACGAAGCTGTTTTATTCGTACGAGACAAGCATTTGTTCCAAAAACCACACGAAACCTCCAGCACAAAGCCCAGCTCATAATAATTGTGACCACGTTCTAATCAAATCCCGGACAAAACACAAAGAGACATTCCTCTAGTTCTTAAGGTAGGCGCCCATTTACTAGACCGTATTGGCGTATTAATATCTGGAACCCTTAAAAAAAATAAATTTATTAACTATTTTATTTTTGAATTTACCAGGCTGCCATTGATTTCTTCAAAATGTAAAGTAACTTTCGCATTAACGTGAACTCAACGGGTCTGCCCGCGAAATTCAAAATTTTCATGGTTTTTTGCAATTTGTACGCTAATTAGACATGATAGGCTTATGGCAATCAATTTGCGAGAATGGCAGTATCATCTTTACATGATTATATCAAAATATTTGCATAAAAATGTGTATCCTAGGAAATTAGTCCGAGTATCGAGTTTTATGTGAGTAACTCGCAAATCTTGGACTATATTCTTTAACTCGACACTTTCGAGCAGAGATTTTTATATAAACACGTGAAGAAGATATTGGGATTATCGCAATTTGACAGCCATAAGCCTATTATGTCTTATTAGCTTAAAAATCGCGAAAAACCACGAAAAATTTGAATTTCGCGGGCACATCCGTGGTGTGCTCCTTAATTCTTAATATTCTTAAAGTTAAATATAGTTTAGTTACTATATCTACTGTTAGTTACTCATTTAAAATTTCACTGTTACAAACATTATGCATCTTTACATTTAGAAACATTCATGAAACCCTCGGAAAACTCCGCATAGGATTTTCATATTAGAGATATTTTCAAAAAAATAAGTTGTAATTTTTAGAACTATGAATATTATATTATTTAAAAATTTAAATTATTTAAATTGAAACTCTTATTATTAACTTTTTTACAGTGGAACAAATTCAGATCAGCTAATACTGTCCTGCTGACTGTGAGATTTAGATCAATTTTATGGTGGCATATTTTTCCGAATTACATAGCGGGATGAGGTCCATAATGATCAATGGACATTAGACACCTAGCTTTAGCTTCATCATAATCCATTCCGTATAATATAATATCAGGTATATACTATTTATTACAAAGCTCCTTTCGACAGTCCGAGGGAAACAAAGACGGCCTTTCAGCATTCCGCCTGACCATTGTCCACTTTGCTGCGGGCAAGACTGACCTAACCATTTGAACGTGAGCCCTGTCATTCAATTTATTGCCTTCAATAACGTTTAGCTCGCTCCGTAAAGTTAGGCGCGCCTGATACCAACATAAACTGGGTAGGATCCGGTTTAAACCAGATGTAAGGGGAATGAACTGGTATATTATGGGATATAGGAACAGGATGCGGTTTCCGTATATGAGACGGTGACATCTGATACGAGAGGTGTATAGGCGTAATACTGCTTGATAGCGTTGGGATGCAAATACCGTTGTATATGCATTTGGCATTATTAAATTTAGAAAGAGCCTCGTTGCTCTAGTTGTTGCAATGTTCAATCAGAGATTATGTTGTACTGGCTTCGGATTTAGAGGTTATATAGTAATAGAAACTTTGTACCGCTCTGTTGTCCTTCTATGTGTTATATTGTTAGATTCAAATGATGGTAAAGACAGACATGTGGCACTCGGAGACTGCCGCAGTAAAGCTATTGCATAGCATTTTTTATCAACTTCTAACTCCTATAATAACTAACACCCCCCATGGAGTGGGGGTGTTAGGTTATTTTCGTTACGGAATTTCTGGATTCGGTCTCCACGCTCAAGGCCCGCGATAGAAGCTATGCAATAGCTTCTCTTAATTGCAGTAACCTGGTGTTGGACAGACCTGTGTTAACTGTGAATATGTTTGCTAAAAGTTTGGTGTCTGAATTATTATTCGATTTATTAACGTTTATTAACGTATTAACGTATTTATTAACGTTAGGTGAGGCATGCCCTTTCTGTCAACCTTACTCTCTTACTCATTCTAGCCGCAAATATTATAAAAATTTAGCTGATTTGGAATGATTATGCAGGATTGATGATAATCGAATTTAATGCGCATGGAGCCGCGTGCAAAAGCCAGTATTTATTATAATGTTTTCAAATAGACTGACTGATTGCAAAATTACTGAAATCTTACTATCACAAACAATTGCTCTCAATATTTTTTTTCATAATTAATACCTATGTTGTTCTAAATGTTCAATCTACATATCCATGCGTGAAATTTAATGATCTCGTTAGTCCGTATGCATAACATTACATAGGTACATAATTTATAGCCGATGACTGACATAAAATAGGAACCGTACATAAGCCTAGATCAATACCTAAGTTAGGGTTCGACGCTCATTAGGAATTAGAGAGTGGATGCCTATATGCGGATAGCGACATTTAATTAGATCTGTAACCGGAGGCGAAATGGACAGATCGACCGTGCGACCAGCGATTTGTGTTTGATAAATGTGAATAGTTCAGTGAATAGAGATTCTGTATAGTTACATTGATTGAAGCAGTGATACCTCAGTGGTTCTGACCTTTGCCTCTCATAAGGTGGTCGCAGGTTCGAATCCAGGGCATGCACCTCTGACTTTAACGAGTTATGTGCATTTTTAGGAAACTTAATATCACTTGCTTAGCGGCGAAGGAAAACAAGTTGTGTGAAGCCCGCCAACCCGCACTTGGCCAGCGTGGTGGGCTATGGCCAAACCCCTCTCAGTCTGAGAGGAGACCCGTGCCCAACAGTGGGACATAAAAAGGGGTTGAGAGAGATAGTTAGAAGGTGTTACAGTTTGGCTTACGTGACCTTTATTTCACTCTTACACGTGTTGAATTTTCAAATATCTTTTCTCAGCGGATACCTACGACACAATAGCCTATCTGTATCCTAAACTTCAGTCCGATTCGTCCAGTGCATTAAGCTGTTCTGTTGTGTGATATTATAATCAGTCAGTATTCACTAAGTTACCTTCCTCGTTTGTTGAACTTTAATTAAAATAAGAATATTGATGCAACATTTCCACCAATCACATAACTATATCACTATTAACGAAACACAAGCCATATCCCCGTCTCCAACTAGCAACTACATCTGCCTCAATACCCCATAATCCGGGTCTAAATCACTCGTAAGAAGTCCGCACTTTGTCTTCCCACGATGACAGTTTTATGACCGAGCGCGGTGTGAACACATAAAATATTAATACACAATTTGTCCGAGTGGCCGTCTGTTAATCTACTTTTATAGAGGTTCAGGAGGATTAATTATGGTGGAAAGAATATACGAAAAGTGGCAGATTTTGGGTTTTTTTTCGTGGTGAGATTGCTTTTCGTTCGCGAAATAAGTACCTCTGAAAACTCGTTACTTACAATGACTGTGTACTTATCTCTCTTCAAATCTGGTTTGTTTTCACGGTAAAGGAATACATAATTACAATATATATAGCTGCTTGTGCTGACTGACTCACTGATTGATCACCTCTCCTGAACAATTTTGTATGAAAAATTTTTTTTTTACTAAGCATTTCGTAAAGAAAGGAAAAAATCATTAAGAACAAAAATACGGAGAGAGCTGATGATTGAGGATTTCGAAGACGGGTGAAGAGCACGGGGAGGGTATTGAAGATAGGTGGGGGGTGCTCGACCAAATGTCATTTGAAACGTCATGCAATTGCCAGTGAGTTGAAAAAAAATTCAAAATGGCGGATTCAAAATGGCCGCCATTCGAATTTCGTCGATATCTCGGAAAGTATAAAAGATGGAAGACCGGTTTCTTGACAAGAGTTAATCAGGACCCGAAGGTCTACGCGATGATTAGAAAAAAAATCCAAAATGGCGATTTTTTTTTACCATAGAAAATGTATGGCGAATTTCGAAGGGATTTTTTATGGGCGGGAAGACAGCACGCGGGCCACATGTGGCCCGCGCCCACACGCACCCTACTAGTTAATATATATATAGCTACTCGTGCTGATTCACTGATTGACTGACTGACTCACTGATTGATCACCTCTCCTGAACAATTTTGTATGAAATATTTTTTTTTCAATTACCATTTCGTATACAAGAGAAAAATTCATTCGGAGGAAAAATACGGAGAGAGCTGATGATTGAGGATTTCGGAGACGGATGAAGAGCACAGCCAAGGGTATTGGAGATAGGTGGGGGGTGCTCGACCAAATGTCATTTGAAATGTCATCCAATTGGCAGTGAACTGAATTTTTTTTCAAAATGGCGGATTCAAAATGGCCGCCATACAAACTTCATCGGTGTCCATCTCGAAGAGTATAAAAGATGGAAGAGTGGTTTCTTGACAAGAAGTGATCAGGACCCCATATTCTATTTGATGGATAGAAAAAAAAATCGAAATGGCGCAATTTATTTTTTCATAGAAAATGTATGAGGAATATTGAAGCGACCACGAGTTGTAAAACATGAAGTGCTTTGATGCGGTTTTTTGGAAGACTACAAGAGAAAAATATGGAATGAGGTGATGATTGAGGGTTTTAAAGACAGTCAAGGAGCATGAGCAAGGTATTATAGTTAGGTGGGGACTGCTGAAACTAAAAATACTCGGAACTTCACGCAATTGGCAGTGAGCTGAAAAAAAACCAAAATGGCGGATTCAAGATGGCCGCCATAGAAATTTCGTATTGTTCTCTCTCGGAAAGTATAAAAGATAAGAGAGTGGTTTCTTAGCAAGAGGTACCTAATCAGGATCAGAAGATTTACGGGATGCATGGAAAATAATTCACTGTGGCGGAATTTATCGTTCCATGGAAAATTTACATACTTACTATGAGAAAAGACTATGATCTAGGATTTGGATGATGATTGAGGAGCACTGTCATGCTTTTAAAGATAGTTAAGGGCTGTTCGAATAAAAAATACGCTGAACCTCATCGGATGAGGTTCAGCGTATTTTTTTTGTTCGAACTGCCCTTAACTATCTTTAAAACCATGACAGTGCTCCTTGGTCATTTTTCCAGCTCACTGCCAATCGGATTCCAATGGACGATGGACATGACGGCGATACCTTGATGGGCGGGAAGACTGCACGCGGGCCACATGTGGCCCGCGCCCTCACGCGGCCTACTAGTTACTATATATATAGCTACTCGTGCTGATTCACTGATTGACTGACTGACTGATTATCACCTCTCCTGAACAATTTTGTATGAAAAATTTTTTTTTCACGGATGGGGTCTTATAGAAGAAAATAATAAATCAATCCGAGGAAAAATACGGAGAGAGCTGATGATTGAGGATTTCGAAGACGGGTGAAGAGCACGGGGAGGGTATTAAAGATAGGTGGGAGGTGCTCGACCAAATGTCATTCGAAATGTCATGCAATTGGCAATGAGCTGAAAAAAAGTTCAAAACGGCGGATTCAAGATGGCCGCCATACAAACTTCATCGGTGTCCATCTTAAAAAGTATAAAAGATGGAAGATCGGTTTCTTGACAAGAAGTGATCAGGATCCGAAGGTCTACTCGATGGATAGAAAAAAAATCAAAATGGCGGAATTTATTTTTCCATAGAAAATGTATGAGGAATATTGAAGAGACCACGAGTTGTAAAACGTGAAGTGCTTTGATGCGGTTTTTTGGAAGACTACCAGAGAAAAATATGGAATGAGGTGATGATTGAGGATTTTAAAGACAGTCAAGGAGCAGGGGCAGGTATTATAGTTAGGTGGGGACTGCTGAAACAAAAAATACTCGGAACTTCACGCAATTGGCAGTGAGCTGAAAAAAAAACAAAATGGCGGATTCAAGATGGCCGCCATACAAATTTCGTATCGTTCTATCTCGGAAAGTATAAAAGATAAGAGAGTGGTTTCTAAGCAAGAGGTGATCAGGATCTCAAGTTCTACGGGATGCATGGAAAATAATTCACTGTGGCGGAATTTATCTTTCCATGGAAAATGTACATACTATGAGAAGAGACAATGATCTAGGATTTAGATCGTGATTGAGGAGCACTGTCATGGTTTTAAAGATAGTTAAGGGCAGTTCGAACAAAAAATACGCTGAACCTCATCCGATGAGGTTCAGCGTACCGATGAGGTTCAGCGTATTTCTTTGTTCGAACTGCCCTTAACTATCTTTAAAACCATGACAGTGCTCCTTGGTAATTTTTTCAGCTCACTGCCAATCGGATTCCAATGTGCGATGGAGATGACGGCGATAACTTTATGGGCGGGAAGACAGCACGCGGGCCACATGTGGCCCGCGCCCCCACGCGACCTACTAGTTAATATATATAGCTACTCGTGCTGATTCACTGACTGATTGACTGACTGATTATCACCTCTCCTGAAAATTTTTTTTTTCAAGGAGGGGGTCTTTTAGAAGAAAAGAAATCAATCCGAGAAAAAATACGGAGAGAGCTGATGATTGAGGATTTCGAAGACGGTTGAAGAGCACGGGGAGGGTATTAAAGATAGGTGGGGGGTGCTCGACCAAATGTCATTCGAAATGTCATGCAATTGGCAGTGAGCTGAAAAAAGTTCAAAATGGCGGATTCAAGATGGCCGCCATACAAACTTCATCGGTGTCCATCTCGAAAAGTATAAAAGATGGAAGAACGGTTTCTTGACAAGAAATGATCAGGACCCCACGGTCTATTCGAAGGATAGAAAATAAATCAAAATGGCGGAATTTATTTTTCCATAGAAAATGTATGGGGAATATTGAAGAGACTACGAGTTGTAAATCATGAAGTGCTTTGATGCGGTTTTTGGAAGACTACCAGAGAAAAATATGGAATGAGGTGATGATTGAGGATTTTAAAGACAGTCAAGGAGCGTGGGCAAGGTATTATAGTTAGGTGGGGACTGCTGAAACAAAAAATACTCGGAACTTCACGCAATTGGCAGTGAGCTGTAAAAAACCAAAATGGCGGACTCAAGATGGCCGCCATTTGAATTTCGTGTTATTCTATCTTGGAAAGTATAAAAGATAAGAGAGTGGTTTCTTAGCAAGAGGTGGTCAGGATCTCAAGTTCTACGGGATGGATGGATAATAATTCACTGTGGCGGAATTTATCTTTCCATGGAAAATGTACATACTATGAGAAGAGACAATGATCTAGGATTTGGATGATGATTGAGGAGCACTTTCATGGTTTTAAAGATAGTTAAGGGCTGTTCGAACAAAAAATACGCTGAACCTCATCGGATGAGGTTCAGCGTATTTTTTTGTTCGAACTGCCCTTAACTATCTTTAAAACCATGACAGTGCTCCTTGGTAATTTTTTGAGCTTACTGCTAATCGGATTCCAATTAGCGATGGAGATGACGGCGATACCGTTATGGGTGGGAAGACTGCACGCGGGCCACATGTGGCCCGCGCACCCACGCGCCCTACTAGTTACTATATATATAGCTACTCGTGCTGATTCACTGACTGACTGACTGACTGATTATCACCTCTCCTGAACAATTTTGTATGAAAAATTTTTTTTTCACGGATGGGGTCTTATAGAAGAAAAAAAATCAATCCGAGGAAAAATACGGAGAGAGCTGATGATTGAGGATTTCGAAGACGGGTGCAGAGCACGGGGAGGGTATTAAAGATAGGCGGGGGGTGCTCGACCAAATGTCATTCGAAATGTCATGCAATTGGCAGTGAGCTGAAAAAAGTTTAAAATGGCGGATTCAAGATGGCCGCCACACAAAATTCATCGGTGTCCATCTCGAACAGTATAAAAGATGGAAGAACGGTTTCTTGACAAGAAGTGATCAGGACCCCATGGTCTATTCGATGGATAGAAAAAAAAAAACAAAATGGCGGAATTTATTTTTCCATAGAAAATGTATGAGGAATATTGAAGAGACCACGAGTTGTAAAACATGAAGTGCTTTGATGCGGTTTTTTGGAAGACTACAAGAGAAAAATATGGAATGAGGTGATGATTGAGGATTTTAAAGACAGTCAAGGAGAATGGGCAAGGTATTATAGTTAGGTGGGGACTGCTGAAACAAAAAATACTCGGAACTTCAGGCAATTGGCAGTGAGCTGAAAAAAAACCAAAATGGCAGATTCAAGATGGCCGCCATACAAATTTCGTGTTGTTCTATCTCGGAAAGTATAAAAGATAAGAGAGTGGTTTCTTAGCAAGAGGTGATCAGGATCTCAAGTTCTACGGGATGCATGGAAAATAATTCACAGTGGCGGAATTTATCTTTCCATGGAAAATGTACATACTATGAGAAGAGACAATGATCTAGGATTTGGATGATGATTGAGGAGCACTGTCATGGTTTTAAAGATAGTTAAGGGCTGTTCGAACAAAAAATACGCTGAACCTTATCCGATGAGGTTCAGCGTATTTTTTTCTTCGAACAGCCCGTAACTATCTTTAAAACCATGACAGTGCTCCTTGGTAATTTATTCACCTCACTGCCAATCGGATTCCATTTGGCGATGGAGATGACGGCGATACCTGTATTGGCGGGAAGACTGCACGCGGGCCACATGTGGCCCGCGCACACACGCGCCCTACTAGTATATTATAACTAAGATTTGAATACTTAAATTATTTTCTGGTTCAGACTACCTGGACCATTTATGTCTAAATATCAACTGGACATTAATTTTATTGCTGTCAAATAATAGACGTTATTTTCAAAAATCGCTTTTTTGACATTTTGCTAAGGAATGCTTAAAGAATTTGAGACTACATTACATACTATGAAAATATTATGATTTCATATGTACTCTATGAATCCCTGTCCTTTAGAATATAGTTAGGTTATAGTAATTGTGTACATTTGATACACCTTTAGTTTCCCGCTGTCAACAGATGTCACCCCTAATTAGGAAGAAACGACGTGTAGCATTCCAATTAAATTGCTGATCGCTGGCCGTAATGCTACTAATTAGATTACTATTCAATTAGTGACTAACATTGCGTTGTGTGAATTAGAATAATAGCATGTCTACCCTAAGCATTGACTTCAAACATATTATCTTTAACCTAATTTTATAACTGGTACACACCACAGTGAAATATCAATACAAGTCATACAAACAAAAACCAGATACTATTATTCCCTGTTATTATAGCGATATACTACATATATCGCCATAATAACAACAGGAACCTTACATTTCTCAATAGACCTATACCCTGGACAGGGCGTGGGCGGACAGTGCGAATAAATGTCGCCAGTTTGTCGGTGCCAAAAATGCTTGTTTTGACACCAGCTTTTAGGTTATGATGTAGTTCGCTCAGCAGCCGCTTATAGAATTTTGACAGATGGTGCTACAACAGTAGCACCATCTGTCAAAATTCTACGTTTACGTAAATCAGATCCCCATATGCTCAGGTTTCTTATCAGTGCATTCCTTTCCTCTCATATTAACCTTTTTTCATTCGTATATATAATATTCAATTATCTTGACTACCATGAACAAAATATGAAAATAATAAAACTTTATGATTTCGTATCTTAGCCTATAAGTACGTGTATGTGACAAAAATGTTGTTTACATACGTTTTACGTACCTAGTAAAAAGCTTGCCTTTAATTACACGTTTTCCTTCCACGTTTCTGATACGAACCGCTAAGGTATGGAACTCCCTTCCAGCCTCCGTGTTTCCAGCCAAGTATAATCTGGGTGCCTTCAAGAGAAGAGTGAATAGGCATTTTCTAGGCAAGCGCGCTCCAACCTAGACCTCATCATTGGTTTCCATCAGGCATGATTGTCGTCAAGCGGAAGCCTATTTACAATATAAAAAAACAGTTTTTGAGTTTATTGTAACAAAGAGACACTTAACTCTAATTATTATTATCACAAACTCAGCGTTTATTCTAACATCTACTTGTAATTATAAAAGTAAAGTCAACTATGTAAATATCTGCATACTTTAATTTTAAGCAATTTTATCTAAACTCGATATCGCATATTCGTGAATCGGGACTAATCCTCTGTAAATTGATATTAACGGGAATTCGAATTAACACGTAAACTCCCTCAAATTTGCATGTTTACCGCACCGGCCCATTATTCGATTTGGCCGGTTTAGGTGATAAACACTTTGTCACTTAGCGCGATTAAAATCGATGAAACGTCGGCGGCCGCTCGCGAATTTATTTTAATGTCCGCCACGGCAATAAACTCGGATTACTGCCAATTCTGTCATAGCTTTTTATTAAGATTGTCCAATTTTTTGATCGAACGTTTTTGCGATACAACTTTATTAATATCGATCATCGCTCACAAATTCGTGTTTTTCTCTTTGTGTAACAGCAATAACATATACATTTAATATTATTTCAATACTCTTTGTTTTTACAATACGTTCTTTCCACGGTTCTGATACGTACCGCTAAGGTGTGGAACCCCTCCAGCTTCTGTGTTCCCAGCCAAGTACAGCCATCAAGAGAAGAGTGCATATACCTAGGAATTTCTAGGCAAGCGCGCTCCATCCTAGATCTCACTCATCATTTCTATGCATCTAGTCAAGCGCAAGCCTATCTAATATTTATAGTAAAAAACACTCATACTTTCTATGGATCGCACCGAAACCTTCTACCAGACCACCATTCACGCTGTATTAATAAAGTGGGTCATCGGTACCTAAACACATTGTTAAAATAAACCACTAAATTGCATTAATGAAAATCTTCATCTTATTTACAAAGGCACTTTTTTCACATGCTCTTGGAAATCAGAAAATCTACCGCCAATTTCAGTTCTTGAACCAAAAATAATTGGCAAGAAACTCGGCACTTACTCTTTTCGAAATGTCCTGTTGCACAAGAAAAGAAATGTTTTAGGTATTAAGAATAAAATAAAGTCGCATCTTCACAATGATATTCGTAAAAGTCAGGAAAGCAACTACTTGAAACAACAATACACACCCTATATATCCTCTGCCAATCTACGAAATATTCTACCTATACGTATGTATACTCATTTTGGAGTGTGATTATTTCCACTCAAATGTTTCGAGTCATGATCTATCATTAAACACGACCACTTTATATACCGCGTTAACAATTCAAATGATGATGAAAGCACCTACATAAACAGTTTTCTACTGAATATAAACAGTTTATATCTAAACCCTCCTAAAGGGGTAAGCGGCAATGAAAAGTTTATGCTAATAGCACCGATGCGTTCAAAGTTTAAGACGACTGCGGTAGAACGAGGTCTCTTTGACTATACGGTTAAGTGATTTTAACTCAAAGCTATTACTTTTATAATTATTAAGATAAACATAACATTATTTACCTTCTATATATTTTGTTGTCTAACATTAAAACCACTTATGAGTTATGTGTATAAGTTTCATAAAGCATTAGTGGTAGCGCTTATCGGCCGTTTTAACTGAAATTTATTTTGTTTAGCTTTCTGCACTCCTTCACCATATATAAATGCCGAATCCGACTTCACACCCTGTGCGCAAAATGCTTATGAAGGTGTACCTATACTCCAAGTTATCTCTTTTATGTTTTTAATAGCATTAGGTACGACCTATTCTTAGAACTACCAAATGTAAACAAAAAAAAATCATAATAAATCAGTATACTGTTTCGGATGAGCTTATTCCTGTAACACGAGGATTTTATATATTAAAAAGAAAGATATTATGTATAGAAAATTTCTTCGTATACAAATGTGCACTCAAATGTTACTTCAGGGAGTACTACATCTTGCGGAGATTCGAGAGCGGCACCAAATGTACCGGCGACAGCATTTGTATGAAATTTACAATGCTTTTAGTTTCACTCCACTGGGCGGCTTATACATTCGCGGGCGATACGTTTTGGAAATTTTAATGTAAGAAAAATAGATGTGGTATATTTTGACTTGTTAAATTGTTATTAAGGTAGTTACTCGTAGGTAATAACAAATATTTGGGGATACTTTTTAAAAGCTCCAGAGTTATCAATAATATCAGCAATAATATGTTATGCTAGAAAGTCGTCAACCTAAGTTCGATACGTTTTGAAAAGGTAATTTAAGGGTTGAGAGAATTTAGTTGGGTTAAGTTGGGCAGGAAAGAAAGCTATGCACGAAGTATCCCGCTCTGCCATAAAAATGAAAAGTTTAGAAATTCGTATGAAAAACGGTATAAATAGAAAAATCAACACCGTTGAAGGTGTTAAGAAGCCGAGCGCCAATGGTGTGAGCACATAGCTTTATATTGATGGTAAAATGCTAAAAGTATCTCAAAAAAGCACCCAAAAATCTAGGGAGTTGTGGAAAGTCGATCTCCATGTGTGTAACAATGCCCCTTTTTCTGTCCTTAAAGTGTAGTATCGATTTTAAATATTCTTTTGCTAATAGAAAGTTACGTTCCCGGTCAAAAAGCAGTCCCTACGTGACAGACGGATGGTTCGGATAGGAACGAAATCGTGGGCGGCAGCTAATGGTATATAGGTACAGCTCTAGCCGAGGGCTGGTTGTGCGAGGGTTAAAAGTTATTTGATATTCCATATCCAGATCGTCCATCGACTGATATATCTCACTTTTTGTACCAAACCGTGATGCCTTCTCCGTAAGTTGATTCTTGCATCCACGTTATCAGTGGCAAAGGGGAAGACGTAGATTTTCTTATGCCATTAACATGTATATTACCTTTAATTTATAGCGCAAACCTTTTTGATGGGACGACAAACGTTTTATTCGCAATTTGTTCACAAATAACCTCGACTACCGTTCTCTGTTTCAAACGTTCACTCGGCTCGATTGATACGGTAATGGATTCTTGAGGCAGTTGTTGCATGCAATTGAAAATGTTTACGTTGCGTTTGAAATGTTTACTGCGGATTGACTTTTCATAAAATATGCGCGTTTTGTTTTCTTTATCACAAAACTCTACTGCCTCATTCAAGTTGCAGGTTTGTACCAAGAAGCTTGGACAAGAAACTCTACACAATTTTTACAATAGGTATAGCAAGGTTTTGAAGTCGGTGTATTTATGTTTTAAAGAGAATTTTAAAGATTTTAGTGGCGTCTGTAAATCTTTTTCGCAACCATCACTATTTTAATAAAGACAGTGAATGACACTTTTATCCCTTTCTACAGTAGATTTTAGTCGCTTAGACTTTTTAATAATTTGAAAATAAATCAATGTTTATCTCTTAACTAAAATAGAAACCTTGTCCGTTCCTTTCCGTCTTCTGTAAATTTGCGTATGCCAAATTTGATTAAAAAATGATTTTAATGCAGAAAAATGTTTGCTAGGGATCACTTAACAACTATTAGGTTTGTTTTCTTAATCTTCCATTCTTATATTAGGTAATTAAGCAGATAAATCTATAGAAGTCGGGTTATTTGCTATTTCTATTATACATCATCATTACCCATTATTTCTGCTGCATTACCCAGTCTTTTATTATTTCTCTTACTTATTTTTGTCTATCATTACTTCTCGTAAAGCATTTGCTTCCATTTTAAACTCAATATTCATTGTTTTAAGGTTTATTTTCGATTCAGAAGCATCATTAAGGCTGCAAGCTTTATGTAATCAGTTTTCATTTAGCACAATATTACCTTCAATTTGAAAATGGCGCCGAGCGGAGCAATCAGTAGAAATACGAAATAAACCATTGTGAAACTGTTAGCTACCAACCAATTTAGTTAGAACTTCGACTCCTTGTAATAAATTCGGAGTGTCTAAAGATTTTTGTAAGAGCGGGTTCTTAGACGGGTGTCTGAGTTGACTGGTCGGGGTTTTAGCATAAAATAAGGAAAACGTTCGAAGCATATTTGGAAGGAAATCTCGAATATCACTTAGCCGGAGGAGTTATAACAATAAATTCGCGATAACATTTCCATACGCGCGTTTGGATCGAGAAGGGTGATTCTGTAACGGGTCGCTTGACACGCTAATGCGGACTCTTGTGAGGCTTTCCTGTTTTTTTCCTCGCCGTTTCTAGCAATTTTTTTCTCATTGGAATATTTCTCGTTTCATACGGTTATTAGTTTTCAAAAGGCTCTGGGTGGTTGTGTACTGGGAAGGAAGTGTGTTAACGGGAAAAATATTTATTGATGTAAACTACGTGATTTGGATTGATTTGTTTTTACTTTTCAGAAACCCAAAATTATTGCTTTTTGCATATATCATAATCGTGTATTTTG
Source organism: Coenonympha glycerion (assembly GCA_963855885.1). NCBI lineage: Eukaryota > Metazoa > Arthropoda > Insecta > Lepidoptera > Nymphalidae > Coenonympha > Coenonympha glycerion. Next base: position 2,841,113 of record OY979647.1, read on the forward strand.
GGCTTATTTGTGAGAGCGGGGTTTGAGTGCTAGTCTGCATTGTCTAATCATTAGTTAGCCGAGTTTCTATCCCATTCTTCTCGTTTCAATTCAATTCAATTCAATTCAATTCAATATCTTTATTGCGAATTTGGGTACAAAATATAGATGTCACAATATAATAAAATTGTTCTTATCCAAATTCTACCTTAAGGCATGCAATGTTACAGGATTATTACTTAAGTCATAAATAAAAAAACATAATAAAAAAAAAATTTCATAACAATGTCAAATACCTATATCTACTTTAAAAAAGAAATGTGTATGTTGAAATATTTTACGCCTGTTTATCATTAATAAAATCACTAACGGTATAGTATAACTTATCCATGAGCATGTCAAACAATCTTTTTTTAAAACTAACTATTGGCAAATTTTTAAATGAGTCAGGTATGCGGTTATAAATCAGGACAGCCATACAGTATGCATTTTTGCTGGTTACACTCAGCTTCTGCATAGGGACACATATCTTATTTTTGTTTCGAGTATTAAGGTTTCTTATTTCATTAAGAGTTTTAAATAAGCGTGGATTTTTTTTAACGAACATACATATTTCGTATATATATAAGCTAGGTAGTGGCAATATTTTCAATGATTTAAACAATGGTTTACAACTGTGGAACATATCAACACCACACAGTGCCCTGATGCATTTCTTTTGCACTTTAAATGCTCTCTCCCAGTCTACGGAGTTGCCCCAAAGTACGATGGCGTATCTTAGAATGGAAGATACATACCCATGATACGCCATTAGAGCAGCTTCATGGGTGGTAGTTTGTTGCAGACGTTTTAGCACATATACAAATTTATCCAGCCTATTGCACACTCCCTGTATGTGAGCTTTCCAGTTACACAACCTATCTATCGTTATACCTAAAAATTTTACTGTTTCAACACTCTTGATTTTGGAATTATTATGTTTAATGTCAAGGTCAAAATTTCTAGTATTATGCGTCATAAATTGTAAATAGTTAGTTTTTTCTAAGTTAATTTTTAAATTGTTAGTTTCTAGCCATTCAATTATTTTATTCAAAGAATTATTTGTTTCTTTTTCAATGTCATTTTTGTTTTTACATTTAATAATCATAGTAGTGTCATCAGCAAATAGGATACAGTCATGTGCAATTACATCTGGCATGTCGTTGATGTAGATTAGGAATAGTAAGGGTCCTAACACGCTGCCTTGAGGAACTCCAAATGAATTGTGCCTATATTTCGATTGGAAATGTCTTCTATGGTTTCCGACTATTTTAGTTAATTCAACACACTGTTCACGGTCTTTCAGATAGCTTTGTATCCAATCTAGTGGTTTACCTCTTATGCCATAACTATATAATTTTTCTAACAGTGTCTTATGGCACACAAAGTCAAATGCCTTGCTCATGTCTAAGAAAACTGCAAGAGGATAAATCTTTTTACTGAGGCATTCCGTTATAGTTTTTATAAGAGAGAAGCAGGCTAAGGTAGTTGAGCTACCCTTTCTAAAGCCATATTGAGTACTTTTTAGCAGATTAAACTTGGTTAAAAATGTATATATTTTGTCATTCATTATCTTTTCAAATATTTTAGATATTATTGGTATCAAAGTAATTGGTCTATAGTTGTTAAGTAAACGTGTGTCACCCTTTTTATGTATTGGTTTAACAATTGATTTTTTTAAAATTGTTGGAAATTTGCCTTGCTCGAATGATAGGTTCACTAAATGGGTCAGTGGGGTAGCTAAAGCTGATGCAGTTTCTTTTATAACCGTAGTATTTATCATGTCATAACCCGCTGATTTAGTGTTTTTGAGCGACTTCAAAGTTTTTATTAGGTCTATCTCATCAATTGGCGTCAGATATAAACTATTATTATGGTTAGGTATTCTAATTTTGCATGTCAAATTATGATTTTCATTTACGTTTTTGTTGGTCAAGCTAATAAAATAATTATTGAATTCTTCACAAATAATTTCAGGATCTTTATACCCTATTCCATCTATGGTTATTTCGTCAATTTCAAACCTGACTGTTGAGTTTGACATTTGTGTGAAATATAGACATATATTAGCGCCATTTTACAGTTTTGACAAATTAAAAATCTGGCTTCAGAGCGGAGCCTAACATTGTATGAGTGACGTCAGTAAGTGCTGATCCTTTAATACCTATAATATCTGGGTGACCGAGCTTTGCTCGTTAGTATATCTACCCGCCAATAGATGGCAGCAGGAGTATTTTTATTTTGTTAATTCGACATTTTCTAAAAATGAATCCTAGCTACATCGATTTATCGCTCCCAAAACCCCCTGTATACAAAATTTCATGAAAATCGTTCGAGCCGTTTCCGAGATTCAGATTATATAGAAATATATATATATATATATAAACATATATTTAAAGTTGGCATAATCAATTAACTGTCCTTCTTTATACCTAAATGCGAGAGCATAGGTATGTGACTATGTCCCATCCTTGGTTTTTAAAAGTTTCTAAAAACTTGTCTTTCCATTCACTCCATTTAGAATTTATTGTTAGTTTTATGACCATCGAGCTATACCAATCCAAACAAGGTTTATCTAAAAATAACCTCAAAATATCTATTTTTGTCTCATCTTTTGTTATATTAAAGCGCGCACACTCTTTTTCAAAAATTTCTATCCATTGCATCGCATTAGGATTTTTGCTTGTGAATTTTTCAATAATAAATTTTTCTGAGATATGTTTTAAGTTATGTTGATTTTCTTTCTTAGTTGTAGTTTCTATTAATTGTTCCAAGATTTGTTGCAAAGTGTCATTTTTGTCCTTTGCTTGTGTTGTGCTCACTTCATCTAAATATTGATCTAAAAATTGCAACTTGTCATAACAGAGGCTGAAGAAGATGAAGGAGATGATAATGAATATGAAGATGACTTATAAGTACATTTTACAGATATATTGCTTAGAATTTTCGCTCTTAGGGGGGGAGATGTAATGAAATGAGTGACATTTCATTCATTTGAATTTGCCGCGCTTCGCGTATCAGCTGTCTGTACCTATGATTAGTGATCTGTGTCGAGGATTTAAAATGGCGAGGGACGCTGAAATTGTTTTGTGCATTGTTATCGTAATAAAAACTCATAGAAAGAATGTGATTGAGGACTCGAGATATAGTGAACTTTAAATGTCGTTTCTTTGTTATTTCAGAGAAACAATTTGTGGTTTAATTTTGGAGATCCTCAATGTCTTATATATATATATATATATATATACATGAATTGCTCGTTTAAAGGTATAGGATTTAATCAACGAGTGTAACTGACGGCACTTCTTTTTATTTAATCCCCCAACTCAGTGCCATCTTTTCGCTGACTTATCATCTCACTCGTACAAAGAACGAAACTCGAATGAATATAAATGATATGAACATCCGAACCGCAACGGAAATGACCGGGGGATTTGTCATTGTCAAATTTGAATACAGAACGGATGTGAGAAAAACGAACGTCATTTGAAACAGACTCTGGTCGGTGTCGGTGGTGAGATTATGTTGTTTGTGTTTTGCGATTTTGGCTCAATTTATCTTCGTTCCTCATTTCTGGAATACACTCGGAATAAATGGAGTGGTCTGCAAACTCATGTCAGTTGAACAAGCCAAGCTGTTCATTCATGATATTTTATTTGATTTTTCTAAACTTATTCGAAATTAAAAATGTACAGTGTCTCACAAAAGCTCAACTTACATGCCCTTTTGCAAGCATTTTGCACCAAAAATGACTAGCAAGAGACTCAGCGCTTAATTTAACTTGCTTTAAAAAAAAACTTAAACCAGATAAATGACTTCGAAAACCAAATAAGTGATTTCGAAATACCGAAATATGCTATAACAACTTAATGCTACAGCAATAAATGGAATGCTAAAGCAAGATTCCTTAAAAGTAAGAACAAAGTTTGGGTTTATCCCAAGCTTTGAGTGGGAACAGGAACGGGTTCTTCCGGGTTTTGTGAAAACTCCTTTACCTTTTTATTGTAGAAGAGAGCATCGAAAAGTGTTACACCCCTTAATGGTTGACATATACTAAAGACATGTACGAAGAGGTTTGATTCCTCGTTCCTGATACTCACTACTAAACTCTGGAATACCCTCCCAGGAACTATCTTTCACATAACCTACAACTTGGGCGTCTTCAAATCAAGAGCGAATAGACATATTCTATAGACAATCGCGCTCAACTTTATACACTGTATCATTACTTTCCATCAGATGTGATCACAGTCTAGCCTCATAGATTTATAATAGGTCGTCGCTCGCGCTTAGATAGGTCCCTTCCTAACAAGAGTGGATCAACTTTTTCTTGTAGTGTGTGTCAATTTGAAAATTGTATGGAGCGCGGATGTTAGTGTGCGTGAAAAATTGTGTAGCTGGTTTGCTAATTTCGGCAAAGTATTTTTTGGCGTACTTTTGAAGTTGACGGCGGCCTCTTGGAACTCTATAGCTAGCCTATACATATTAAAAAAAAGAAAGATAAAAGTACCATTATTTATTTTCAGTACCTCTGATCGCTCATATAGCATTACCATCGAGTCAGTATTTCACAACGAGAATGAATTATGTAAGTCTTCATAATTCCTGTAGGATGGTTGCGCGGCGCTCATCCATTATTTAAGCGCACGGAGGCTTTAATGTTAGATTTACAGTTTCCTTTCGACAACGCGTCGTGATCGAGTGTTTGTCATTTTTCGAGTTATCGTAGTTGTGTTCTTGCACCTGTGTTTTTCTTCTGATTTAAAATTGTTTTTTTAATAGAGATTTTTTTTTAATATGAAACAATGGTAAGTCTACTGGAGCGGACGCCTGCCCAACAGCTTTGCATTGCAATACCATATACGACGAAATGCAGTGCGCTCATAATCCACACATCGGTTCCTAAGACCGATATCGCATATTGTGCAAATAAAAAATTAAAAAAAAATGGGGAAAATTTAGTGCCTATCAAAGATTAAATTCCCAGGCCACAAAACTCGCATTTTCTACGATATTTGGGAAAATACATACATTTGACAAAATCAATAGGTACATGTGGTCCATTTCCCTTTTTTATTGCCTCTCGGGTAGCGACTGTTTGTTAAAGGTATCCTAGTAAGAAGTAATTACGTGTTGTTCCAATTAGAACTCAATCGTGATTAAAATTAACTCATCCTCGTTCCTTACTCCCATAATAATTACAGCTAATAACGGTTGTAAAAGACAGCGAATTTGTAAAACATGCGGGTCTATTGTTAGTCACTTACGGCTAAATCAATCAACTCTTTCATTTCTCTGATCTGCATAATTGTTTTGATAAGTTGTTCTGGTTTCTGCCATGTAATTTAGATTTTGATATTTTACAAGATGGTTGACGCTAGTTTCTAATCGGTTCTAATTTAGTACCTAACCTAACTGGTAAAAACATATTCACATTTAATCAAACGAATATTACAATTGTGTCGTTTTCACGCCTAAATCATGATGAATTGGTTTACGCAAGTTTAATAATACTAAGTTAAGTAACTAAGTAATGTCATAAAACATAAGAACCTCGTGTCTAGGTTTGATTCCAAATTCCTCCGAAACGGCTCGACCGATTGTTATGAAATTTTCTATGCTTAATAGGTGGAAGAGTAGTAAAAAAACCTTTGCCGGGTCTGCTATTTTTTGATAAAAATGATTTTACACGTTTGAAAAGGACATGCAATATACCAAAATAATAGACGTCAAATAAAATCTATATCATGCGAACATTAAAAGCGGCGTATTAAAAACATAAAAGCAACAAGATGAACCGACCGGAATTGTAAAGTCCCTTTGTTCATTCGAGAGGAAATAATTAGAGCAGATTCGTACGTAACTACGGAAGCAACGGAGAGAAAAAAAACAATAATAATTCATCAGGTAAAAGCGGGGATAATCCAGAAATTTTAACAATGCCACCCTTGATATAAAAACCCCCAATTGACAATACTTTCTTCTGTGAATTAATTTTTTTGCATATAATTATGCTCTGACGGTATATAAACTTGCACATTTTTATCCTGATAGTTATTATTCTTATCTGTTAATTATTATTATTATTCACTCTAAATTCACTCATCAAAAAGAAAAATCTATAAATTAAAAAAAATATTAACCAAAATTTTTAGTCTAAAAAAATACTGAAATTATATTGGAAGTATTGAAAGACAAATAAAAAATAGTCGTATTGCAGAATTTATTTAATGACTTTAGTAGCATTGTTATAAAATTAGCTCTATTGTACAAAATTCCGTAATTCTAGGCCCAGTGGTTAAGGCTATGAGCTAATCATAGTCAGTCCTCATTCAGTTACTCCGTGTTAAGAATTTTAGAAGTAAGTATAGAGGAACTGTAGTATTTTTAAACAAAATAATTGTACAGGCAGCTACAGACGCGCTTTCGATCAAATAAATTCTAGCCCATTATTATAAGTGTTGTTCTGAGTATCTTTGAATTCTTATATCAACACCCACAGTGGGACTAAAAAAATAAAACCACCGGAGAACAGGATAGGTACAGCGAAAAGCAAATTAGCAATTAAATTATAAAAAATTCAGACGAGTGCCTTGTTTTAAGCGGTATCGTATGGCGCTTTTATTTTTGTTATTCGAAACTCACGAAATTAAGCGTAATGGTTTTGTTTGAATTTTTTTGCTTTTATTCGAAAAATCTGTTGTAAACAACAGAAATTAGCTTGTGTGTGACGATTTCATAAATTTCAATACCTATTAATTATTTACGTCACAAAATAAGTTACTTTCTTATTTGCTTTCAGATTGTGGGAAGCTTTTGTTATTGCTCAGGTATTGATATAACAACAAATGATGGAAGATAATATTTAATCACTGAACTGAAAACGGAGTTTATCTAAACATTTGTTACATCAAAGGGTTACACAAATCCTTTGAAATGAAGATAAATGAGTAATTAAAATCCATTAAGATTTCAAGCTATGTTATACTTTAAATAAACAAAGCCTCTTATGTTAATCACAGAAATATTTTTATTTACTCGACTTTAATTTCGCACAATATTGTTTCCGTGATTGTTTTCAGCGTTTTTTTTCAAGAATAAATAGCAAAACTTTCGCAAAGGCAAATCGGTTCAGTAGTTTATAAAATAAATAAATAGAAGCCAAAAGATTCAATCTAAATAAATCATTATTCCCATTTAAGTAACCCGAAATGAATTCCTTAACTGTAACGAATTAATTCCATTACGATTACTTATCAACTTTTATGCAAGTATTTTATGCAATATGCATAATCCCAACCCAATCTGCAGGACAAAGCGTGAATTGGACGCACGGACTAAAGATATTGCGAATAAAATATGTAATCCGCACGAAATGTCAGCGGTCACGTGTGTGAATAATAACCGACATGTATGCATATTCGCCATATTTGCATACGTCAAACTGTGCATCGTGTTGCTTTAAAGTAATTAGTTTTGGGGATTAAACGGAATGGTGTGCTGTTTAGTTGGTTTTAGGTATTTTGGAATATGGAAAATGGTTATTTACAACGCCTCTGCTTTTTCAATTCTTCATTTCTATTTGAGAGAGTGTTAAACCCTCCACGTTACTTTATTGGTTGCCTGGTAGAAATCGCTATGTAGCGATAAGGCCGCCAAATTGTACTCCTAAGTTTGTTTGTATTTAATTTTTTTTTTTTTTTTTTTATTATGTGGTATGCAATAAAGAGTTTATCTATCTATCTATCTATCTATCTATCTATCAATCTATCTATCTATCTACTTTATAGGCTTAAGTGCGTTTAAATTCTGAGACAAATTATAGAGGTTCCATGAAAAAAAGTTTTATGTGTTCATACTTAGGCCCACTTGCGCGAAACGGGGGTTAAATATTTACATTTTTAACCCGTCTCTCATTGGACAATTTTGACAGTTTACTCTGGGTTAACACACTAACCCAGGTTGGTGCAAGTAGGCCTTAGATAAGTAAGTCGTATTAATCAATAAACGTCTTCTCTTAGGGTCGACGCCACCACATATAAAGTTATTCCCTGGTCTGTGGAATATTTAGTCCAGTTGTCAGTGGTCGAAGCACAAGGGCCACACGCCACGGCCACAAATGTCGTCACTAAAAGCTAGAAGCGGCGATGGCCACTCTTCGCTGAACACTTTTTTTTTATAAATAGTGGACTGAGATCAAAACTGAGATGAAGAATTGGCGTTTTATGCCAGCGTTTAGTGGCCGATTTGGGCCACAAAAAGTGAGCAGCGGCGATTGCAGCGTGTGACCACCAGCGGCACCGTGTGTGGCACATTTATAGATTATTATTGATCAAAAGTGATAATTTTAAAGGAGAATGCCGATTCTTGTATGAAAATTGAGCTATACCTTGCGTCTTAGCCAAATCATCGGTAAAACATTAGAAATATTCTCAATATTATGTAAAAAAAAGATTTGTAAGTAATGAAATTGTGATGTGGCATGGCGGTTCTACATGTTTCGAAATGTTTATTTACTTTTTTTTATAATACTTTTGAATCCCTTTTCACATTTTACTAACATAAATATATGCAATATTAAAATTTGAAAGAAGATTCTTCATGCATACGTGCTTGAGACGCAGAGTGACGCAAATCTAGCCCATTTTGTGGCATTCTCCTTTCACTTCTTTTGCAGTACGGAGCCCTCGGTGCGCGAGGTTAATTCGCACTTGGCCGGTTTTTTATGACATGATACGAAAATAATCCCCATCGTGGTCATTTGTAAGTGATATGCGGGCCCACTGCACCATAACGGGGGGTCAACCAAAAAACAGAGGACACTCCGCACAAGATGTCCGCCGCAGTTTGTCTTCATTCGCGACAGGTTTATGTGCGGGGGCGGTAAATAATATCGGCGCGAGAGAAACGTCATGCAACATTCATAGGAATTATTGAATACAGGATGTTTCGGAATGCATCCTTTCAGTAATTTAAGAAGTAAAAAAAATACATTTATTACACGACTGATGTTTTAGGGTTGATGTATGATGTATATGTATGTATGTGAGTTTCTTTATTCCGCCATAACTTCTGAACGTCTGAATAGATTTGGACATATCGTTACAATCCTTACATCAGTCCGAGTAACATGGGCTATATTTTTTTGGAAAAACTAAATATACCACAGGGCAGTCGTGTTTTTAAATTTTAAAATTATTTACTTCTTTGATGTCTTCAATCTGCAAGCAAGCAATCTGCAATGGGCAATCTGCCCATCTGCAAGGAAAATTTTTCAGTCATTGAAGTGAGAAGTGATAAGCAGGTGGTATTTACAAGGCAAGAACAGAACACCGCACAAAAATGTCCACCGCAATTTGTCTGCAACAGGATTTAAGTACAGGGTTAGTAAAAAGTTAATAATAATACTACTTACAATTCACTGAAATCGATGTCACTTAGGTTTCACGTATTTTTTGGAGTAAATTAATATTAAAGGATCATCCTGTATAAGGGAATATAAGTGGATTTCCCACAAATATCCTCCGGTAGAAATTATCTTTGTTACTACTGGGCCCTAACAAGAATTATTGAGGGGTCTTTCTTATGAGGAAACACTTAGAAATAAACTGACATAACCACGTTGACCACTAGCTAGTGTTTGTGCTGACGTTATTAATATTCTATTCAAAGTGCAACTGGTACCTTAAGATACAGTTACACATTTAAAAAGCATGCTATTAGAGCGCATGCTCAAAATAATTTGCATGCGGAATAAGCAATAAGCATGCTGATTACTAGCAGACGCTTCTTATACATGCTAGTTAGTAGTAAATGCTCGAAACAAGTATGGTTACATGCGACTAAGTAACATATAATTTATGTTATCTGTAACTTTGAGAAAGGATAATGCCGATTCTTGTATGAAAATTGGGTTATACCCTGCGTCTTAACCAAATCATCGGAAAAACATTAGTAATATTCTCAATAGTATGTAAAAAAGATTAGTAAGATATAAACAGGGAATTTTTTATAATCTGATTTTGTAAGTGGTTATTTTTCTAAGTTTTATAAGTGGCTTGGCGGTTCCATATGTTTCGAAACGTTTAATTACTTTTTTTTATAATACCCTTAAACCCCTGTTCACATTTCACTAAAATAAATATATGCGATAATAAAATTTGAAAGAAGATTCTTCATGCATACGTGCTTCAGACGCAGAGTGACGCAAATATAGCCCATTTTCTGGCATTCTCCTTTCCCATTCTTACTAAATATTGTTGTTCTATGCCTTCGGTTTGGGTCTGCGAACTCATAGTGAAATAACATTCATTCCAGAGTAATATCGAATGGTAAAATTTTACTTATACAGCTTAAAATCATTTTCTGAAAATACTTAATTATCAAAGCTAGCCTGAAAAAGCCACCACGTTTTCAAAGCCACCATTTTATCTATTCATTTCATCATTCACTTTATTTCATTTTATCATTATTTCATTTTATCTATTCACTTGATCTAATTCATACCTAAATCTCGTTTGCTATAAATAAAGTATTATTCCATAATCACAGTAACATAATATCAATGCTAATGAAATTTGTGCCAAATGTTATTCACCCCGCGACCACTAATCCCGGTTTACCCCACAAGTGCGTAAATGTAACTATTTCGCCCAAATTGAAGTAAAAGAGATATTTAATCGAATTTGTGGGGACTTAATCGAATATTACGATACACTTGAGTTTTTTGTGGCAAATTCTTTTTTATATATTGACCGGGAAAACGTTTTGCTTTTTAGCGTTTAAATTTAAGTGTTTTTCCATTTATGGAGGGTATCATCACTAACCATTAAGTGATGTTGTTGTAAAAAAGAAAACCAAATTGTTGTAAAGAAATATAACTTGTTGAAAAAGGGCAGGTGACATTCTGAACCTCATACTACTTATAACCCTTCACTGCGCAAACTGGCTTTATTTACCCCACAAGCATTCAGAAATAAGCAAAGCACAGAGCGTAACAATAACAAATTCTTAAATCGCTGAAAGGGTACGGATTCCAGCTCGCATGAGCGCTCGCATGACAAATTGCCTGTCGCGACTCGAAACGTAATCTTATACCTATTATATTGCCAGGTAATGTATGATTTATGAGTCGCAAATAGAAAACCGACTTTCCTGTAGGTCTCTGATTGCAATGTTATGAGATGGGGCTGAGGCAAAGAATAAGAGTTTTGAATATAAATTGGCCACATTGTTAGAGATAATCTCCAAAATATGTATCATTAGGTGTATAACATCCGCCAGGTGGCGTGGGTTGTATAAACAATAGACTCCGTATTTTTAGTTAGTTAAAATTAGTAAACACATAAATTACACTTCAAAACTTTGTGTAAGTGTATAAAAGTGTGTGAATATTGTGTGACAGTGTTATCCTTAACTACAAATGTAGTTTTCTAGTGAAAATTCTTAAAAACATAAAGCATCTGTACGCGATTCAAATTACTATAAATACCACTTTATGACAACTAAAACCAATGAAAAAGTATAGTGTTAGTGAGAATAACTATCTTTGCAAGGAATCAACAATAAAATTGCAAAATGAAGACGTCTGAAATCTATTTAAATGTATCTGTTTATATTACCGAATGATTTGAAGTAACGGTAAACAAGACGACATGAAAATCTCTGACATCTACCTAAACTCTTTAAAACTACAGTCATAAGCCGCCGTGCTGATGGAAACGAAATCAAGTTCGAGATTGACTTGATAACTAATTAATGCTTACGGTTATCAAGAGATGGCACCTATGATGTAACTGAACGGTGTATTTACTTCATCAACGTGATTCATAAAGTTAATAAACTACAAATACGCTTATAAAATTCACGAGCAGGATTGACACACTCGTGGCGCAATTGGGAGCACCGTGAATAGCTGCATATCTACCGCATGAAGAAGAGTAGACGGTTCAAACCACAGCCGTGCTTGATCGATACTAAATACTTTTTTTTTTTTTTTTGTTATAATAATTTAATTTTATATAATAATCATAAATAGTATATATTATATATGATTATGACATGTTTTGACTGTTTACTTCATTGAGTTAATGTTTACTTTATCAAATTAATTTGTATTATTTTAAATATATTTATGACCCTAGTATTGACATCTTAACATAACTATTGTTACAAAAATGTTAACCCGAAGAGCTCGCGCATTGGAAGAGCAACAAAAACTTAATCTTGCACTACAACAGCTCAAAGAAAGTAAAACTTTATGTAAAAAATTATTACAAGAAAGGGAAGAAAGTGAAATAGAAATACAAAAAATTGTGAACAAAAACTCCTTACTAAAAACTGAATTAGCGGAACTCTTTACCACCTACACTGAAACTCTGGAACAAAAAAAACAGCTTGAAGACTTACTAATTTATTTTCAACGGTGTAATGACACATATGAAACTGAGATAACTAAAGTTCGAGACTTGGAAAAAAAACTCCATGATGCTCATCTGGTAATCCTAGACCTGCAATCTCAATTAGAACTTTACAAAAATAAAAATATGGACCTCTTGTTTTCCGAACTCGTTGATATAAAGTCTCAACATGCAGTTGTTGATCACAGAGGGAATGACTCTTGCAATAAAAATACCAATTTGAGCTATAAGCCTAGCCATAATAAAATTAAAAAATATATTAAAATAAACAGATTTATTAATAAAACGAAAAATCTAATTAAAAAAGAGCGTGGGCTTCACAATATTATTAAAATGAGGAAACGAAATATAGATTTGACAACTGAGATTAATTGCTACATTGAAACTATACAGGAATTAGAAACAAGGCACGAGACTGAAATAGGGCTCCTCAACACTGAAATGAATAACTTAAAAGATTGTTTAGACTCTTTAAACAAAAACTATGAAGAATCTCAAAACCAACTACGCGAACATATATTAACAGCGGACCAGATAATAGAGCTATCTAACTACAATCTAAATCGATTGGAATCTCTGAATAATAGGAAGTACTTTTGTGAATGCGCTGACTTCTCGAATGGAAACATGGAAGATAAGATTCTTAATGAGAAGAAAAATCAGGGATTAAATGGTAGTACTCATAATAAGAACTTAAGTGAAAATGTAAATGTCAAACTAGGGTCAGGGTCATTCAGAACTGATACTATTATATTCTCAGACAAGTTAGGCCAAGATTTTGGTTCACTTCTACATCAAAAATTATCGCAAAAAGTAACAAATTATTGTACGCCCAATTTAACACTGGGTAAATTATTGGATAAAATTAATGCAGTAAAATTACACAAACAAAATTCAATTGTAATTTTGCTTGGCAATGGCTTGTCTATGAATAAGCAAGGTATCACTCGCATTTTTGAAACACTTCACAAAAAAGATGTTAAGAAAGTTATGATATGTGCACTACCATACTCAAGTTTGTTAACTGATAAACAAAATAATTACATATTCTGTCTTAACAATTTTATAAATCAACTGACATCCGTTTTTGGTGCAACTTTTACTCTATTCGACACAAACAAATTTGTTAATGATTTTAAATTGACTAAATTCAATTTGTATATGCCTAAAAAATCTTTAAAGAAGATCGCAGCTTTGGTAGCGGGCAACATTGTAAACGATGAGCTACCCAATACACAAAATGTTATTAATATATCATGTAATGCGTCTAATACAGTAACTAGTTCTTTAAACTGATTAATGTGACAAAGGAGAAACGGTGTTCGTATATTACACTAATTCATCAAAATATCAACCGCTTCTCTGGCAAAATAATTGAAGTTGAACTATTAATAGATAAATATGATCCCCACTTTATTTGCTTCTGTGAAACTTGGCTAAAACCTTCTAAAATGATGTTTAATATTAATAATTATACAATTGCTAGTTTTTACAATAGAAGTAAATCAGAAGGGGGCGGAACCATTATTTTATGTAAAAATGGAACTGAATTTAAGGATCGCAAAGATATTAATGCATTATCTATTGAACGAAATTGTGAAATTTCTTGCGCGGAATTTTCAGAGTTTTTCATACTATGTGTATACAGACCTCCCACGGCTAGTGTTAAAAAATTTGTTGACTGCTTGGAAGGTGCATTATTAAAAACTTTTAAAAGTAATAAAAACATGGTAATCTGCGGCGACTTTAATATAGATTTCTTAAAGGATTCCCCTGATAAACTAATGTTAATGGCATTGTTTAAATCTTTTAATTTAGAGTGTTTGTTCTCCGAACCTACAAGAGTCACTGTCCAATCGGCAACATGCATAGATAACATTTTCACCAATAGTAGAATAAATAACAAGGAATTAATAAGCGGTATTCGATCAGATCATTTAGCTCAAATGGTAATGATTCAACAAAAAAAGAATACTAAACCGGGAACTATTAAAATACAGTGTAGGCCCGTCACAAAAAGACGTAAAGAATCATTTAAACACAATGTAATAAATAAACTTAAAGCTCTAGAATTACCATCAAATAATGTTAATGATATGTATAATTTATTTTTTAAGGATGTTATATGTAATGAACATAAGAAAGTATTTACAAAAAAGACAGTTAATAGAAAACATAAAATTTGTTTTAATGACTGGGCAACTAAAGGAATAAGAATCAGTCGTGATAAACTGTATGAACTATATTATAAAAGAAGTCTTAGCAACGATGATAAATTTCGTAACTATGTTCGAAATTATTCAAAAACTTTTAAATTAGCCTGTATTGCCGCAAAGCGAAATTTCACATCAAATAAAATAGCGAATTCTAAAAACAAGATCAAATCAACTTGGAACATTGTGAATGATGAACTTGGGACAGGAAAAAATATCAATAATAATAAAATTTCTATAAATAACAATAAAAATTTAGTTACAGATGGAGAGCAAGTTGCTAAAAATTTTGAATCCTTCTTCGCGCGCATTCCGGCGGAAACAACGAAGGATTTGCAATCATCACCAGATGAAGCTGAGTTTCTCCTAAAACAAAATGTAAAGATTTCGGTTCCCAAGTTCAAATTCAAACACATAAATAAGGTAGACATTATTAAAACATTTCGATCGATAAAAAGTAAACGTTCGGAAGATATCTGGGAATTATCGGCTAGAGTTTTTGAATCGATCGTTGATGTGACAGCCCCCGTACTTGCTTGTATTTTTAATAACTCTATCGAAGAAGGAGTGTTTCCAGACCTCATGAAAATCAGTAAGGTTGTCCCAATTTACAAGACAGGATGTAAAAATGAAGCATCCAACTATAGGCCCGTATCGGTATTACCAGTTATCAGTAAAATTTTCGAAAAAATTATGCTTAACCAACTCAGCATACATTTTGGCGAGCATAGAATTTTCCACAGTCAGCAATTTGGTTTTACCAAGGGGAGATCAACAACCCACGCTGGCGCTGACTTGCTAATGCATATATTAAATACCTGGGAAAAATCTCAAAATGCAATTGGAGTATTCTGTGACTTATCAAAAGCATTTGATTGCGTGGATCACAGAATACTCTTACGGAAGCTACAGTTCTACGGAATTGCCGATAGTGCCTTGGATCTGGTTGCTTCCTATCTATCTGATCGAAAAATGAAAGTTTGTGTGGATGGTAAAATATCCGATGGAGCAAAAGTGACTTTAGGAGTCCCACAAGGGTCTATTTTGGGGCCGTTTTTGTTTCTTGTTTATATAAACGATTTACCATATATAGTAGAACATAGGGCAAAAATAGTTCTTTTTGCAGACGATACATCTATAATTTTCAATGTTGACAGAAAAAATAATTCACTAGACGTGCACAATGAGACACTTGCTTTAATAAAAGAATGGTTTTCAATAAATAATCTGTGCTTAAACTCAAAGAAAACCAAATGCATTTATTTTGCACCCCAAAATACACGGCATTATAATGATATAAACATTTACCTTGATAACGAGAAGCTTAACATTGTTGAGAATACACAATTCTTGGGAGTAAATATAGACATGAGGCTTCAATGGAGTCCCCATATTAACAATTTAGCAAAAAGGTTGAGTTCAGCAATCTTCGCAATTCGTAAAATTAGAATTATGACTGACGTGGCTACGGCTAAAATGGTTTATTTTGCCTATTTTCATAGTTTAATGTCTTATGGCGTTTTGCTGTGGGGCTCAGCCGCAGATGCTAAATCAATATTCGTATTACAAAAAAAAGCCATTCGTGCTGTTTATGGCATGCAACCAAGAGACTCTCTACGAGATTTTTTTAAGGAAATTAACGTATTGACATTACCATCGTTATATGTTTTTGAAAACATAATATATGTTCGGAAACATCTGCATCTCTATATGAAAAACTCTGATTTCCATAGTATTAACACTAGAAATAAGGATAAACTAAGAATGAAAGCTTTTAGACTGACGAAAACAAGCAAATCGTTTATTTGTAATGGTATTCGATATTATAATAAGCTTCCTTCTAATGTGACCGATTTGCCTGACACTCAATTTAAAAAAAGAATCAAAGAATTATTAATGAAAAAAGCTTATTATAGTATCGACGACTATATGAGTGACAAAAGAGCATGGACTTCTTGATACGAAAGTCCCTGCTTATTAACAAATTTCAAGTATTATGTTAATAATATTAACTATTTTATGTATAATGTTAATTATAACAGTGTTTTTTACTTAAGTAAGACATATATAATTATTAATCATTTTGTAAAATTGACGTTCGTAAGTGCTCACGAAAGAGCCTAAATCGAAAAATAAATAAATAAAAAAAAAAAAAAAAAAAAATTATTATATGCTACTCAAAAAAATTCCTAGCATTCCACTGCTGGTAGTAAAATTTGAGAAATATACAGATTGGGATATACCTGATTTTAAATCTTTGATACCTATATTTCTCCATCGCCAAAGGGATAGTGTTTAAACCCTCCTTACTACTCCATTATTAGAGGCATAATAATGATACAAAAACTGTTAACCAGGATTGGAGGTATTGACTATTAATGAGACTGCACAACAAAAGAGTGTTGTTGGAAGAGAATAATGCCTTTTATTTATCCAGTTATCAACTTGAATCTAAAATGTTTAATTAAAGGTGCAAAACCGAAATGAATAAAATATTACATTTTACCACGATGTAATGTCATAAACATTGCATAAATAAGAATATATTTTTTTAATATTTCAAATAAAAATGATACCGCACTAATCGAAGACCCTCACAGCGGATGTCCAATTAAATCCGTGCAATATTTCCCTAATTAATTAATATTATTCTTCTAAACCGTTCGTTCATATGTCTCCCTCGTGGGGTAAAAATAACATGGCATGGGGTAAAAATAGGTCATGCGGATATGTGGTTTAATCTCTTTAATTAACATGGAAATAAAGGTTCGATTTTTACCCCATGAGCGCGCGCAGGGTTAATGACGTGGTAATCCTTGGATTGATGTTTTTCACGTTTCCACATCCGTAGGTGTACCTAATAAGAATGTTTACAGTTATTGTAAATTATTATTCATACTGCTGAGTTTTTATAAACTATAAACTCGTATCTTACCAATTTGATTTAAGAGAATTTTTAGAGTTATAAAAACGATTTTTAGGGTGCATAACTACTTATTTAAAATAAATTCGTAAAATTTTAATTCAAAAATATTTTCGATTATTTTACAGTATCAGGTGCATGGAATACAACAATAACCGTTTTCTCTTCTCACGTTTCCACAAGATTATCTCCCGGGGCGCATCTGTTTTTGAGTTTTATAGGTAATTTGTATTGTTTTCATGGTTACTTCGGAGTATCCGTGGGTTTCATTAACCCCTTCAATACTCAATACCAGAATCCATTATGAGCTTTTTCGCGAATAATATTTTAAAGTCTAATCGTTATTTGGTTGATCTTTCATCAGTTTATTGCATGTATACCTACCAGATATACCTATAACAATTTGTAAACTATAAAAGCGGAATTACTGACTGTACAGTATATTATCGTTGGTGTATCATATTTAATAAATACCTACCTAAGATATCCTTGATTACCCATCCGCATAATCTACGATGAACCGTATACTGTAATCTAAAAGTTAAAGGTTCTTTGAATATTGTTAAAAATTTTAAGTAAATCAATTTAATTTTTTTATAATATTTTTAGGGTGTTATGAAATTTTAGTTGACATTTTATTATTGTCGACTTAATAATTAAAATGCGAACTTATTTATTTTCTTTTGTAGGTATTGTAAACAAATCAAATAAAACAGCTTCCACTTAAATCAATAATTATTATTGAGACTCAGTGTTTCTTGACGGTTTAGTAATTCTAAGAAAAAGCAATATTCACAAATTACCCTTTTGTAGAGTTCCTAATGTACAGAAATACGAAATATTTTCAGTGCATTTTTTCTCAATTACATAAAATACCGCTAATAGCTTGATTCGATTCGATCGCGATTGCCTGAGCAATCAAGATAGCGTATTTTCACATTGTGATATCCAGCCAATTAGTCAATTAGCTATATTTTACAAAATCAACAGTGCTGCAAATTCGACTCCAAGCAATTTGTTGCCCCCAAACTTCTGGTTGCAATAGTTTAGCTTGGTTATGAAAATCATGGCGGTGCTTGCAAAATTATTTTCAGTTGATTGGAACTTACCGTTTTATATCGAGGAGGCTTTCGTTGAAACTTTAGGGGGTAATTCTTTACCTTTCTCGACTAGAGAGTAGTGTTACCCTCTGTGCATAGTTTTCGCTTTCTAGGACGTTAGTAATATTACCTATATATTCGTTACTAGGATCAAAAATGGTAATGCGTCTGTCAGTGAGTCAGGACTTTTCTCTACATCACCCTAAATAAATAAAAACAAAGGTCCTGACTCATTCACTAACTGATTCATAATTAATTATTATTGATCCGCACATACTAGTACTTTTGGGCCTAGAAAGCTGATACAATGGTTGTCTTTATGAATATAGGTACGAAATAAAAGCCAAAAAAGTATATAAAAATGTAAAGCCTGTTAGGCATGTTAGGTATGTACTATAGAGGTAATCGAAATCATTTAACTGAAAAATTAAATCAGATCATATTTTGAGCGTTTACCGTTGACAGTTTTGATAAATACGATTTCCTTATACATACGATCAAAGAATAAGTGATCACGGTGGTTCACGGACATTATCACAGGGCTATGAAATTAAATTTTTACTTTTACTTTCATTGAATTTAAAGGTAGGCTACGATATTGTTTCTATTGTATCGTACTTTTATGGTAGTTTATAGCAATTTTTGTAACTGCGACTTGCGCTCTTCTTTCTCGTCGCACTGACCAGACGAGCGCGAGGCACGGTCGTCTGAAGTGGGAGGGGAAAATCATCGGCAAACTCTCTACGATCGAGTTATAAATGTTCTGCCCTTTACTATTTTATTTTCTTGCAGTGACAAAATTTATATGTACATATATATAATTTTGTTTGTATAAAATTAATAGGTTTGTTTCTTTCATTAAAGGTGCGTGCAAGCGGAAGCAGACGCCGCCGGATGCCTTTTACCGGGCGGCTTCACTTTGATGACGTGATCAATGGTAGAAATATAGGGTGCCTCTATTCACGACGAAAATTATGGCTTGGAATTTCAACACCATAAAAATAACATGCCGTAATAAAACAATATACTCTCAACTGAAAAAGTTTCAATGTATGTCTATCTCCGTGTTTGTAATCGATTTGGCTGAAGATTGAAATGAAATAATTTCATTAAGATTTCTAAAGAATATAAATAATAGGCATACCTACCTGTTTTCAGTGACCACTGAACTAATTGTACCACACTGCAGTAAAAATGCTCCGTCGACGTTTTTTTAGAATTGAGTAGCAGACCATTATTTTTAATTGGCGTACTAAATTTACTTCAACTTAGAAAAAAAAGTTATAGGGCTGACATGTTTTTAAAAAATAAAAGCCCTTTAAATTTAAGAATTTAAAAAAAAACTTAGAAAAAATGCAAGTTTTATCAAAATCTGTTTAAGATTATTCATCCGTGGATCGTTAGGTAAGTTTGTGGTAAAGACGACTTGTCTTAAAAAAAATTAAGCATTTACTTGTTTTTATACCTTTTGAAAGAAGAACCAAAAATATAAACAGATCTTAGCATCTGCAACAGTATTTAGAAGCACTTAATAATAATCCAATGATTGTCCGCTAAGGCCTTGTCACCCTGCCTGCGTTTGATGCGTCGCGTAAACAATTACATGCGAAACGAAAGCGTCTCCCGAGTCCCGAGGGAATCTTTTGTGCGCGATCATTCCTCAGGTCTGTAATGAGATGGCGGCACTGTTTGTGCTCATTTCGGCGGCTTTGATCATTTTTATAGAAAAAATAATTCGAACAAAGTGACATGAGTAATTGAAAATAGCTTTTATTAAAAGTACTGATTTTTAGATTATGTTATATGAAGAAAACTTCATTGAACTAGTGCATCGATGCTAAACTTTATGGAGCTTGTAAGAAAAGGCGTCTGTTGATAAATAAATATATCAGGACGTTACACACATAGCAATATATCCCCAAAGTAAGCCATAAGTTGTGTTATAGGTGGCTAGATAACTGATAAATATACATAATATTCAACATACATTTTGACGACCTCCGTGGCGCAGGTGACGCACGCTCGGATTCGAGTGGGAGGTCGCGGGTTCGATTCCCGCCACGGGCCACTTTGGAATTTTATAATTTCTAAATTGGCTCAGGTCTGGTCTGGTGGGAGGCTTTGGCCATGGCTAGTTACCACCCTACCAGCAAAGACGTGCCGCTAAGCGATTTAGCGTTCCGGTACAATGCTGTGTAGAAACCGTTGGGGTGAGTTCACTTACCCCTTCCAAGTTAGTACGCTAACATCTTCGACTGCATCATCACTTACCATCAGGTGAGATCGCAGTCAAGTACTAACTTGTATAGCGTAAAAAAAAAAAAACATAAAATCGAACCCAAGATCTCCGACGCAGACTGCAAGTTCGCTAATACTACGCCATTCGAATCTTCTCTTAATTTAAATTATAATATGTACATACTTAGGAGTATGTAGCGGTCAACAAACTTACTCCCGTCCATTAAACATTGGTCAGGACCATCTTTTCTCAATTTCCGCACCACACCTTTCCTTATTGAATTTATTACTGATTTCGGGGACCGACGGACGAATAAAGGATGATTGAGTTTACCATGATTCGATTCGTTCCTCAAAATATGTTACAACTCTTTTATATATTTTGATAGGATAAGTTTGTTTAAGACCGAAGGGTGACTGAAGTCACTTGAATTTTTAGGCGACTTCAAAAAGAAAGAGGATTCGACTGTCTGCATTCCTAATTTCCTACCCAGAATCATTTTCAAGTTCCTAAATTTTTTCAGTGAAAAGGGAAAAGTAGCTTTTATTCCCATTTCTATTTCATGACAATTATTCAATTTAATGTGTTATTAGTTTTTTCTTTGAAAATTATTTGAAACCTAAGAAGGGCTTCTGAATGAATCGTAGCTACGGCAGGCATAGTAGGAACCATCTACGAAAAAGCCTACCATCGTAGCCTGTGCTACGGTTGTAGCTGTTCCTTTCACCGTAGAAGCCGCGTGCCGTATCTTAGCTACAACTATGCAAGTAGAATCATTATTTTAACGCATTTTTATATCTCACTCATTCATTCATTATTTCATTCGTTCATCGCTCAGCCCAGACCCATGACAGCTGAAATTTTGAGCAGAGGTTCCCATCACAATGTAGACAAGGAATAAGTTAGGATTTTGTGAAAAAAGTTGAGACAAGGGGGGTAGCTAGTACCTAATATTATATGTTCAGTGCTAGTACACTCATGTGTATTAACTAAGTCATTGACCCTAAACACGTAGGTCCGTAGTGAATAAGTAAATAACATTTCCACCTGAAATAAAAGGACAGTAAACGTCGGTAGTCCCCAAAAAGTAGTTAATCGCATTTAGAGTCCGCCTCCGAGCACGAATAGCTTCATTTACGATTTTTATTTCCGGGTAGTGATGGGAAGCTGTATGTACTGAATATTAACGATTAGATTAATTAATAAAACCGTTATACCTGTACTTAATTACAGTAATGGGTGAATAGTAGTTTCTATAGTGGTTTAGATTCCAGTGATATTTGCAAAAGCTTAAATTGGGATGGTAAAGAATGCGACTTAAACGCCGCAAGATCTCCTGCTAAGGAAGGTCTCTGCTTAAAGATCAGGAGAACATCATCGCTATAATACGTAATACTTCTGATACATATCTATATCAAAGACTTTGTAAAAGGACACATAATTGACATAATGTTCAAACATTTATGGAATCTGATGCCACGCGGAATCAAATCCAAAGTTTAATTTTATATACTACATTCTCTACAATTAACTAACTTTTACATTTTTTAGAAATGCAGACTCCAAAGAAATGGGCATATAAACATGATGTACTTCTTAATAACAACATTAAAAGTTATGACAGAAAATGTATATTTAAAAGAAATAACTCTTTGTACATAAAATTATATTGGAAAACAAATGGTTCTCAAAAAATGTATTTGTTTCCCAAGAAAAATTTTCGTGAGAAAACTTGATATAGGTAAGTAGTTAATAGTCAAATCCACAAAGAAGCGTCCCACTCTTTCCTAGCTCCTTACAAATTGTATGAAAGAAGGTAAAAGAGTGGAACTTATTCGCGGATTGAACTGCCTATACCACCTTTAGACTTTCTCCTTTATCGATACTTTCATAAACTTGTATCAACATCACTACGCGTAATAAGCGCTATCGGTGTATTGAGATTAACTTGGTTTTATAGCATCAGGTTAGAGTACATTAAATTTAACGATCCCCCTTCATTGCACCGTTGCCCTGAATTGGCTCCGACAAAGATGTTGTTTCAACTATTTATTTTATTTTCGCAAGCACCTAGTTACTGAGTTTATGCGAAACATGGTATTGGAAACATTAATCCATTGTAATACATAAATATTGAATGCAAAAATTGCTGGAACATACATATTGCTTCCTACCTCTTTCTTCCTATATCTAATATCTGCTGAATTCCTTTCGTAGTATATTGGATGTACTAATGGATGCTCGGGGCTTCGCTCACGATAAACGCGGTTAAGAATTCCAAATTCCCATAAAAACTGACTCTTTTTAAATATTGACCACAGATAAGGTACTTTTCTACAGATGTTACAATGGTCAGACAGTAATTTTTAAAGAATTCGGTCCAATAACAAAAAAGTTTAAAATGGCGACCAATTTTCTAAATTTTGTTCACAGATTATTTCTTAATGCACGTCTGTGTCTCCCTATGTTACTGCACCGCGAGCAGCGCGATGTTGCCCGAGTATAGTTCGCAAGCATTTGGATCTCACTCTTATTTGCTATGCATAATCTCGGAACCAATTTGAAGTCAAATCTTCGAAAAAGTCATCGAAACTTCGATTTTATTGCAAATATGGAAGGATATGCTGGGTTCAGTATTAATTGATAAGCTCTGCACTGATAAAGACATACAAAAAACTCAGCCAGGTATAATAACATGAAAAAGATCACAATGTTTTCAATACTTTCAATAAAACGTCTGCTGTACTTATTCTATTCACAAACTAAGCTTTAACCACGTCCATAACAAATCTTTAATGCAATGGAAAATCACAAAAAAAAAGCAATTAATTACTCCACGTTCACCAAAACGAGGACCCTCTATTTGCACTCTTTCGGTGACATGTATCATGTTCATAGGTTAGAAAACAATTATCAGAGTAATCAAAGGCGACCCCCGCTTACGGCGACTAATTAATCGCTTGAGTTGAACTCAATCGGCGACAGGGTTGATTAAAAATCGCCCGGAAACTTGGGCCGGTCGCGCGGGCGACTGAAAGCGTTCGTTTGACCGTGTAAATTGCATATCACGTGTGACTACAGCATTGAGGATAGAATCCCGTCAATATATTATGCCATCATAGGATTAAGCTAAATATACCACACGGATAGGTATTCTTTTGTTCGATATTCCAGGTTGGGGAAAGGATTTAATCAGTCGTAAAGAGGGCCGTGTAGGTACCAAAGACTTGTACCGGGTACCTCACTTAGATGTACCTACTGCCACGAAGGTGATGTTAGCATCTTAGCACGGTCATTCTTGCACAACTTGAGTTTGAATGGACATAATATTATAATTTTCTTTTTTAAGAAATCAATTTCAGATGTACCAAATTTTAAGTGGTTTACTAGTATTTTCTATTAGAATATTTTAAAAGAACACTTGGGCATACTAAATCAATCGTTTTGTAATTTGTTGTCTCCATCAAATAAAGGTCCTTTTTGGCTTCGGTGGATAGTTAAGAAAACTTTATCCAATTACATTTATAGTCCAGAGCTTAATCTCATTTCAAAACCTTTTTACTGCTTACATAGGCAGGAGTTTTCTCTAAGAACGCTAAGCATAGACAGGCAAGCTTCGCACATTTCTCAGAATAATATCATTGAAAAGATTCAAATATGCTGATATTCCTACATTGTTTCCTTCACCGATAGCAAATGAAATAGCCTTAAGAGGTGATGGTTTAACGGCAACAAACGCATCTCTTAAAAAATTCACTTTGAAGCTTATCACTGTCATAAAAGAGATTTATATCAAAGAAATAAAAAAAAACATTATAATTAACGGATTTATCCAAAACTGTTTTAAGCTTAACCCATTAAACGCTGACCGAAATCTCCTAACCGCCCTAACTTTTAATAGCTTAACCGAATCTCATCCTATCCGTTGCCCCGTGACGAAATTACGTAAGTCTTTTAGCAGTAAAATTCCTCATAAAGACCATTTTATAATAGGGTCGTAAAGCTGAGTTCAATTGGATAAGGGCGGGCACCCCCAGGGCACTTTTTCTAACTTTACGATTTGCTTTCCTCTGTCGTTAGTTAGATATAAATGGCATTCATTATTCGGACACCTGTGTTTTGGAGCTACATTCAAGATGTTCCTTTTTTAAACATCACACAGTTTAATTTTTGCATCGTCACTTAATGTTGGGTTGAAGTAAAATAACCTACCTCGCTGAAAAGCGACGCTGATTCGTTGCACAAAAATGAGTCAGCTTTCAGTCACCAAAAGAGGCTTACAGCCGCGGGGAAATGCCTCGACGGCTTTTTGTGACATTATGACCATATGGCCCGGTCTTCAAGGCAACGAGCAAACGTATTACAACTCCCTGATAAAGAGTCTGATATGCTTGCAATTAAATATAACAAGTATAAATAACAGTAACAAAAGATACGAAATACAGAGTGTTTCGTCTCAATCCAATGACGCGTATCATACTTCCCATGTACCTCCAGGATTCACATCCTACATCCATCAATAGCGCAGACACCAATAAAAGGGGTATTCCATCAAAACCCCGTATAAACAATGGATATAAAACGAGCCAAGTGGAACACCCTCTAGGATACCGGGTGCCGACTCAGCAAGCGTCACGCCTGTCTAATATACAGAGTGTTCTGATATGATTTCTGATGTTATTTATTATAATCTTGCCAAGTTCATCTGAGTAAGTATCGTTTTCGTGTCTAGGTATCTTAGCTTAACAGTTACCACCTAGTTACCGCCCTACCAGCAAAGACGCACCGCCAAGTAATTTAGCGTTCCGGTGTGATGCTGTGTAGAAACCGTTGAGGTGAGTTTACTTACCCCTTTCAATTTAGTACAATACCATCTTCGGCTGCATCATCACTAACTATCAGATGAGGTCGCAGCTTGACTTACTGACTTGACTAACTTGTATAGTGTAAAAGAAATGTAGGTCGATGTGATTACGTTATACTTAATAAAATTTTATATGTCACGTGTACGAATAACTTGATGTAGTCTGTATTTTATTCTAGCCTGAAAAATTATGCTACCTCGCCCTATATTTTTCTTATGCTATTTTAAATTTATTTTTTCACAAGGGCGTCTCCCATATATTATATGGCACTTCGGGCTATATTTTATAATATTATCTATCTATAAAATTATACAGGGCCATTCATAGACAGATGTTGTTACGATCTTTTCTTTTGTTGGTTCTTTAATAAATTAAAGCAACCGTACGGTAGAGCCAACCATGTACAATACACGGCTGACTCTACGGTCCAAATATAGTTTCATCAATAATATTTTTTTGATAGGTACTGTAATTATTGGAATCAGCCTGTATAATTTTACATTTTATGCCATCGCGTACCCAGCTAGACATGTCCAGTTTCAAATCAATCACTGCTCGCGACTGACACCTGTGACCTGATGCTAAATGTCCGTATATACAATATGCATTCCCTGACAACTAAACTGGTGGTGGTACCTATTCTTGTTGCGAAGTTTGTCCGGATAGGTACCACCGCGGTGTCAGTTAATCTAACGTGTACATGGATATATAATACTAAGGATTTCGGGTCAGCGCTAAAGTGTCCGAACCTAAAGAAATCCAAACGCGAAAAGAGTTCCAATTGCACTTAAGCAAAATTAGGCTGTATAGTTATGGTTTAAGTCAAGAATTAGAATGTTTTAGTTCGTTTTTAAAAATACACATGTACCTTCGTTTATATAGGTTTTCTCGGGACACTTTTTTCGTGAACTTTGTATTACACCCGGGGTCCATAGATTTTTTTGCTAATGACCGTGTAGCAGTAATGTACGATATTACTGTTTTAGTTTGAAGGGGTAGCCAACAAGATTCTTGGGCAAAACAAGAAAGACCAAAGTTGGTATCAAGTTTTGTCATTAACCAAAATCAAAATATTCTAGGAAAATGAAAAAATGTTTTTAAGAACCATTGGCAATTTTGTTTTTCATATCCGAAATTTAATTTTGCATACAAAAAGATACTTTCGATTCAATGCAGATTTCTTGTCATACAGATTTTATTGAGAAGCTAGTTTATTTGCCCATTTGTTTAGAATCCGTATGTTAATTAAGCAAAAAAATTGTAGTAGTTATTTTGGAAACCGTAGTCTTAGTAAAATAAAGTTTGGATTAGATATTGCATTGCGTCGAATGAAAATATTATTATTGTGATGCTAAGTCGTAAGACGAACTGCATCCGATAGTCAAAGTAGTGTCAATTATTTGAGAATAAAATATATTAATTAAGTAATATATAATAATATTTGAGAGATTCAATAATCAAAATCAGTAACGCGTAGATTAAATGCGGCGTATATTTATTTAATTATACTCATACAGTAATATCCTACTGGATTTTTATTACTAACCTGAATTTTACAGAGGTGTTAATGCACTTGATTAAATAAAGCTTATATTTCTTTCAAGCGTTGCTGGTAGCGTTCCATATTTATTGGTCTGCGATATAGTTCATTGTTTTATTGGTTCCCAGAGCGCCTTCGTATGGTGGCGTGAGCCAGGGCAGTTTGTTAGTTCGGACATGAGCTACTGTAATGAATTTTATATTGTGGTGTACTTGATGCTTAAATTTAAAAGCTTTCTTGTATTTATGGGCGATAAATTTGTAATAATACTAGCTAACCGCAAAGGACTAGGGGTTACGACCTATTCTCAGACCTACCAAATGTAGACAAATAATTTTCATAGAAATCGGCCGAGCCGTTTCGGGAGAATTTGTTTACAAACACATGACATGAAATGTTATTTTGCCAATAGGGACATAAAAAATAGCTTACGACCTACTCTGACCTATCAAACATACACACAAAATTTCATAACAATCGGTAGATCTATTTCGGAGGAGTTCGGTTACAAAAATTAGCACGAATTTTATATTAGAGAGAGTTAATACAGCATACATACTTTCGCGCCCTTGCTTTGCTTCCTTATTCCTGGTCTCCATTTCACGACCTCCCTGGTACAGTTGGCAGCGAACTTGGCTATTAGCGGGAGGTTCCAGATTCGAATCCCGTCAGTGAGTCTTAATTTCAATAAAATTTCTAATTTGTTCTGTCCTGGCCAGGTTTCTTTATTTGCTAAGCTTTCATAGGCCAGTGAGTGAGAGAAAAACTTTTTTTTTCGCAGTTTGGTTTCCTATTACAACGACCAGGAACATGCAAAAGGAAACTGAAAATGAATTTCACCTCCGGATGCTGAATATATTTATTTTTACCCTGTAAATGAAATCCATTGAACCATCAAAACACCTAAGGTCGTTGGAAAGGTAGACGTGGAATTGGTCTCAGGGGTAGATCACAAATCCTCGGTTGTGCCTGATATCCTCGAATTTTGCTCAGGAACTCATGAATTGGTTCTAGACGCTCGAGGGATACGCCCTGAAAAAAAACATAATGACTTGTCAAAGGTGATATGCCATAAACAGTAGGTACATACCAGGTTTTGACGACCTCACTGGCGCAGGGGACGCGCGTTCGAATTCGAGTCGCGGGCTCGATTCCCGCCAGGGGCCACTTTGGAATTTTATAATTTCTTAATTGGCTCAGGCCCGGTCTGGTGGGAGGCATCGGCCGTGGCTAGTCACCACCCTGCCAGCAAAGACGTACCGCCAAGCGATTTAGCGTTCCGGTGCGATACTGTGTAGAAACCGTTCGGGTGACTTTACTTACCCCTTCCAAGTTAGTACGTTAAGATCTTTGGCTGCATCATCACTTACCATCAGGTGAGATCGCAGTTGTACTCCTCACTTGTATTGTGTAAAAAAATATCAGAACTTAATTTTTTGAACACTGGAAGTTAGTAATAGACTGCGATCTCATCTAATGGAAAGTGACTATACAGCCGAAGATATAGTACTAACTTAGAAGGAATAGGTAACCCCTAACAGTTTCTACATACTCGTAGCACCGCGCCTCTGCTGGAAGGGTGGTAACTAGCCACGGCCTAAGCCTCCCACCAGACCTGAAACAGGCTAGAATCCTACTTGAATCCTAAAACACCTTTAAAGGCTTATAATTCCAGTAATTTCTTTGGCTACCCAATAGTACATAGTAGTGGAGTGAACGTCTTGATTGTCTCATCATGAATGGATAGAAATATTCACAGGTAGAACCCCTTACCGTCGATCTACGGTAAACGATAGCAGAGATCAGCCTGTCCCAAAGCACCTGAAGGAGATACGGGCCGCCGCCGCCGATATCCTTGGTGTCTATTACGTGCAATTGCATGTAGTTCTCATAGTATACACCGTCAGCTGCAACGGATAATATGGAAAAGGTGTATAAACATTAATTTCACTCAAATATGTACATTCAATTATTTTTATAAATCTCAATACTTAGTAGTAAAATTAATTATTTATTTTTTCAGTGTCCGCAAAAAATGTTTTGATTTCAATATTGTCTGCTTAGTACGTAAATGCCATGACGTTTTTAAACATTTCACTTCACAAAATTAGGCCTACGAGTTACGTACTGGTAGCCGTCTCGACCTACTAATTTCAGACGTCTGCCGCGCGCCGGCTACTTTGCTCGAGTTAATGGGGTCTCACACTAATTTTGAATTTGATAAAAAATATTACTTTATTATAAACTAGGATAAAAATAATAACGTGCAGTGAAAGAAATATCAAAATCCAACGAAGATTTACAAAGTTACAGGCGTTTAAACTTTGGAGTGGGGGGATCTTCTATCCCTTTCTCGCAAAACGAAAATTTGTATGAAGCCGCACGAAGCTACTATGGCATTGGTACTTTGTTACGTCACAATTTCATGTTGCTATCTCTGTCTAATCACAAATCTTTAAATGCTTATAACTTTTTTGTTATTTGATCGATTTAATTAGTTCTTTCAGTGCACGGTATTTTTTTTTTATTCTACTTTATAATAAAGTAATAAAAAAATTGGAGTCAAACACCCTATTCTTGTACGGTCTATTTCACGCGCTGCGTGCGACCGGTTGCAAGACAACCTTTGTATGTCGAATGAGATAAAGTTACGAGATAGAAAGGGACCACAACATTGCGTTTGTTGCGTGTTGTTTGCGGAGGCGGGGCCAGACGCTATTGCGAACTGATTTGCACTTTTTGTGTCAGCGCTAGAGTCGCTATTTCTTTTAATCATCTTGCGGAGTAAGCCTTCTGTACCTTTAGGTATTATTATGTTTTTCGTGGTATAGGTTAGAGGTCCCTACAGGTGACCTATGTCCAGCAGTGGGCGTTAGCTAAAACAAACGGACTTACCAACATTAGTGTTGTTAATTTCCAAGGACAATAGCTGTCGGAAGCACCCTCTCGCAGTGTAGTAACCCTTAGACCAGATATCAAACGGATTCTCGGAGTAGAACCGCTGACGTATGATGGTCCCAGTAAGCCTCTTCACAAAGTCGGGGCTGGGATTGTCTATTCTTTTTCTAACAAGCCATCGCACACCTGCCTGAAATGATAGACACAAATCTTATTTCATATGAACATACATTAAAAAAAGATTCCGACGAATTGAGAACCTCCTCCTTTTTTTAAAGTCGGTTAAAATAATATAATATGTAGGTATATTTAATCATCAAAAACGGTAGTTTGTAATTTAATAAGACTGTTGGCTGACAATAGTAAAATTGCGAGAGTGGCAGTGGCAGAGAGTGGTATCATCTCATTTTTAAATAAAAATTAAATTTGAATAGTAATGACAAACCCTTTAGTTTGCCTTCATTAGTTTTTTGAAGTACATTAATATTTGATCTAATCAATTAGTAATACTATAGTGTGTTATATTTTCATACAACTTGTAGATTTATATTAAAAAAAATATAAAAAAACATATTTCATTCGTATTTAGCTCAGCCAGTTAGTCAAATTTGAAGATAATCAAATCGGCGATTCGCTTTGCATCGGCTACATTTTGTGAAGAAACAAACGTTAATATTGAAACAAATAGTTTTTATGAGAATAATGAAAGATTAATTTTACAATCATTGACATAGAGCGTAAAATTGAATGTAGTTCAAAACGCAACATGGTCGAGAATCGTGAAATTAAATTTACGTTGCACGATAAGGTTGAGCCAGTGTTTGAACTATGTTGAAGTACATTAAGTTTTAGACTCTAAACCATTGGACGTAAAGTTAATTTTTCAGTGTAATTTTTTTTTGTATTTCTTTATCACTTCACTCAGTGTTTAACAAAGTAACGTGAATTGGCCCCCTGCTTCAAAATTCAGCTGCACGATTGTAACCTATGGAAAAACTATTTTTTCAAAAAATATATGTCCAAATCTATTCAACCGTTCAGAAGTTATGGTGGAATAAAGAAACTCACTTACATACATACATACATGAACCCTAAAAACATTAAAAATAATATATATATATATATATATATATATATATATATATATATATATATATATATATATATCTATCTATAGTGGACAACATCACATACATTGCTCCGATCCCTTAGTAAGTAGCTTATGCACTTGTGACTTGTGTTAAGGAAATCAGAAACAACGAAGGTACCACAACACCCAGACCCGAGACAATGTAGAAAATTTATTTTTCTACATTGCGCCGGCTGGGGATCGAACCCGGAACCTCAGAGATGGCGGCGCCTTGAAAACCGGCACGCTAACCACTCAAACATTACACTTCTTATTTGGGCAGCCGTGTAATAAACGGGTTCTTACCTCGTCCGTTTCACTCAGCTCCATTTTATAGCAGGGCACGTATCTCATGGACGGCATCTTCAGGCCTGGTATCACGGCCACCACGTACCACGTCCCCATGACGTCTTGTTTGGTAAACTGCGCCTGGTGGCCATCGCAGGGTAGAGTCTTGTGCTTGGGATATGTTACTTTATTGGTCTGCGGCCCGATGGTGGCCATGTATAGGATGTACATGAGGAAGAACAACGGTGTCATGATGGCTGAACTTCCTCTGGGGGAGTGAGGACGGTAGAGCGCTCGAGCCGTTTACGATGGTAGAGTGTTGGGAATGTATAGAGATGGCATGTTTATTGACGAAAGTCCTCTGTTTCGAGAAAAATGAGGATTTATTTATTTTATCGATGAACAACGATCAAAAGATTTAGTTTTACTGACGCGTACATCCAAGATTTTTTTATAGGAATCGCAAGAAAACGAGCGGGTGGGACACCAGGCCCTTGATTCTACAAAAACACATAAAACAGCGACAAGCTTAAATCTATGCGCTGATTAAGGCTTGCGTCATTTATGTAGCCAAGGCATCAATTGGCTGGTGATGCCTGTGTTGCTATGGTTAGCATCAATGGTTGGCCGATGATCAATTTTATAACTTCGAGAATCACATCACAGATGTTAAGCAGACACCGATAAAAGAAAAGAGAAGCCGCAAAAACCCTCAGCCCAAAGTTGTCGAACAAACACCCACAAACTTTAAAAGGCGTTTTATTTGCTTTAGAAGCTTCAATTTAGGTAGAGTGAAGCTATATTAAGAATGGTAATATAAATAAATTATTAAACACATCAGGAAACCTACACACGATTTACAATCGGCCCCTAAAGAATGCTACCCAAAGCAATAATTAATAATCTTTGCCCAAGGTATATTTTGTTACTTAAGCGATTTCAAAAAGGAAGAAAGTTAGCACTTTGACTCGTATGTACAACTACATACCTATCTAATACTACGCCTACTCCAAACGCTTTTATGACACACATATTTTTTTAATACAAAAAAAAATTTTAGTAACTATTAAAATATAAAATGTGTCATGTCTACATTCTGTTATGGTTAACAGTCCATTGAGAGTTGAAGTACAAATTAGGTGTTATACAAGTAGTGTTGTGAATTGAATAATTGTGATTGTTTCAATACAACCTTGGTTAAAATTATATTCCCTTACAATATTTTAGATCTTGTTTCAATCAAATTATCTTTTAAGTAATATATGTATAAAATCACGTGTCACAGTTTTTGTAATAACACTCTTATGAAAAGGCTTGACCGGTTTTTATGATTTTATTGTGTGTATTGGGTAGGTCGGAGGTTAACCTTAATTAAAAAATAATAACCAATAAATACATAAATAATAAAAGGAACATTGAAAAATGTTTACAATAACAAAATTACATGATGTATAAAAATCGGATGAAACATATTTTAACGGATTTTTCATTATGTAAGAAAATATTCGTCCATTTTCATTTTATTCTCGCTCCATCAGATATATTTCAGCCATCAACAATCCTCTAAGGATTTACTGACACTCCTCAAATGCGTTTCAAACGCAATTCTCTTTAAAAATATACTCCATTATGTCGCTTAGTCCATCCGGAGACGTCTTTAGAAATATACGCCTTTCTAAAGGTGGCTTTTCACGGTATTTAAAAATTTAATAACAATTTACCTAAAATTGCAGCAATATAATGGGCAATTCTGCCTCCTCATTGACTGACTTTTGGAACAAAAGTTCCTTTTCGGACGATATAGCGCAGGGAGCTAGGCGTAAGAGATTATTGTCGGGTTTTATTCTTAAGCACCAAATTAAGGCCAAATTTTCCCTTTCAGAGAAGAAGATCCGTGCCCTGTAGGAGACCAGTAAAAGGAGAGAGCCAACTCATACTTAACCATCTGTGGTCTCTACTCCGAAAGGGAAAGTTTGGCACAAATTTTCCCTTTCGGAGTAGAGACCACCCTTGCCATGTAGGCCTTAAAAAAGAGATAGCCAACTCATACTTAATCATCTATGGCCAAATTTTTTCTCGTGGAGAAGAGACCCGTGCCCTGTAGTAGGCCGTTAAAAAAGATAAGACGAGAGATGGTCTTTACGCCCCATGAGAATCAACCATTAATCCATGCGAAGACGTCTTTAGAAAAATTCGTATTTCTTAAGCGAAAATACGGTCATTGTTTAAAAAGTCGAAACCTACATACATTTGCTTGAACAAAGGCAGTAAAAACGGTTTATGGACTTGTTATTGCCGTCCCAACGGACAGGTTGTATGGCCTAACTGACAAGTTAATGGGTCCTCTATATAGAGGTGTGCAAACACGCTAACAGAATTTTAAAGTAACAGCTGTATGTTCATTATTTTCTTTAAAATACCGGAATTTTATCCAATAAATTGTCATGCATACTTTAGTGGAGAAGACTTCAGCCCCACATTCAAGTATGTTCGGGTGCAAACTTCAAGTTTTTTGGAGATACAAGATATATCGTAGGAAAAGCAATATTAGTAGCTAGGTGCTTTATTACTGAAAACACCGTGAAGCAAACTATTCATGCGCTTATGTAAATTTGAATGTTATAATGTTGATAAAGTTGTGTAAAGCCTGCCATTCTTGGCATATTTCACCAAAAATTTCTCATTCATAGAAAATCAGCGCCCGCGTTGTCCTCGTGTGACACTCTGTTATACCGCTTATGAGCTGAATTTTATATAATCATTTAATAGCGGCTTTAGGAATGCCTTTTGTTCCCATCGGTATAGTTTACAGAGACAGTCATTCACCTTCATTACAGAAGATTGTTAATAACATTTTGCTCTTTATTCCTAAAAACATTCCCGCTTGATCTTATGTTTTGTGCCCTCCTCAAACAACGGAACGATGGAAACAGATTTTAATGTATCCTATGGAAATCTTCATTCAGAGTTTCTCCCTTTGAATTTTAATATAACATCCAAATCGGGACTTTATTAGCGTTGAAATGGTAATAAATTCAAAAAATACGCTTTTTCATTTTTCCTATAGTACTGCAGGAAAAACAATCGAAAATAATAATTACTTTAGGAATCTCACTGATCTCTTTATTCTCAGCATTGCTTTAATAGATTTCATTAATAATAATATTAACCAAAGGATATTTTATGAATAAAACAAGCTCAAGTATGCTCATTGTTTATTTATTCTTTCATACTAAGACGCAGTTCTAAGGCAAAAAGCAATAATGAAGAATATCAGGCAATTTATCAAACACTGCAGCATTTTGATATTTAACCAAATTAAAAAGGGTTTCTGATGACCTCCTTTATAAAATATTCGCAGTTAATGAGGCCGAAATATTGACTTGAGCGATAATATTTTATTCTCTGGCGTTAACGGTTCGTGAAAGGGTAAGATTAATTACTGGCATTTTTGATACTTGAGACTGTTTTTAATTAATATTTATCGCATGAAAATATCAAGTAGGTGCAATCCAACTTTTTAAATGTAATAAAATTGCAATTATGTCCGTGAAGATGTAATTTATTGGAGTCGTTTAACCTTTGTTCGGTCACGCAGATAATGATCGCTTCGTTGTATCTTGTGATAAACTTCTGCTACTCTGATCAGGCCACGCTCACTTGCCACGTGATCGACAAAGCTACAAGTAGCCGTCACGACGGAACGATTTCAGACGGTTGCACGCATTAGTTCTTGTACGGTCTATTTCACGCGCTCCGTGCGCCCAATTACGAGGCAGCTTTAATACGTTGAAAGAGATAAAGCTACGCGACAAAAAGAGATCACAACTTTAGGTGGATAGCGGAGGCGGTGCCAGGCGCTTTTGCGAACTGAATTGTACTTTTTTGTGTCAGCGCTAGGGTCGCTATTCCTTTAAATCATCTAGCGGAGTGAAGTTAGGTACTATTATTGTATTCCGTGCTCTCATACAAAAAGTTTTATCAAGATCGCATAGGTGAAAAAGATGGATATCATTCGAACTTAAAATTACTCTGAGTTCCACACTCAGAGTAATTTTAAGTTCTTAAATAGTGTTTGTAAATTTGTTTTGTTCATTTAAGTTGTGGTGATGAAGTCTATTAGTTCAAATGCCTAGAAAATGTCTATTCACTCTTTTTTTGAAAGCACCCAGATTGTATTTGGCTGGGAACATAGAAAGCGGACGGGTGTTCCACACCTTAGCGGTCCGAATCAGAAACGTGGAAGAATAACGTTTCGTTCGTGTTCACTGCATAATCAACCACATTTAGAAACCATTTCTCTCGGCGTCTTGCGGTTGTATGGATTTATTATAATAAAGTAGATAATGCTGACACATTCCAAACCCTCTGAGGATTCAATCAGCAGGAATAGTTTGATAGTCTCCACCGCAGTGGCGTTACGACCGACGTCCCCCGTTATGGAATGTATTACGGAGGCTCATGTCGGACGAGATCGTAAAACTTTACGAACTTACGCCCTCTTAACCTATCTGTGACAATCATTTTATTCACAGATAAGCTGTCGATAGAGGCTCACACGTAAATCTCTACTTAATATTGTAAATGCGAAAGTAACTGTCTGTCTGTTACACTTTCATGCCTAAACCACTGAACCAATCTTTGTGAAATTTGGAACATAGATAGAATAGAGCTTAGAAAAGGACATAGGCTACTTTATATCCCGAAAAATACCACGGTTCACGGATTTCGAAAAATCCAGGACTCGCTATAGCAATACATATATAGCTAGAGAATATTATAGCAAATTTGTTAAAAAGTAGGTACGACGGTTAGAAAATGGAGCGGGAACGGGAACCGGGCAAATTCACTTTTCCCACGGGATTTGTAAAAACCAAAATACAAGCGGGCGGAGCCGCGGGCAACATCTAGTCTGATTATATTAATTTAAAGATTATTTATCTGCTCCTTTCTAGTTGATATAGGTATATGAGCAACTGAGTAATTTCCGCAGTTCGAATAGATGATGGTAGTACGTAACAACTTCAGTGTTGCATTTAAAATGCTCACCTTGATTTGGTGGATCATCTGGAAATAGAAGGATATGCAGCACTCTACGAAATTAAATCAGATTTCAAAGGTATAGAGTCATTGGAATGGTGACGACAAGAAAATCCTTTTAATTAAATATTCTAGCTGGTTGCTAGTTGTAAATTATTGAAGGAAATCTTCAATTTTCATAATTTACAACTAGAATTAACGGTCCATTTTTCTGATTCGAGTCACACTCTATAGAGTTTATGTTTCTATTAATTAAGAATTCGTAAATATTCTATATCCTGCCTGGAAATTTCCTGAATTTAATATTTGTCAGTAATTGAATATTAGACAGAAGCGCCACGATTCTTACTATTAGGTGTTTTCCAAACGATAAATTAAATTAACCGCAGTCTCTGTTCACTAGCTGCTCTGCGCAACAAGGGCTGAGATTTCAATAAACGACATCCGATACGTGATTGCTCTTGAAGATTCTCTACATCGCACTCAACGTACAGCCGTTAACTGACAGACTGACTGGCGCGATTTATATTATATTGCATGATATACTTTGACTTTGCATGTTTCATGTCTGTAGAATAGGGTCTCGCTTACTATAGATACGAAATTATATTTTACTATTTCAATCTTCTTTTTTGTTTGGTTTTTTATGAGCAGTCCAGGGTTATGCTCAAAACATGATTCAGTTTGTTACATTAAAGTTTTTAAATGGGTACTAGTTTTACAAAGACTATACCAGTTGTTGTAACTAACTCATGACTAAAAAAGTCACTACTCCTATTATTTAGCAATTATTATTCAAAATATGCGTCTTTCTACCATACAGATTTAAACCAGAGGATTAAATATTATTAAAAGCTCATCTAGGTTTTAATCACTCGTACCAATGGCAGTCTTCATAGACTCGGATGTGGTCTGGAAGGAGGCTCTGATAAAGGCTGATTACTACCTTAAAATTACCTATTGGGAAAGGATTATATTCCAATAACCGTTTACCTGGTGTAATTTAGCCACTGCAGTAGCCTAATGCTCATTTTCACCAACACTTTAAGAAACGCCTAAGCCGATAGGTGACAGTTTTCACTTACAACAACTGTCACCTAAGGGCTTAGATGTCTCTTAAAATGTTGGTGAAAGCGAGCAATAAAATCACCTACAAAATATTGCCTTCCTATCTTGTTTAAAAATAGAAGATTTAAAATAGCATCACACAAATGGAAATCGCTTACACCGGCAGTGCGGCGCGCCTTGCAAATCGCGCTGAGATATGACGTAGAAGTGATGGGTGCATTACTTAGCGCGCTCTGTTCACACCCAGTTTATGAAACTGTGTGCAGTTTTAATATTTCACACCGCAGACATGCAAGGCTGATATGTATTAAAGGGGATTTTAGACTTGGTAAGGTACTATAAATATTTAAATCGTTGTTTTTTTTTAGTTTAAAAAGATAAAACACTAATATTCTAGGCTCATTGCACTGTTTTCCTGTCAAGTGTGAACGAGATGAAGCCCTATAACTAGACCAGCCTAAGTAGATTTTAAATCAAAGACTGCAAAAACTTGTGCCATATCCTTATTCTTTAGTTGGCTAATTGAATTTTGCTAAAGAAGTTTGTGAAAACTATTTAATTCAATTGTGTATGATGCAAATTTTTAGAGTAATTTTTATGTGACTATCAATTTTGCAAAAGTTGACAAGACTTTGCTTAGTTTCAATGACTATAAGTGACGCTAGAATTGTGCTCTTTATTGGTAAAAAAAGTACGAAACTTACTAATGATATAGAGTTTTAATGCTTTTCAAAGTTTGTTAAAGAAGTATTTTCACTGCAATTTCACGTGGGATAACATGTACACGGTCGGTTATGCAAATAATCGGCGAATGCTTGCACGGAGTGCGGATATGACGTCAGAACAATTTTTCATTTAAGAAGATTGACGATCTGTGTTTACAACAAACTAGTGGAGACAAGGAATTGATGTCACTACATGAATACATATTATGTTTATGCGATGTTTTGGATTCGTCTACATTGCAACTGAAATTTAAATCTCATGTAAAACCAGTCCAAGCACCATCAGTGGCAGTTACTGTACAATATCTGGGTGACCGAGCTTTGCTCGGTAGTATTACTACTGACCAATAGATGGCAGCATAAGTCAAATTTTTTTTTGTGGTAAATTCGACATTTTCTAAAAATTAATCCTAGCTAGATCGATTTATCGTCCCCAAAAGCCCCTGTATACTAAATTTCATGCAAATCGTTCGAGCCGTCAATATAGTAATGTGTTTGATTTGATCCCGGTTTTGGGCTTACTTACCTTTGAACAAATAAATTTAAAGTAACTGACAAAAAATTTCTAAGAAATCAGGGTAGGTGCTATAGGTACTATTGAAAAATTTTTATTGACGAAGATTCTTGGAATGATAGGAATAGGGTAAGGTGGTATAGGAGTACGCACCTAAGCTTCAAAGCATTAAAAAAAACAAACAAATACAATTCACGAATCAGTTATTGTAATAATCGAAGCAGTATCTTATAAGGTAATATATTTTACAAGTGACATTAAGAAATCTTAGTATAATTTTAAATACTAAATGAAAAATCACAAAAAGGGATTTGCGTACTCTTATACATGCGGGTGTTTAAGAGTACGCACACGAGTCGATAAGAGTACGCATACATTAATCGATACAAAAATCGCAAATAACGATATTCACCTAAGCAGTGCATTTCTCATGCCACCAACCTTTGCACCTAAAACACTCGATCCAGTCCGCACAAATTGGTTCTTCATATACTTCCACCTCATATACTTACATCCTCTGCACTTCCAAGTCTTCTTCTTTGGTCTCGTTTTTGTCGTCGTCTTTGGTTTAGTAATTGTGGTCGTATTTAGTCCCCTTAGTTTTGGTTTCTTTTTGGCAGCCTCCTCCTTTTCCAGCTCTTGCTTAAAAGGAGAGCTGCTAATAATATCAGATTTTCTCTTCTTTCTTGTTGATCTTTGAACGGTTTCGGCTCGAGGTAACGGCGCTACTTTAAAAATCGACGTACTATGGGAATGCCTTTTTGTAGAATCAGAAGGACCAGGGGCAGATATATCTTCAGTTTGTGTTGGTTCCTCGTAAGTTGACTCTGTCAAAGTTTTAGCGGATGATGGGTCATTATTACCTTCTGGTGGTACAATATTAATAATTGGTGATTGATTGGTGGTGATTGTTGTCATTTAAAATTGTTGTTGGTAAAGAAGTCGATGTAATATTGGGCAAGTCAATTTGTGGTCGATCGGTCGATAAATTTAAATAATCGTCGTACAAGAGTACGCACGTACTCTTACACACCTCAGCAATGCGTCCTCTTATACGACCTACACATTTTGAATCAAATTGACTGTTACTGCCATCTTGTGGTAAGATGAGAAATTACATCGCCTTGTATTATAACCTTGGTAAACTAGGCTTGCAAAAATATAAATCGTTTTCCAAAAAGTACTTTATGTTTTTTGATTGTAACGATATGAAAATGTCAAAAATAAATAACAAATTGCCACAAAAACTTTAGACGTACCTGGTTTCTCCGTTTTATTGAATTTCGGAATATTTTTTTGTACAATACACATACACAGTTAGCCGGTCCAAACACAACTGAAGCTAGCTTCAAGTAGCAAACCACTTCGTCTCTAGCTTCACTGCGAACTCTTATCAACCGCGTACTCTTACACCACCTTACCCTATCGTTCCGTGTCTTCGTGAGGATCTATCATAAAATCCAAATAATTTAGTTTCATATACTCTGAAAAAATAAGTTTCATTATTTTAACATTTTGAAAACAGCAAGTGCCACATTCTTGCCAGTTCTTCTCGGTACAAACCTGTTTTCCAAACCTTTTGGTAGAGGTTTGATTTCTCTTAAGGGCCTGTATAATATCATAAAAATGACAAATAAAACCAAATAGGTGTAGCTACGTACATTGGTGGTAACTTAAACGCCTTATACAAAATCATTAGAAAAAATGCTCAAAAGAAATTGCGCCGAGAACTTTAACTCGAATTACGCTGTAAAAGGCACCACTTTATTTTTCACTCTCAAAAATTAACTAACCGGCAAAGGAACGATTAAAAATTCAATCCTTAAGTGCACCCTTTCCGAGCGAAGTCAGGTGTGAAATGAAAGTGTCTGCGATTGTCGGTTCTAATTAGAGAATTAATTTCCCTCCCCCGTGACATATTAGGCACCTTTGAGGTGCAATCGGTTAGTTAGTCTCTAATGAACAGATTTTTGATATCCCTTTGATGGTTTCTTAAGATGTTAAGAGCTTCTCATGTAACCGATGTGGTTTATTAATTATTTAACAAGAGTATCGCAAAAGGGTAACTATCCGATGATTAAACCTTTTAAACGATACATTTTTTTGATGAAATCTGTTACTAGCCTTCGATATATTATACTTAGCTCAATTAGTTTTAAGAGCCTTGTGAAGTGGTGATAACAGAAAACAAAACCCGGCTGAGTTTGTTGTGGGGTTTTTCTCAGTTCAGGGCGCGTTGGAACCCTTTAAAACTAAATATCATACTGACCTGTTACAAGAGCCTGTATATTAGGCCTATGTGAAATAAAGATATTTTTGAGTTTGAGTATGAGTTTATAAAACAACAGTTATGTACGAGTATTTAAGACAAATTAAAAAATGGAAATTACGAAACAAAGAGGGGCGATCGATGTTGATACATCACGCAGATCCTATACCGCAGCATCCTCAGAATAATTGTTAACATTACTTGTTTGCAAAATTTAGCTTATCTTAACTTTACATTACTGTATGCTGTACACCATAAGCAGTAAGACTCATCAAAATGGGCTTACCCAGTAGAAAGTACTGAGGTTACAAACATTAAAATAATATTCAAATTCAGAACCTCCTCTATTTATGTAGTTTGTTAAAAATTTAATAATCATAATGGAGCAGTATGTACTGTGTAGCCAAACATTGTAATCTATCTAAAACTCAATTTAAATTGGAAGGAAGATGCTTCCAAATAAGATCGTGTCGTGGATGATTGATAGCAGAGTTCTCTGGGGAACTAGGTCTAGGTAGGTTTGTTAACGAAATACATAAACTGTTTGATTTGCAATGAAATAAGAAATGCTGGGCAATAAACTAATTGAATTCTAAAACCTAATTAGACAAAATTGCAAAAAAAGATTAAAAATCGTTTTGAAATCTCATGGGAAGTTAAAATTATAACAATTTCCGATAAAATTTTTTTGATAAAATTTGGAACACGTTACCAATTTTAACCATTGATTGATTTAACTATCTCAATAAACCAGCTCATAGTAAAGTAAAACAGTGGTTAAAATTTGTAACAAATACCAGCCAATGGTTAAAATTGGTAACTAATATTAACTTTGTCTCATGTGTATGATATTCTATGACTCTTTAATTTATTTAGGACTTTTTCCCATTGTTTTGATTAAAACAAACCCTAAAAACCTAGTTTTTGCTCCTAGAAATTAAAAACTTTAACAAAATCTAGTTCCTCCAACTTTATGCGCAGTCGGAATATAAAACACGCTTGTAGAATTGTTAATTTCGCGAAACTGAGCATTTTTGATTATGTTTAGTGTTTCCGGCTGTGGGCACAATGAGAACGTTATTTTATATGAGGGCCGAGTCGATCCAATTTTTTTGTTTGATATTCTAATTTTAATCTTATCTTTTTATGAACTTCCGCAAACAAATCTTAATTTTTTTTTTTTTTTTTTCAATTATTATTATTATTATTTATTATAAGATGTTAAATTAACTAAAATTAAAAATTAAAACTAGGTATAAAATTAAACTATATCTAAATTAAAAACTACGTATAAAACTAAATATATACAATTTAAAAACTAAAAAATATTATTAAAGGAAGTCCCTGTGGGCAAGGTTCCGAAGATACTGGCAGCGTTCCCTCTTTGAATAGCTAGGCTAATTCTTTGTCCGAGGTAGCTGCCAGCTCTTCGGTCTCCTGTGATGTCGACTAACCTTTTTGATATTTCCTTAAAAAGGCAAGTAGCGCTAGGACCCCACGGACCAAGGGTCTCGACTCCGAATGGAACAAAATCATATTCGGAGCCTAGACCCCTGTATTTGCATGCCTTAGCCTTTTCAGCCGCTTCACAAGCCGCACCAGCTTTATTGTTGGTTCCATGTAGATGGGAAGGGGCCAGCGTGTCTGTACAGGTGGCATCCCATACCAGCACCCGACCCATCTTCCATGGAACCAAACTCATACCGTCCGGTCTCTTGCCATCGTCTCTTGCAATACCGGTTGGTTCAAGAAGACTTGGCACGTTGACGGTGGCAAGGGACCGGCGTATGATATCGTTAAGTGCGGCATGTCTCGAGAAGCGGCCTTCTCGAGACATTCATCGAGCGGCGGCGAGAATCTTAATTATATCCAGGAATTTACTTAATTTGGATCGTTTATAGTCATAATATTATAGCGTTTCTATTTTATATCATGTCATATGATTTATTTTTTTATTTGATACTCATCACCTCTTCTGACCTGAATAATTTATTCTTTCTTACTTATTATGGACTTCCGCTAAGTAACGCCTGCTTCTAGTCAATATTTAAAACAATAGTTACTCTCAGTGCACCCCAATCTTTAGGCCACTCGTCTAAAAGCTCCGTAACCGTAAACCTAGCAGAGATACAGCCGGTATAAAATATTTTAATTATATTTTATCACCACTAAAACCGTGTAAATGAAAAACTGGTTTTTGTTTTATGAAATCGTAAAAAAACTTGTCCTTCGGATGCGCTGCGGAGTATTAATGGGGTTTTCCTTTTGCATTAATGTGTTTGCGTTATTCGAGTTATCGTCTTACTCCTATTGTTGGTAATTTAATG
The DNA here is from genome assembly GCA_963855885.1 of Coenonympha glycerion. Lineage (NCBI taxonomy): Eukaryota > Metazoa > Arthropoda > Insecta > Lepidoptera > Nymphalidae > Coenonympha > Coenonympha glycerion. Next base: position 2,884,688 of record OY979647.1, read on the forward strand.
AACATCTTCGTACGAAGACTTTTTATAACGTTTGTTTTTCATTATCTTTTAGCTTTCTTATAATTTATTTTTTACTGCTCAGACTTTTCCTTGGGTTTTGGGGCGCTGATCTTTTAGTGATAAAACCAAAATATAAATTTAACTATTGATGTATCATTGATTAGTAATAATATTATAATTATTTATTACCGTTGTAACCAGAGACCAAGGAATAACTTTATATTAGTTGTAACCACACATCACGTGCACAAACGAAGCCAAAAATATTACAAATTCTATTTACAAAAATATTGTTTCAGATCAGAATAAAAGGAGAACCTTTGTTATAAATTAATAAACCAGCCAAATTATAAATCAAACACATGAAATTATTTTATCAATAAATTTCACGTGTTTGATTGATAATTTGGTTTATTAATTTATTTTTGTATTGCAATAGTTCCCTGAACAACCATGCATCGATTTTGACGTGTGGATACAACCATCCGAGGGGCTAAATAAAAACCGAGCAGTCTTATGGTCGTTTTCACTAACATTTTAAGAGTCTCTTAAGCCCTTAGGTGACAGTTGTTGTAAGTGAAAACTGTCATCTATAGGCTTAGGCGTGTTGGTGAAATCGGTCGTTACTGACTTTGCGGCGCGCTAGAGGTTATAATTTTTCTCGAAAATAAAAAATAAAAAAACGAATTTGTAGGTCTAAACACGCTCTACAAGTTTCATAATGGACATTTTTCGATATCTTTCACGAGAAAAAAGGAAATAGTGAAAAACAATTTTTTTGATTTTCAAATTTTTGGATCGTTACCTCCATAACGATGATCGATACGTGAAAAATGTACAAGACCTTAATTGTAGATTGTACAAAGAGCAACAAAAAATATTACATTAAAAATTTTCGTATCTCAACGGGGAACCGAGCTATTCATGATTATTATTTTATTATAAGAAGGCTGACGCTCAATTTAGTCTAGTTCTGATAATGATATCCACGAGAAAACCATATTTAGTTTGAAAGGATGTATTAAACAGTAATTTGATGAGAGTTGGAGTCGGTAATTAACGTATATTATTATTATAAAAGCGAATAAGAAAATTTAACAAACATTTTCTTTCGATTTGGCTGAAATTTGGAATGAATATAGATTTCACCTTATACTACTCTGACAATACTTTTTAACAAAACAATTCCCACGGGATTTGTAAAAATCCAAGATTCACAAGATCAGTGAGGTGACGTCCGTCGGTACTTCTAAACTGGCCCAAATGTAGTCCCAGAAAGATTTCAGCCGCGCCTTATTAATTTGTACCACGTGATTTAATGAAATTGCATCCGGAAATGAAAATCCGTTCCAGTGACGAGGAGATTTAAACCTTATAAGTCATGTGCTTATTCCATTTAACATACCTATTGGTTTACAGGTTTATACTTTTATCTGGTATCAGTGAATATTCCAAGTGAACTAATTCCGCCAATAAATAAGGCGAAACAGAAACAATAAGGGCAAGGAGTAATGACCCCTGACCTACCATGAATGTTTTACTTCAGCGGATGAAAATGTATAGGGATGATTTTACCACATTGCCAAAAATATCTAAAAATAATTTAAGAATTTAAGAAAAACAATCACAACAATTTGAAGTACAAATTTATTTTATCGGATTAGTTTAAAGAATTTGGTTATAAATTTTAAATAAAAATTATCACGTACTAAATACTATAGAAATCAATTCAGATAAAGAATTTGGGACTTTTAGGTTTGCGTTAATCATATACAGCCATATACAGCCATATACACATACATGATACAGTATACACCTTGTACTCCTATTTAAACAAGGAACTAAAATACGAAGTAAAAATCATCTAATTTATAGTCTAATTTTCATACGCATTCTCAGAGAAAACCCAAATTGACAGTTCTCAATATAAGCAATTTGTAGACATATTTTTAAGAATATTCCAAAGGAGGTAGAGTTAGTATTAGTAGCTATAATCACCACTGCTGTGTTAGTTGTACTATCTGAAAATCCTCACTAGTATTTACCCCGAAAACAAACAATATAATATGATATTCATTGGACAAGACCAAAACCATAAAAAAATTTCAAACAATTTTTTTTGGGGATAAATATCTTATTCTCTTATTCTGTTAGTTTGGATTGTGCAAGTATTTTCTTCGATATACTTACTTGTAAAAAAGACGTATCAACTCTATAAAGATATTTTTGTAGAGCGTCCACACCGTTACGTCTTGATGAGACCAGATAAGGCACAGACGCGATCTTTTTCCTTCGTTATTTATTGGAGTGACAGACGGACAAATGTGGCCGACTGCGGGGCGGTTTTTTCTCTTTGATCTTATTAGGTCTGATTGGGGCGAATCGAGATGTTTTTCCAGTGTTGTCGAGTGACTAATAACAGTTTTCCGCTTTGAGCAAATGAGTTACGGAAAAGGTCCGTAGTATCACCGGTAGTAGTGACTACGGATCTCGACGTAGATCCGGCTTTGATTCCCTGCTTGGGCCAAAAATGTAATGTATGAGCTACATAATGTATTATAACATGTATTTAATAACATTATAACAATATACATTAAACTTGTTCAGTATTTATTATTACATAACAGGCGCATAATAAGCATATACTTATGGATTGGAGAGAATCTGTGATTGCAAATTAAAATTCACACAAAAAAAAAACATTTAGTTCAAAAGCGAAAGAAATAATTAAATTTTTTTTCTTGTACTGCCTTACAAGGATAATAAAAAATCTGGACCGGGGATGCTTTAGTTACATAAAAATACAGTTAACAAAGTATTAAAATTAACGGGCAAAAACGGAACTAGTTTTTTAATATACCATAGAAAAAAAAATCCATTTTTGTCCTCAATTTTTTTTTCTAATCAGCCATACTGTAAGGTCGTAATGTTATTTTGAAACAGCATTACGACCTTACAACATGGTGAAACTTTCTCGGCCATTGTGAATTATGCATGTGAAAACGTCCAAAACACCACGAGTGGCCAGTCAGGCGGTCAGTAGATGGCCCTTCAAGCCGCAGCGAGCCAAACCCTTGCCTGCTCAATATTTATTGCTTTCTCGCTTAATTTTGCGTGTACTACTTTTAGCAACTAAACACAACCAAAGTAATTTATACCTTAATAGTTTATTAATTAGGTTGATTTTTCCTTGAAGTTTCCTAGAGTAAATCATTGTTCACAAATTGTTTTCTTTCCAAAAATTTACGAATTTGTACTTTAACTGTTGTCTGTTAAGATTCATTAAAGCTTGTTGCACTATTACAATTTTTAGATTGTTATTTCACAAGCTAATATGGACTTAATATTTAAAAAGCTATGGTTGAAAATGGAAGTAAATAGGCTAATAAGGGTACGTGTTAACTTCTTGGTTTGGAAGTGTTTGCGAATTTACGACGGTGTGTCGATGAATTTCAATTGGGGTGTAAATAAGTTGGAATGATAGTTTTCTTTGATCTGTGACTTAAGACTTTTACTAGCCATTTCCTGTCAGAGGCAGTCAAAGTTAAAACAAAACAGTCAAAACTGTTTTTTCCAGTACAAAGTACTCATAGCTTAGTCAGTTGATGTTTCCGGGAGTAGATTTCCTCTAAAAATGAGAGGAGCTTGGCCATGACACATATCGCTGACCAAGTGCGGGTCATTTCAAGGTTTCATATAACATCATGGAGTGCTTATTTTCTGTATATATATCACCGACAAGCAATTGGAAATTACTTTCCACATCTCCCTTGAAACATCAACGGATTTTTTATTACGAGGCTGATTTAGATTTGGTATCAATTATCATTAAAATAAAAACAAAATCGGTGAAAAATAAATTTTTCCGGAAAAAATCTATCAAAAGTAACACGAAATAAAGCCATTACTCACTCATTACACATTTCCTGTTTTTGACTTGCTAATGATGAAAATTTACTGAATTCTCGTGAAAAATCGCTTGTATTGTCACGGTATAGAGTTTGAAATGGTATCATGACACCTTAATGCGAGCACGGATAGTCAATTGACTAAAATTACAGGTGTTATTTGATTGGAAGTAATTGAGTGTTTGATTACCGATAATCATTTCTGCGTTAGTGTTTGGAAAATTACTCGTATTGTGAGTATGAAATCTTAACATACCCGGTAATAGTATATTTTGGTAATAAATACTTTATGAATAACAAAGGTGTTTAAATTTAAAGACCTACTTGACGTTGATTTGCATTGCGACATTTGAAAGGTATCGGATTCAGTCCCTGCATATTTGAATTAAAAATTAAAATTATTATGTCGGTTATTTCGGCTAGTTTGCTGGTCAATAATAACGACATAATCCAATATCAAGATTTGTATGCAGTTTGTGCGAAAAATCAATTCAAAATAATTCAAAATTCAAAATATCTTTATTGCACATAGGCCTAATATACAGGCATTTGTAAAAGGGCAGTACGATATTTGTCACATATGTATAGTGATAACTCCAAGTCGACTTAAAACTAAGTTTACGAGGGTTCCAACGCGCCCTGCACTGAGAAGTCACACAATCTGCACGAGATGATAAAATATATAATCGGCCAAGCACGAGTCGGAATCAAGTGCGAAGGGTTCCCTACCAGTATCTATAAAAATATTTTGTCTCTTAAAATTATATAAATCGAAATCGACGACGATCGATTTTTGCATCACACGAACGTAGCAAAATGATGACCAAAAACGAGCAGAAAAATTACATTTGTTGAATTTTATAGCGGTATGTTATAGCGGGCGAAACAGATACACATCATCTGTAAAAATTTCAACTATGTTAGTATCACGGTTCAAGAGATGAAGCCCAGTACCAGATGGAAGGACGGACAGACGAACGGTGGAGTTTATCCCTTAAGTAAGTAACCCTAACAACGATGATATGCTAAAAGTTACGCCGCACTCTGTTAAAATCGCTTGTTTCATTCATTATTCGATTCGTATGGAGTTTGATAGAGTGGGGCGCGTCATCGTGGATTGAAATATATATATATCAGTTGTATTTATGTTTTCATATTATGTATCTCATAGAAGCAAGATTGCAATACTTGAAGAGTGAAGAACCCGGAATCTCCAGCGATAAATTGGGTAACGGTAAGTGTGTGGGACAAGCGTTCGTATTATTGAAGCAAATTGCGAACACCCTGCGGGCTTACGGCTAATACCGAAACTGTGGCCAAAGATATACACATTATAGAAACACCGTTAAAAAATCATAAATGAATGAAAATAAAATACATACAGCGACCATATTATAGTACCGATTCTGTTAATTGTAACCACATAGAGACTTGTTTTTTATAAATTCACAACTTTCGAATTTTAAAATCTTGTGTTTTGCCAATTGTAATGATTGTGGTTGATATAATATGTTATGTGCAAATTAACGATGGACACGCTGTTACTTTCTAATACTAATAATAACTTCTTTTATGTAAGCTGACCTGGAAGCTTACATAAAAAAAGAATGACCAAAGATCAAGTTTTCTAAAGAACCAAACCAAATAACTCTAGGAAAAGAAGTCGGTTAATAAAATAATATTTTTTTAAGAAATTGGCACAAAAATTTGTTTTTCATCTCCGAAAATTATATTTGCAAACAAAAAAGATACTTTCTTTTTAGTGCACATTTCCTAGTCGTACAGATTTTATTGAAAAGTGCAACTTGTTGACGTGTCTATAACTTTAGATTATAATAATTGTAGGAGTTAATGTGGAGACCGTAGTCTATAAATTAAGTAAAGTTTGGATTTGAGTTAGCTTGGTACGCGATTCCATACCTCCATGGCATTATCCTTTTTACACCTTTACTTACCTTAAGCTTAAAAAGAAATCTAAAACGACGAAGAAATTACTGATCAGTATGCCACATCTAGTAAACTTTATATTTTTTTCCCAGGAGCCAGTAAACGGCTCGTGAGCGGCCACGTCGCTATAATCTGTGGAATGCGACCCCCATTCTGTAATATAGTTGCCACCCCTGACATTTGCGTACGAGGAAAAGGACGAACCTTCTTCTGATGTAAAAATTAAACATAGGTATTAGTAAGAAATCTTAGAGAAATTAACTCTAAAAAGGAGAGAAGGAATCTTTTTGTAAAAAAACAACTAAACTTCTAGTTAGAAGTCCTCAAAAAGGGATAAAAAGAAATCGAACCAAGATTTCCTATAGAAAACCACCGTCAATGTGAAAATCCTCTTTATTTTCCATATAGATCTGTGTATTGGGTTTTTTTACTGAGTTTCAACTTACAGCTCAAACCACTGATTATGGGGTTATCCGATAGCTATAAGATAGTATAGCATTAAATCATGCAATACCCGTAAGGAACGGATTCTTTGAAAATTTTTGATCTTGGAAAATCCAAATAATAGTTCCGAAGCTCGGACTAAACTACTTATAAAGTCCAGCCAGCATTTTATCACTGATCTTTTGGGTATCGGATATAAATGTCGCTCCTGTCCTGTATTATATTTCAATGAAGTTTTTGATAGCCACTTTTTTTTGAAGATTTTCAATCCATATAAAATGTCACTTACGTATTTCTCCTACAGTAGTATAACGAAAGCTAAGCAGAGAATTCATTAGGTCGTTCCGGCCCACTCGACGTCACTTGGTCTTTTGATTGAGGAAATAAAAAGCCCGGAGACATCGGCTAATTCAAGAGGTTGTCTATGGGTTGACTGTCGGAAAATTACCCGAATTGTCTCGAGCATCGTCTTCAGATGTATCTTAAGAATTCAAACGTCTGAAGATTTTAAGAGACTGTAACGAGTTGATTTTCGATGAATAATTAATTACCTTTTATTATACTTGCTTTTTATTATACTACTTACATGTTTTTGTTAAATTCAGAGAATTCTTTTCATTCTAATTATGTAATTTTTTACGTGATTTTTTTTTTTATTTATTGGTCAATATATATAAGACAGCAATATATACAGATTGCAACGACTTAAATTAATTGTCGTAATACAAATAAATGTCGAATTAAAATTAAATTTTTTCCCAGTGCAAGAGCTCACAGCAAAATTAGCAGGGTATCGTTTTTAAATTTTGTTATACATTTTTGATCAATAAATAAAAAGATATATGTCGCAGTATCTGTATTCAAATTCTGCCAAGGTGGTCTTGTCAAATTTATAAATATAATACTTTAAGTATCGTCTGTCCTTGAAAATTCTATTGGATACAAAGCCAAGTCAAAATTTAGCCGTTATCTTGAGGTTATTTTTCCTCTCATAAAATCTCAAACTTTAACGATCTCCCGGTATATGTATAATGCAATATTCTGCCGAGCTTCTATCAGTCCATTCTCCAAAAGTGATAGATACTCGTATCACGTGGAATAACTTAAAGTTTAAACCGAATCCGGGATGGATCTCCTGGATTTATCGGGCAGTTACCTATTGACACTAGCGTCGTGAGAATAGTCGGGAACTGGCTCCTAAACCGGGATCAGCGTATAAAGGAGATGTGCGGGAACGGCAATAAAGATTTTATTGTCGCCGGTACCGTGTCGTATTCATCGTAAATGTAAATTCACGATTTGATGGATTACGGGACTTCGCATATTGATGAAGAAAATGAGCTCTCAAAATTTATATGTTCGGATATTTTTATGAATATATCTCAGAGACTTGATTCGGGGTAAATTGTTTTGAGGAACTTTATGATGTTACCAGCTAACCTGGGAAATGTTGTTTTACTATTTGGCGGCGCAGAGGGCAATAGGGAAATTTCCCTCCAGGCAGGTGTTGTGCCTGGGGACCGCTAACCGCTTGTGATCCGAGCGTGTGACGTCAGAAGTTGTATTTATAGAACGCTCGTCGAATGCTCCGTCAGCGTGTGCTATTACACGGGTTACGCCATCTGTCGTCAGCTATCGAAAGACCGCTACAACTATATTAATTATGACTCACTTAGGGATATGAAAAACATTAAACGAATATACTTACCTACATTAAAAATTCCATCCAATAATGGGGCAAGGCGTTTCGGAGGAGTTTTGTTAAAACACTGTGAAAATATGAGAATTTTATATACATTTAATAAAAAGAATGTATATCCACAGCCTATCATACGTGCTTTTGTAGATTGTTTTTGCTTTCGATCGTCTGAAAGCACTGTCTATTGCATTTCTAGCTAATTATTCTGTAATAATATGTACTTAGTAAACCAAAAAAGGCATCCAGAATTTATATAACAATGTTAACCATTATCGCCAAACAGTTGCTATAAACGGCCTTTGAAAAGGCAGAACTTTGCCCGGGAGAGATCCCGTACTCCCGCCAATTATGGCTCTACCGCTGTATTATCCTAACCTACCTGATTACTGTAAGTAGGCACGAAAATTAATCCCGTACTCCCAGGTAGTAGATGGTAGGTAGTGAATGGTTCGAAAACAAACGAAGTTTTTGGTGGAGGCGTACGTGTTTATACATGTACATTTTCTTCGAAAAAACAATCACTGTTGTGCTGCACAGAGACATACACATTATGACATTAGTCCATAATTTTCTCGTAATTAAATTATCGCCACGGAAAAAGCGCACTGCGCGCTTTTCCTGAAATTAGTAATTCCAAAAACGCGATTCAAACAGACAACGTTGCAATTTTATAGAGCGTTGAATTTAATCCTATCCCGTGCATATGACGTCAGCCGCGGCTCGATTGATTCAAACTATTCCCATTAATTAATGCCATTGCCGCGTGCGTAAAGCGGCTCTTATTAGATTGGGATGCGGACGTGAAAAATTTCATTTTCGTGTAGTTAGGCGCTGATGGAAAATCCAAGATACATCGTCAGTTTTTAACACTTACGAGTAATAAATAAATATACAATTATCAGGACTTTACACACTTAGTAATCAATTACAAATAATAATTATTTAAAATTTTGACGGAGCATTCAGATGCTCTGGATGAGTGTCACTCATAATCCTATCAAAAAGAATTAAAATGTTATAAACCAAACAAGTCACGACCATCGTGAGTTGGCACTTCTTCACAGCAAAGCTCGCATGAATAAGGTCTCAGCCTAAAGGAGAGAACACATGAGTGCGATACATATGTATAAAAAAAACACTTAGTAATCTAGTCCTTAAGTGAGCGATAGCTTGTGCTAGAGGTAATAGAGAATAGTTGATATACGTAATTAATATTTTATTGACAATTTATAAGTATAAAAGCACCCAGATACTGATAAATATTCATGTTCATTTAAGTACATGTCAATGTGCTCATCGCATATTATATTTTCCAGTTGAGGGAATCGAAACCATGACCTTCGACGCAGAAAGCAGAACCACTACCGCTGCGCCATTCGGTCGCCAATTCAGCCACTCGGTTTTCCCGGGCACATGCAAACTATGCAACTAAGGTTCCCATTATGAATTTATTTGAAAGGGCAGATCTAAATTCTAAAACATCCTGTAAGCCGTCAAGAATAGCAGTTTCTCTGGTGCTGCAAGTGACTTAATATCGGGCAGCCTGCCTCGCACGGTGGCTCCCGTTGCCTATTAAAAAACAAATAACTGCTTATACGAGTACATACTATGTGCGCTCTCAGGCTTAAGACGAATCTTGTCATTTAAATGATAACCTGACGTTTTTATGCTACAAGTAGTATTATACTAATTGCCGAAGACAAAACCACTCAGTAATAAAGATACATTTTTTCTTACAAGTCTAGTGAATTATATCAATGGTCCTGACGGAAAAATATCTTTAGGTACCATATAGCACTACGTGGGTTTTTCCTTACACAGCTTACGCTGCGTACGTTAAACTACCCCTCAGGGGGTACGCAGGTGGAGTTAATATAATTCTATTTCATTCTAATTAGACGAGCTTAATTTTATATTCATGCTAAGTGCATGAAAATAAAATGAAACTCGTTTAATTAAGCCGACTTAAAAGTTTTCCTCTTGCTGAAAGTCTGATAATTCCAGTAGTAGACGTCCTCCCAGGAGCAGTGGCGTGCGCTAGGGTTAGAACCTAGCTAGTGGGAGGTTGCGGGTTCGATTACCGCGACGAACTGCAACTTTATGATTAATGTATAAGTTCCAAATTAGCTCAAGTTTGGTCTGGTGAGAGTATTTGGCCGTGGCTAGTTGCCACCCTATACGTATTACGATTTAGCGTTCCGACGCGATACTGTGTAGTAACCGTTAGGAGTCACTTACTACGGTCCACGGACGTTAGGGTCCACTTATCACGTGATCGAGAAAATACAGGTAGGCGTCTCGACGTACTAATTTCAGATGGCCGCCACGCGCCGGATTCTTTGCTCGCGTTCCTTCGTGTACGGTCTATTTCACGCGCTGCGTGCGCTCGATGACGAGGTAGCCCTAGTGAGTTGAATGTGATAAAGTTACGCGATAGAAAGACAAGTTCTTTTCGGAGGCGTGGCCGGGCGCTATTGCGAACTAATTAAATTGAATAGCACTTTTTTGTGTCAGCGCTAAGGTCGCTATTTTTTTAATCATCTTGCCGAGTGAGCCTTCTGTACCTTTAGGTACTAATAGCTATTTTTTAATAAATAAATTCTGTGTCAATAGTATTGAAAAGTTCGACAAAAAACCGTTTGTTGATATAGTTTTTATTTTTCCATTGCTCTTCACTATTAATTTTCTGGTTAAATTGAAGGGTAGATCGAAAAACACGCGCAACTTTCCGAGCAGACGAAGATAAGGAGATTAGGGCAGGCACTCTGCCAGTCATCAGAGCAATCATTCGCTGATGACGTCATAAGTGGATTACTTTCCCATTACCCATTGTTCCCCTCAGCCGGAGCCTCCGCTTAATTAGAAATAGTGCAAGTTCGCTCTTGATGATTTAAAATTGAGTTAAAGTGTTCCAAGCTTCACGACTATCAGCTATAGCACTTACCTACAGCTTAACATTACTTTTAATTTTTAATGTGAAACTTTTATTTTATCGTCCAAAAAATGTCGAATGTCGCATTACAGCCGAGCTGGGACCGGGTGTCATGTCACCTGCTGAATAATTTTATAGCGCCATCTCTAAAATTTATTTGGTACTTGAATGTTAATTTTGGTCTTACAAACTTTTATTGACACAACTAATGAACTGTAGCGTCAAGAGATGGCGCTGTAACTAAACCGAAAAAAAGTTTTACTTGCAGTGAAACTTTTTCAATTTTTCAAAACTTTTCAAAACTTTTTATCAATGCTGCATAGTGATAACATGCATTTCCTTTCATTTTAAGCCAAATGTTGCCAGTAAGTTTGTCTGCGTCTCACAAAGACCGTTTGCGCATTTTTATTTGTTTTTCTTACATAAAAATAGTTTACTTAGGCGGAAGTTTCATAATATTTTCATAAGTAACGTTCCCAGATAATCGCTATATACAAATCGAAAAATAGTAGTTTCTGAGATTGCCCTCCACAAAAACTGGTAGATTATAGAAATTGTATATTTTACTATAATCGCAAGTTGTGTAAAGACAATAGACAGATACCCTGTACAGGGCGGACGGTAAAACTGTCACCAGTCTATCGGTGCCAAAAATGCTTGTTTAGCCACCAACAGTCAAGCCACGCTGTAGTAAGCTCGGCGGCCATCTATAGAATTTTGACATAATATGGCGCTACTGTTTACTTCTACGAAAAAGGTGTACGTAAACCGTTCGCATGCCCATATCCAGAGTTTTCTTATCAGTGGTTCTTATCTGTAGTCTGTAACTACAGACACGGTATTGAGTTTTATTTACAAAGTATTCAGTAAGCTATATCTATACAGATAGTATCGTTTCAATCAAAATCGGTGCACTATTTCAATTCAATCTACAAGCACGCAGCTAAATTAGTTTGCGCGGCGCCTATCGGCGAGACAATTATTTTCAACTCGACCGTGTATGGGGCCTTACGTCCGCTGCCATCATTGTTTTGGGGTGACGGGTTTATGCACCATGAAAATATTCCAAAGATAATCGTATGACGTAATTTTTTTTACATCCTAAAATTTGTTATTAACTGCGATCGCACTTGGAGGCACGCAACGATGCATTTGAAGATTTTATCGTACTAACTTGTAAGGAGTAAACAAACAACAACCATTAACAGTTTCTACACAGCATCACGTCGGACCGGAATGTAAAATCAGCTTCCTTGCCGGTAAGGTGGTAACTAGCCGAAGCTTGAGCATTCTACCAGGAAAGATCTAAGTCAATTTTCTAACAGTTATATAGAAATCATAAAAGTGGCTTGTGGCGAGAATCGTACCCGCGATCTCGAACTCGAGCGCATATCAACTGCCAAAGGGAGGTCGTCAAGATAAAACCGACTTTTATTAAAATTAAGCGCATTAATAAAATAATTATTATTATAATCTTTTCTACTAATTAAAGTATTCCTTAAAACAAGCAAGCGTTTTCTAGGAATATACACATTTCAGAGGAATATAATATATTTTTATAACTTAAAATTAATACTTGTTCAGGTTGCATAACGCCGTCCAACGACGCCAGCTAAATGCAAATCACTGATAATCCATTAGTGTTCGTATTGTAACTATATTATGAGTACACCCGATTGTGTCCGGTACATTGTTGCAGGCGCTAATGACTTTTTCCCGGTTGTATTAATTGTAGGAAGCACATTCAAGCATTTTAAGTATAGTGTTTTCACACACTTACACACTTACATGTGTTTTCACACATTTATAGAAATAATTTCCTAAGTGTGTGAAAACACTATAATATAAAATATAAGCAGTAAGTAACGGCAAGGCGTCATTACTCGTTCGAAGTTAGCTCCATTGGTATTAATGGGACTTCGGCATATTTGAATAACTGTAATGTTTTCAGATAGATGGCGTTAGTTCTGCCTAAGAACAGAAAACAATATGCATCCGAATTTCGTCGAGGTGAGACAGTCTCGCGTAGCTCAGAGGAAAGAGCACCTAGCCGCGATAGCTAGGGGACGTGGGTTCGAGTCCCACCGCGAGTGAAATTTTGATGCATATTTAAATTTATAGGAACAACTGTACCTACTATTGTAAGTATTCAGTTGTAGACAAACTTGTTAGCAATAAATAGAGTATGTATTTGGTACATAATATAAGTAGTTAGTATATTTAATGTGAAATTTGCTCTAACACGCTAGCGGCGGTGTTGTGCACAATCAACCATTTTACTGTCCTTTGTCTTTTTAAATCACTGCCCCGAGACAACTAGTAATAGCATTCTCATTAATGACAATTAGTTTAGAAGCCAAAACATAAATAGTAAATTAAGAGTCCCGTGAACTACAATGTCTCCATACATTCGAAACACCAAATCATTTATAATTCGTGCATATATTTCGATCATGTTGTGGTGTTATTCGGGTTCATATAGTTATAATCTATGCTCCTGGCCATATTTGGTTCGGAAATACTTCTAAAATTGTGTGTTATGTCAATGAATTTCTACTACTTGACATATAAAACATCCCATAAGAGTAAGAAGGAAAAAGTAACGGCTATTAACTCACGTCTCTTTGGGTCAGGATCGCCCGACCAGTTTCGGACCCATTAGGGGTCCTTCTTCAGGGGCATTTGACGCGCGCGACGCCCGTGTTATACTGACAGTATAACACGGGCGTCACGCGCCATTTTCCGTTTCTTTCCTTCTTATAATGTCCACTCACGGAAGTCTTAATTCTAATCATATTCTAATATATCCCATAAGTCTTCAATTTCCACGACCTTACATCATTCCTTCTATAAGGATTTCCTTTCTCCACGACCAATCAAAACAAATCACTTGAATTCAGCGACTCATCAATGTCTTTGGCTTGGAGATCGGCGAACGCTGCGTTTACTGGAGGCGTCGCAATATATTTTTTTACTTTAAAAAAGTGTGACGCTGCAAGGATGCCGACTGTTCAGTAATTTCATATTCGTAATTATTGTATTGTGAGATATACATACGTAGCGCTCTTGCTCGTTCTCTCAAGGTGGACGTTGATTTGTTAAAGATGAGCTTCTTTAGTTTTTATCTATAAAACCAATGCAAATCCAAGTGAGTGTCACCAACGTAATTTGATAGCCATAATGGTTTTTAACATAAAGTCATGCCTGCAAATCCGCAACACCGACTGAAGTGAAAACTTTTTTTTATTAGTTAATTTAAACTTGTCAGGAGTGTGATAGGCAAGCTATTATAAGCGTGTTTCACTTTTAATAAAATTTTATAAAAAGCATGTTTCATCAAGTTAACAGCTCGGTGAAGGTCGATGTAGGTCCGGCGCTTAGACCATAGGTGGCGAACTAACTTGACATTAGGTGTTAGTTACCGTAATAATGTGAGGTGACGATTACGGCAGCGGAGTCGCGCGTACAATGGTTTATCCCATCTCGAAAAATACCCAACGGGCTTTAAGAAGTTTTAACTTCAAAAAATATGGTATCTAACATCTTGTTATTAACCAGAGTGCATCACAAAGCTGGACCGCTGTCGGGTCTGTATCAGATTTTTGCTAAGCTCGTAAAGTCCGCACAAACAGTCGTAGTGCGGTGTAATGGGGTGGAAGCGTCAAATAAACCGGCTAACTTTGAACCTGGACCGTTAACTTGACAGGTGACTAAACGTTCAGCTTTGAGGAATTGTTTTTAGTTGATAAAGAAAACATTTTATACACTAAGTTAGTACTTGACTGCGATCTCACCTGATGGTAAGTGATGATGCAGCCGAAGTTGTTATCGTACTAACTTGGAAGGGGTAAGTAAACTCACACCTAACGGTTTCTACACAGCATCGCACCGGAACGCTAAATCGCTTGGTCGCGCGTCTTTGCTATAGTATACATATTTTGTATAATTTTAATTCTTTTTTATTTGATGAAAAATGCAGAGACGCTGGCGTAGACTTCACCGAGTTCAGTAATTTTTATTAGTATTCTATAGTAGGAAATGTCTTCTAAGAGTGTCAATCAATCAAATATAATATACGTTATTTAACCACAAAATAACTCTCAACTCTCATGAAACTATTTTTTTTAATAAAAAATGAATCCTCCATGTCTGTTGGTTGGCATCCAAATTTAAGATCGGGAAGCACTTAATCAAAATCGGTTCACCCAGTTGCAAATTCCGAGATAACAAACATAAGAATACAGTCGAATTGAGAACCTCCGCCTATTTTGAAGTCTGTTGAAAAAGTAAAATACGATTATGCACGTGACGACCATCGCCGCTAGTCCTATTTAACGAAAGGACAATTAATGTAAAAACTTCCAAGCCTCTAGATGCTATCTAGACACCTTCACCTAATTATATTTGAGCAATAACTTTAATGAACAAAACCTCTTTGACGACCTCCGTGGCGCAGCGGACGCACGCTCGGATTCGAGTGGGAGGTCGCGGGTTCGATTCCCGCCACGGGCCACTTTGGAATTTTATAATTACTTAATTGGCTCAGGTCTGGTCTGGTGGGAGGCTTTAGCCGTGGCTAGTTAACACCCTACCAGCAAAGACGTACCGCCAAGCGATTTAGCGTTCCGGTACGATGCTGTGTAGAAACCGTTGGGGTGACATAACTTACCCCTTCCAAGTTAGTACGATAACACCTTAGACTGCATGATCACTTACCATCAGGTGAGATCGCAGTCAAGTACTAACTTGTATAGCGTAAAAAAAAAAACAAAACAAAAAATATCATGAAGTTAACCCGCAAATCCGTCCGTCTTTTCAATATCAGCGAAGTGAATTGAATAATGTATTGTTGTTGTGTGTATCGAGTCGGGTCAGCGCGACATGCCCCATTACCTCGACGGATCATTAACCCCGACTGTTTGAGGTGAAATCACTTTATTGCCGTAGCTTTTCGTAGCGGCTACGTACGTCTACGTTGACGAATAGTGACGATATTCGTAGCGTTCGATAATACCTTTTTGTTTCTCTTAAAGACACCTGTAAGTACAACCTTTGTAACCGTATCATCGGCACAATAATCACCCGATCAAACACCGATTCAGGAAGCATCTCAAGATAACGCAGCGCAATTAGCGTGCCTGTAACAAATGCCAGCAGCACACTTTAATCCGCGGCAATAAATCAAGAGGCTACTTAGCACTCGATTAGCATGAACAAGAGGCGGTAAATCATTGTGACACCACTCGCTGCGTCCCTCCCACTTGTAACTGTTGGGTGCAAATGTGGATGCTTGCTAAGCAGTAGCTGCAGGCTTCCTGTATATCATTAGCGAGAGAAAATATGGAGTACACCGAAATATCAAAGAATAAAAGCTTTTTCTTACAAAGCAACTTATCATAATAGTTCCAAAGGTCTATCGAGAAATCGATATCGCACAAGAATGACACGATTTTTTGTAGCCTTTGTAATTCATACACGCATAGTTACCATGTTCTAGTTAGTATACCACGGTATACTTCAAATGGGGCTGGCTATATTTTTGATAGAAAATTAATTAATACATATACTTTGATGGCTGGATGATTACGATTTTATGAATACGTTAGACCATTTTCTGTAGATAATTATATATTTGTACAACTGTGAAATATGTAGAAGACCTATATTTGCAATATTTTTATTCAAACTAAACACTAGACGAGCAGGATTGAAAGCGGAGCACTCAGGTAGTATTGGTTATTATGTACATATACATCTTGCTGTAACCAAAGAGCGCACATACAAAGATACAAAGAATTCAATCATTTAAAAGTTACGTATTTCTACTACAAATGGCAAACTAGTAGAACGTAACACTCTCAGAGATACACAATTAATAAAAACTAGTTACATTTTGTTTTAATAGGTACCACAGTACTTTAAACTATATTTTTACTTTAGCAGTATGTATTTCGTAGAGTTTGTAAAGGCATCATCACACGATAAATTAAAAGGGTGTCAACAGCGACTAAGATGAATGCAGCCGGAACAGGAAATGGTGTTGGATCGACCCTTAACAGATTCATTTTTCACCACTCTATAGATGAAAGGGCGTGCCTCTTAATGATAGGTGTTATCTTTAAATGCGGCGTTACAATGTTTTTGTTCGCAATTTGTAGATACATTTATAGTTAAGTACTTTTACAAGTAGGAAGCATGTGGTTTAATGTTCTTCGTATCATATATATGTCGTTTCATAAGCTTTTGACTTCGTGTTACAAACATTGACCGGCCAAAACGAAAATGAAAATGAAAATCTTTATTTTTCACATAGGCTTAGATATATAAGCTCTTATGAAAGTCGAAACTCTACCGCCAGGTTCGGAAATCAGGTTTGCACCGAGAAAAACTGGCAAGAAACGGAATGGTTACATTGGTTGGATGGTGTGAGACACTATGCAAAAGCACGCAATGGATTTTGACATATTTTTCACTATTATTTAGAAAATTCATCCCCGAAGGTTTATTCATACAAAACTTTCTAATGAAATATTTTGAAGCAGCGTTTACATTGCGAACACTGGCTAAACCGTATGAGATACAAATAAAATAATACTTAGTTTGTTAGAAGATCAGTTGGAAGAATTGATTAAACATATGAAAGGATCAGCACTTACTGACGTCACGCATACATTTTTAGGCCCCAACCTAAAGCCGGATTTTTAAGTTGTCAAAACTGTAAAATGGCGCTAATGTATGCGACCGACAGCGGTATATTGTGCTGTCAGTGCACCGAAATGTATGAAGCGCGACGCCATATTTGAGGAATTTTCGGCTTCAACATACGAGTACGTCACATCTTTCCCGTCCTCTTAGCGCGTCATTGGTTGGAAGTAATATGTTTGTCTAGTAAAATGCCACAAATGTTTAAAAAGCTCAAAAAAATATTCAAAATTTGAAGCGATCAAACGATAAATATGAGTGAAATATAACTTTAGTCTAATACAAGTTTATACCGGTCAGTGTAGCAATTTGTACATAAAGAGGCTTAACTAGACTGATTCTCAATAGTCAATACACTTAACTAGACTGATACAGTACTCTCGATACACTCCACTCGAGTGTTATCCACGGTAAATGCCGCGCACAATAGAGCAAGTGGTTTCTAGTGGATAATAGCAATCATTATGTCCATCTTTTGTCCGTCTGTCTCTAATTGAGCGTCCATGGCAACGTGTAATGGTGAAATCGGAGATTTCTTTATGGTATTCGTTCGTGTCTCATTATTTTGGATTTCTTATTGATATTATTACATCAAGAGATTACCTATCGAATGGACGGCTATTTAACAGTATTGGTTTCTTTAATAATTTGCGCAATATGCTTGGAAATAATGATCATTGCTGGAGCCCTAGGTTTACAATATCAAAAGTAACTTATGACAATTTTATTTTACGTATTTAAACTACGCTAACGATACGAAAATCACCATCTTTATCCGTGAGTGAAAATGTACGATTGAAGTATGATTGAAAGACAAATATAACTATAACTTAAAACTTTTGTAAGTAGGTATGTGTAATATTAGTAAGTTACTCGATTATTTAAAAAGCTCTATTTTGGTATGAAATTTTACTAACTTGGACTATCATTGAGTATACAGTTATAATTTTAATCAAGCACTTGCAAAGAAGCTTACTACTTCGAATGTTTTATGACTTACGGGTCTGTATAATGTCTGTACTCTGTACCTACATGTATTTGCACAAATAACATAGTTAGCATTTTTCTAAATCATTTTCGAATAAATCGGGAAAGCGCTGTGTTGTGCAGATTTTTGACCAGATGGATTGACCGCAATAAAAGAGTCGCGAGAAGTTGCTGCATACAAGTAGCGTAGGACCGTGTCGACTGGAAATCATTGCAGGAGGCGCCTTTTGTCTCCGTGAAAGTCCGTCGGCTGAAACGAACTTTCTTTAAAATTTATTGCAAATTCCGGCACTGTTTCCTTTCCTAAGCTGAAAATTCGTTTCTGACAATCACCAACTTCACCAAAGTAAAACGTAAAAGAGGCTTTAATCTACAAATTACAAACAGCGTTGAAAACGTTTGTGAGAAGCAACTTTTTCCAAAATGGCAAAGACCACTTTTTGCGAAATCATAAAGATACACCAGCCATCAAAGGAATCGCAAAAAATGGTGGATAAGGACAAGCGGATTAGGGATCTTGGTTTTTTTGTTTATCGGTCGCTTTGTAGAAGTTTTCTGTTAGAGCACTTCATGGCGCAGTCAATGGCCGCTGCGGAGCGCGTTGATTTAATTTGCTGTATGGATTTGGATGCGGCACATTGCTCTTACGTACTTCTTATGTAGGATCGGACGGTCAATTTCAACAAAGACAGGTTATTTGCGTAAAAGAGCACATGATTGCAGGCAAAGCCAACTTACTCGACTTGTAGTCCGCGGACGCTAATGTACTAACGGCACCTACAAATTAATTTTACAAAAAAATTGTGTTATGTGCTTCTTACGCGTATTATTTACTAAGTGAGTGAAAATTTACGGCCGAAAATATTCGATCCGTTTCTTAGCAGCACCTTATTTTTTATGTATTTAAACGAGCGATTCTTGGATATAAATATTAACTGGCCTGCAAAAGTAAGTATCACACTTTTCAAATTAAATTTAAACAAAGTGTGATACTTAATTTTTGCAGTGTATATCGCGGAAAAAGAGAACAGCTCTAACGACATTGATGTAATATTATATTTAGATATAAATATAATTAAACAAATACAATATAAATAGTGGACAACATCACATACATTGCTCCGATCCCTCAGTAAGTAGCTTATGCACTTGTGTGAGGGAAATCAGAAACAACGAAGGTACCACTACACCCAGACCCGAATCATTGTAGAAAACTTATTTTTCTACATGGCACGCTAACCACTCAACCACGGATGTCGTCGAATCGTTTTGCTTTATATTTTTACCTACGTAATTACATTTCTCAGAGAAAGGCACTATACAAAAGAAATTCAGAGCACAGGTTGGTCGTCTAGGCGGTCTAGGTACAGATATTTCAATCCACTCGACGCGGTCCACTCTGTTAAAAATCGCTTATGTTGCATTCGATTCGTATGGAGTTTGACAAAGTGGGGCGCGTCATCGTAGATTGAAATATCCTACTAAAGATGAAATCAATAACCTACTAAAATAAACACCACATCCAAATCAACCAACATACACGACTCTTGATCCAACTCTACTATGAAGTAGAAAATTGTTCGGTCCGAACTCCTTTGTCCGCTGACCACTCGGAATTTTTTACTATTAAATTCAGTTGAACTGCAGTTACAAGTGGCAAGCGTTACGGCGCAATTTGTGCTCCCCACCGGCCACTCCACTGTTTTTGGCAGCCCGATTGTCTTCTCTTACAAAGGTTTTTGTAAATTACATTTTACAATACTTTAACGTAGTTTCAATTGTACAAAAGCCCTGAAAATATTCAGTCGTAGCAATTTGTCACGAGAAGGCATCATCAACTGAGACCAGCCCTTTTGGCTGCAGGCTATACGTTTCAGTTTGTTTTTGCTACTATAGCTAAGCGCTAAAAAGTTACTCGTATGTATTAAAATTTTCTTAATAAATCACTAGCGGCCGAGGCGGCTCCGCCCGCATGAATTTCTGTTTTTCACTAAATCTGGTAGAACCAATGATTTTTTTTTTTCAGGATATAAAGTAGCTATAATGTGCATACATATTACGTATGCATTGGAAAACAACTACAAAAAAAATAAAATAAAAAAAAAAACTTAAATATTATGATTTAAGACAGATATAATTTACACACAAAAAATGCTGATATTTTGATCTAATTGCAAATGCCATGGTCGCGGCAATAGCCAAACTCAACATTCTATCGTAGTAACCCGATACATATTATATAAGTTAAATTTATTTTCAAATTTTATTGATAAAGTTTTACAATTTATTGTAGCTACTACAGTTAAAAATTAATTTAATGTAGATTATTTCATGTAGTAACAGAAAGAAAAAGAACATCCTATTATTATTTACAGCCCTACAACTCGGGTGCGCACTCCATTGAGCATTGCGAGTTGCGACCTGCGATATTTCCTTAACATACAGGTTGCTCCGAAAACGGAGAGTTCCTTTGTCATATTATTGTCTGCGAAAAGCCTTCAAAAACTAATTAATTTATGAAGTAGGCATAGTTTTACGAGTATGTTACTCCATTTGTTGCAATTAGATAAGCAATTGGGAACTGCAAATAAGTGGGATAGATTTAAAAAATTTCCAAATGAATAAAATATAATATTGTGTCTGAGATAGTCTAAAAAACAATATTTGTGCTTGATTAAGCAATTCACGAGTGACGTTTCTGCATTTCCATATTTACTTAATTTAGTTTTAATTATTTTATTTTCTTAATTTTAATAATTTTCCATATTATTTAAGTCAGCAGTGTTTGAATAAATAGTAAAAAAACCGTTTCTTATTCCGTTGATTGCCTGGTAGAGCTGGTAACGATAAAGCCGCCATATTAGTACATTTCTTAAGTAGTTATTATTATTTCTTATGTTGTTTTTCATGTTTTATGGTATTTATAAAGAATTTTCTATCTATCTAAAAATCATTACAACCTTGAGATTTCAAATGGTCACCCTGTGTAGCAGACAAATTGAAAGCAATGAAGTCGAAAGCGTAAGTTCTCAATCATTCAAGTTAACGACAATCGTGAAGAGGGGGCTGATCGCGAAACGAAATAAAAAAATGTGTGGATGAGGCATCTTATTTTGTTTGATCTTTTTTAGGCTTCCGTTAAAAATGGAACCCTTATGTTGAGACTTTCTCCGTCCGTCTCACTCGATTATTTCAGTAACTATCAAAGCTAGCGACTTGAAATTTGAAATAGTTTTAGGTAATTGTGACCCAACACCATTGCAATCCTAAAACATTGTAAATTGTTTTTGTTTTTATTTAAAAAGGGGGGAAAACCAGGGCTTTGAATTTTCAAAATTAGATAACAATATTGAGTGGGGTATCATATGAAAAGGCATTACTTGTGTATTCTAAAAACGATTTTTATTTATATTTATGCCTGATAGTTTTTGATTTATTGAGCAAACTGTCGAAAAAAATACCGTTCAGGTTGTCAAGTACAAAGAAAAATAATATGAAACCATTGCAGTGCAGAATCGATGCATCGTGACAGTGCAGACAAACTGAAAAAAGAAAGATTTTTTTTTAACAGAATTATGCGAAACATAAACAACATAAATGCACACATTTATGTACTAAAACGATGTACTTTCCCCACCCGGGCAATTACATATCTCTCATCATCATCATAATCTCAACCCCTTTTTACGTCCCACTGCTGGGCACGGGTCTCCTCTCAGACTGAGAGGGGTTTGGCCATAGCCCACCACGCTGGCCAAGTGCGGTTGGCGGGCTTCACACACCTTCGAGAACATTTTTGTGAACTCTCAGGCATGCAGGTTTCCTCACGATGTTTTCCTTCACCGTTAAGCAAGTGATATTTAGTTTCCTAAAACGCACATAACTCGGAAAAGTCAGAGGTGTGTGCCCAGGATTCGAACCTGCGACCTCCTTATGAGAGGCAGAGGTCAGAACCACTGAGCTATTACTGCTTAGGGCAACATATACCAAATTATTATTATCCAAGTGACAGAAGCACTAGATACCACTTGTAATGTGTAGCACAACTCATCGAACAGTGTTTTTCCGTCAGAGTCCATCATGAAACTACGAGTATGTACAACACTACGATTCTCAAACCTAGCAACAGAAGCGCGTCTGCAGCGCTGCAGTTGCGCTTCACTTTGCGGTTAATTTAATTTAAGCGTGGTAAAAACATTGCCACATCCAAACAGCGTCTTCACTAGTCCCGCCGCGGCTCGTTCGCAATAACAAGTTAATAGTGTAGGAGCATGTGAATCGTAGTCGGAGCCGCCTAATGGGGACTCTTAAACAATTTAGCGCGCTTTTATGTCAATGTTTCTCCCCTGATTGTTGTTGCTGCCGGAACGTAAACACCTACCTATACAACAAACTACTTTGGATGATCATCATCATCTTTACATTTTTTTTCATCTTTTATCTTCCTCTTTTTGGACTTATAGATGAGAATAACAAAGCGTTATTTCAAATTTTCACGGGAGCATCTGAGCGATGTAACAAACAACAAAGAGTTTTTCTTTGTTGAATTTGCGTTAACTGGTCTTTAAAAGTCAACTGGTATTTATCTATTATGCTTGTAGTAGAAAAAAGGAATAATAAATTAAGAGTATCAATTAATAATTCATTACTGAATTTGACAATAAAACTACAGTACAAAAGCCCAAATAAATATCTGATAAAGATTCTGTCGCCCTTTGAGCGTTGGCTTTTGTTGGCGCAAATACGTTTGAGTACGTGTGAACGAATTGAAAGGCTTTGTGGCGTTGTGGTCAGAGCACGTCATTTTACTGTGAAATTCTATAAGCCGACACACTCGGGTATTCCTATTACTGATCGCTGTGTTGACCTTAATTTGTGTTTTCGAACTAGGAGTAGTATATTGCAAAAAACGTTAATAATGAATTACACAAGTAAATAAATAAAACATGAGTAGTGGGATAAAACCCTGAAGTTATATATATATAAAAATATGCAGTTGTTTAAGACAAAAAGTATGAAAACTTTCAATAGTATTACTATTAAATTTGAATATCACAACAATCACGACATCTAAAATTCATTATTTTGTACAGGTGAGAAAAATAATAGATTTTAATTTTGAAGATTACTTTAATCTACCACTTTATAAATATGTTAAAAAAGATGATAGACAAACTAACAAAAAAAATCGTATTTTAAAGACTCTCCATAAAGCATTGTCATCGAAAGAGAAATGTCTATTGAATATTTAACACCACCTCACCCGGTATCAAAAGCAAAGACATCAACAGTACTGACCACTGTTAACAGTTTAATCCGAATTGTTATCGACAGTGAACCCGCAAACCGTTTTGACGTGACTTTGTGAACAAACAACATCAATTCAATCCATTTCCATCACAAATAAATCATCGAAAATGGCGAACTTCGAGCCGTTGAACAGCGTTAAGAAAATGACAATAAACCTGAAAAACAATAATGATTTCAAACAAAAACGCGACATGTTAATCCGTTTCAAGACATTCCTTACTTTGTTATTTATCTGTGGCTTCAACTTTAAAGTCTTCAAACTTTGCAATAACTTCAAAATCTTATCAAATATCTACAGCATCAGTCTTATCATTCTTGTAACAGTTGCTACTGTTGCCTGTTGTGCGGAACACAACGCTTTTCAAGTCTGGTCTACTATCGAATATGTGTTTTCTGTTGCTATTTTGATCCTCTATAATAGTAAGCTAAGTAAATTCTCTTTCAAACTAAACAAACTTGATACTTATTTACGTGTTAACGTTAAGCATTATTCAATGGCTAGGAAGAAAACTCTTATAATCACTTTCTTACTTTGCTTGGTCAGACTCTGTTTCACCATAACTCATTGCTTTAGTTACGTCTGTTATAGTCACATTATTTTCTTCATGATCAGCCAATTTGCCTCTTTTGCTTTGGATATCAACAGAATTTGGCGTTTCATTCTCCTCGAAACGGTGCGCTACCGACTTTGTTTTCTCAGAAGAAGATTGGAAGAGATGCCAGAATGCAATTATTACATGTATGTGGATGATAATAAAACGTTTAGAAAGAACAAAATGTCGTTTTGTGTAAACTTATATAGGAGTATCGCAGACATCTATGATTTGGTTGCACCGGAGATTCACACATCCGTAAGCATTTTAGTTGAGATCATTTTTGTGATTTTTTTCTGTGGGCAACCATTTAGATGTATAGAATAAAATATACTATAGTCACATATTTTGTTTCAGATGTTTATAACTGTTGTATGTACAGTACCAAAATTGATTACAAACTTCTACCACATTTTGTTGGTTCAAGATGGCAAAGTAAGCAATTTACTAGAAACAGAAATATTTATAACCACACCAATGGTAAAACACCTAAACCAATATAAAAGAGCGAGTATCAATGCCTATGATTTGTGCTTGTTTATTTTTCGATCTCTATTTTATTACATTTTCATTCATAATTATTTTTTAAAATAAATAATAATTGGAATTCAAAGTTTGAATTGGAGAAATTGAATTGGAGTTTCAAATAAAAGTGCATTTTTGCAGGAGCCTCCGGAAAGTTTAGGGTTCCTGATAACACACATCTTTCAATTATGTTTCCTTCTGTTCTCACCGTGCGTCATCGTTGAACTGCATGTGATAGAAGTAGAGAAAATGAGAGTCTTCTTGATACACAGATATATTGATGAATCGGGTAAGATATATTTGATTTAGTTCCATTATGAGAATGCACATTATTTGCTCATCATTCGATCTCAATTTGAATCATTCAAAATAATATTTAAGATGTTTAAAAAAAATAAGTTCTACTAAAAATTTTCGATGACAATATTATTTTTATTTGTGATTGGCTTTCGCTTGGACAATCTTGTCTTATGAAAGGCGATTATAAAGTTTAGGTTCAAGTGAACATGATTATAAATTACCTATTTTCTTGAACATGAGTAGTGAGTAAAGATAAAAAATAATTACCAGTACAGAAATGCCACGTTATTTAATGTTACAGATATGAAAGTCAGGGAAGAAATAGACACGTTTCTTCAATACACAAGCATAAGGACTTTTCAACGGAAAATATGGCGCTGCATTCCCATGAACATCGCTCTACCGCTAGAAGTTGCCAACATTTGCGTTTCCTCTATTATAGTTTTGATTAACTTCACCCACTTGTACGGGTAATATTAGAAGTTAGAACCCATACAAAACAAAGCAACGTAACGTAAATGTAAATGGTGAATATTATTAAAATAAAAAGATACTTTAACGAAACAAAAAACTTTTAATGCTCCTAGAAATTTATTGCAAATGCAAAAGAAAAACTCCATTCATGTTATTTCCAAATTGTATTCTTTTGAACCCACAAAAAACTAGCGCAATAAAATAGGGTGGTCCGTTTATGAAAGATGTTGGAGGCTAAATCGTTAAGCCGATGTGCAGTCGGCTTGTTAAAAACGTCAATTATAATGAAAGTGGGCAAAGAAATAAAAATTTGGTTAGTGAAACCTAAAAAAAGACTTGTTATCCGATATTCTTGCGATTGTAAAATGATATTACTGGCGAAGTTGAAGCTAATGGTCCCTGGTTTGATTTCCGGCAAGATACAATTTTGGCATTTAAATCTGTTAAGATAAATTATGGGCATATTATTATTGATTTAGTATTCAGGCTTACCGAACTGTTTCGATGCTCTGGTCGAATCAAATTACCATCATTAGCATAAGCAAAGACTTCTATGTAGGTACATAGAAGTCATTGAGCATAAGACTATTATCAGCGGCTGGTTACTTACCCTATTGGCAAAGACTTGCCTGTAAGTGACTTAGCGCCTTCGCACACGGCTCGTAAGCGTAAGCGTAGCGTAGTCCACGCGTACGACGAGAACAGTACGAGCACGAACATGCTCAAACATGTCCGCAGACGAAGCGATGTAGGAGGCGTAAGTGTCATATTGTTTTGCATAACATCATTACGATACGCTTACGCTAACGAACCGTGTGCGAAGGGCCTTAGTGTGACAAAACGATGCTGTGTAGCAAATTGCGTTTTTTTTTGCACACCTTACAAGTTAATCACATCTCTGTCTGCATCGCCATGTCATGTGTAATTTGTAATTAGTTGAATTAAAAGAAAAAATCTCTAATTATAGAAATTATAATTTTTCAATTTGGAAAATATAGTAAGTAGGAACTAAGGCAGAATATTAAATCTGCTGAATTTAATAACATCTTAAATTTCAAATTTTCCGTTCTATTCCTATTCGCCGAAGTAAACAACTCGTAACTTTTGGAACTTCCACACTTTATGGTGACCATAATTTGCTTCTTTTCAGGCTTTCTATATGGTATTAGCATACCTACTCAATTTGAATTTCGAATACTACACTGCAATTTATTGCGTAGCACTTATGACGAGGTGATTGTTTTTGTTATAAAACCGTTATAATAATTATAAACGAAATTATTATAACGTTATAATAATTTTCTTTTGCATTCATACAGTAAACAAAACACAGTTCTTGAACAATCATTAGTCTCATATTATGAAGGGGCGCGTCAGAGCGGCAAAGATTGCTGCTAACGATTCTTGGTGTTGCTGTCACATGTTGTAACAGAGATTTATCTCCAATCTAAGGAGTTGTACACGAAATATATGATGTTATAGTGATAAACTCTTGAGTGTAGTTTTGTTGGTAATAATAATAATAAAGCAGTAAAAACGAACTTATCTTTGAAACTTGTGACATACACAGAGGGTGACCTCTACGCACCTTACCTCTTCAATAGAGCTGTGAGTTAAGAAATAGGTTGTTCACTCACTTTGCCATTTATATTTTATGCACATTTTTAGTGTTTCTATACCTGAATAATCTGATATTGATCACAGTATGACTATTACTAATAGTCACAGACTTGTATACTAAAGACAGGGCGAACGGCGCGAAAAAATGTCGCCAGTTTATGGGAGTCATTAGTACCAACAGTATTTCGGGCAGCGGTACGCGGTAGTTCGGGCAGCGGCGGCGGCGGGTATTTTGACAGATGACGCTACTGCTTGCTTGTATGATGAAGGTTTACGTAAAATGTTCGGATCGGCCTATCTTTACTATTTTTATCTATTCTAATAGTCCACATTTCTTAACAGAACCCTTTAAATTTTTACATCTGCTTACCCATTAATCGTAACCAGGCCCTTTTGATTCGACCAGAGCATCAGAAACAGTTCGGTAAGCCTGAACACCAAATCCATAATAATCTGCCCATAATTTATCTATGTAAACATAAAACGTTACCGCCATAGCTGAACCCATAACCTGTTTTACGATGACCATAACACGGTATCACCTG
Organism: Coenonympha glycerion; assembly: GCA_963855885.1. Lineage (NCBI taxonomy): Eukaryota > Metazoa > Arthropoda > Insecta > Lepidoptera > Nymphalidae > Coenonympha > Coenonympha glycerion. The sequence continues at coordinate 2,912,674 of OY979647.1, forward strand.
CCCCTGTGTAATGTCTTCATAACTTTGATAGTTGTAAGCTGGAATCGTAATGGTTAATAGTCGAATGGCTATGAAATTTAGATTAAATGCGAGATGCATACCTATTATTGCCATTACTAGGTTTTGCCTGCGGCTTCGGTCACGTGAATCTGGGTGTTGTATCAACTTGGAAACCATGGATTTTCTCAAAAAAAAATGTTTTTCATGGCTTCTCTATCTATATCTATCTTTATTCCCAACAAGTTCAACCTATAAGCCGCCCAGTATACTAATGAAATCAAAATAATATGCAAATGTTTATTCTTTCACATATGCCTAACTTTCACTAGTGCCTGTAGCACTTATGAAATGTTTACCACCACCTTTGGAAAGCAGTTAGCATAGAGATGAACAGGTAAGAAACTCGGCACTTGCTCTTTTTTTTTACAATTCAGTTTTAAATTATACTATCAAATTATTTATATTAGCATCTTGTGAGCAGACGGAATATACCACTTAGTCCGAAGTTAGAAAGTTTAGTGTCATCGACTCAAACGCCTTGCAGAGTTTTTACAGCTTACCCTTGCAAGTTAAGTATCGTTGACTCAAACGCCTTGCAGAGTTTTTTCAGCTTACCTTTGCAAGTTAAGCATCGTCGACTCAAACGCCTTGCAGAGTTTTTACAGCTTACCCTTGCAAGTTAAGAATCGTCGACTCAAACGCCTTGCAGAGTTTTTACAGCTTACCCTTGCAAGTTAAGTATCGTTGACTCAAACGCCTTGCAGAGTTTTTTCAGCTTACCTTTGCAAGTTAAGCATCGTCGACTCAAACGCCTTGCAGAGTTTTTACAGCTTACCCTTGCAAGTTAAGTATCGTCGACTCAAACGTCTTGCAGAGTTTTTACAGCTTACCTTTGTAAGTTAAGTATCGTCGACTTAACAATTTTTGGAAATCAAACTCGAGACTTTGATATCCATAGCTGACTAAGTACGACTTAAGTAATTTATACTTCAGTTTTAAGTTAGTAGTTGTCTATACTTTCATGACACAGGTAAAGCAAATGAACCGAAGTTCTCTCGTAGCTTGCATAAATTAATCAAGTACAAAACTTTGGATAACAAATCTCCTATTTCTCTGTATTTCAATTCAGTCAAGCTGTGATATTCGCAAATGGGACTAATCACTTAATGCAGGTGAAGTTTCTACTGGAATATCGAGAAGTTTGAAAGAGGTTGCATATTAAAATGGTACTACCATATGTTTTAGAAGTCGAACCGGGTCTTATTGCTTCCACGATATTACTTGCTACGAAACCGTAGCCAGCGTAATCTTTTTCAATTTTCGTAGCTGTAACTCAAACGTTATTATTCTTTTAATTTTAAAACAAAAAAATTAATAGCTTACTTTCTAGGAGGTATGTAAGCTATTAATTCTCGTGTCACAGTGTTTGTAACCAAACTACTCCGAAATGGCTTGACCGATTTTAATGAATTTTTTGTCTACATTCGATAGGTCTGAGAATAGGTTGTTATCTATTTTCATACTTTTCCCGGTCGTCTTTGTTCTTGTATAAAAAATCCCGTGCCACAGTGCATATATAACAATACTCCTCCGATACATCATGACCAATTTTTATGAAATTTTTGTATAATAGTAGGTCTGAGAATAGGACGTATACTATTTTTAATACCCTTAAGTGAGAAAGAATTTACATGGCAAAACAAAATTTGCTGGGTTGGCTAGTAATAAAGAAAAATGACGCGTTTTTCTAAATTTTTTTGAACCAATAGTAGGAGCTCCAATAAAATATTCTTTCGATAATCTCCAAGGTGCACGTGCGCTTATGTTTGACGGCACTCAGCTCAGAACAACGGTTCCAAGCAATATTTCTGAGAGCTTACGTCGAGTGTGACTAACAAACATCGAGACGAAGACTTTGTGGATTGGTACACATCAAACTTTACATTTGTTACAAGAAAATGTATTAAGCGATCGCAAAGATATTTGTAAATCAATTTCTCAAAAACTGATCTGTGCTTATAATAAAATTAGATCGATGAATTATAATTTGCTAAACAAAGCTCTTATTTTAAGCAACTGTTTAAATTATGAGAACAAACTACACCAGTAGTACAGTAATCACCCTACTGGCAAAGACGCATCGCGAAGCGCTTAAGCTTTCAGGTGCGATGCTGTGTAAAAATCAAAAATTTGACAGATATATTTTTTTCTTGTATGACTATCCTCCCCTAACAAACTTTTGCCTTTATAATATTAGTGTGAGAGCAACATTTATTATATTTTGTTCTTGATACACAAACAAGTAAAAAAGGCTCCATAGTGGGAATGAAAGCAGACAATTTAACAAAAATGAGCCATTTTTACGAAGTTCTTTTATCTGAGGGCGATATTAAAGTTCACTCCGGTTCGAGCTGGTAATATCCGGATTTCTATGTTTCATTATCTATACGTACGAATAAAAACATAGAAATGTTTGTTTGTTTATTGGAATACAAAAATAAGATTATATCTTTGTTCCTTGCCCTTACTGAGGCGAAAAAAATAGACTAATATGGATACGTATATTTTTTGTAAGATTTTTAAAACGTTTTATATGAATAAACCGTTCCAACTTCCAAGAAGAATTGTAACACCTTCTGAGCATGGAATATCAGGATTCACAGATATTTCAAATCTTTTTTTACCTCAAGTTCTCTAAAAAGTAAGCTATCAAGAAGAACCATTTGCAATAGACACTAAAAAAACATAAATAAACTACCAAAACAAAAAAACAGGTAAACCGCTGTTAGCTATAATATTTTCCAGGAAAATATGTAATTTAAAATCTGGATGACCTAAATGAGGTAAATAGTACCTAAATCACCGCTGCAATATAATTGAATTAAATAAGGTATGAAAGAAAGCATGGCCTTCTTAGTAAAGCTGCAAGCATAGTCAAGTGGAAAACTAAGTGAAAATTATTGCGTCTCTTATCGCGGCACTTTCTTTTCATTGTCTCAATATAGTTTTTATTCGGAGCTCGGGAAAGCACCAACAGTTTTCATTACGCTTTCGTATACCGTGCTCCACAAGGACCGAGTATTTTTTTAGTGGCTAGCTACGAGTACAAAAGTTTTAGAAGTAAACATTTTTAAGGAGCTGGTTTCATTTAATTTTATAATTGAGTCCATTCACTCATATAACTTAATTACCTAAAAGTTTAAAAGATTCGACTCACCCAATGTATTTCCATCAGATATATAAACCAGGATGACCCAACTTTGTTCAGTGTTTTTTTTGGATCTTATACCTAAGCTAAAATCTGTATATATTAATATACCATAATTGCTCGTTTAAAAATATAATAAAACTCAAAACTCAAAATATCTTTATTTCACATAGGCCTTAACATAGAGGCACTTGCAAAATGTCGTTATGATATTTGTTGCATACGAATGGTGATAACTACAAGTCGAACATTGATAATAAGATAAACTGTAGCAAGTTAGTTTCCTCGTGAGGTTGTAATACTATTTAGTCTCTAAAAGTTAGAGTTCTACCTAATCGAACCTCTGAGAGTCTGAGCAGGCCAGACCAACTCCGAATGTTAAGTACAAAGCTACATTAGCTAACTAGAATTAGAAGCTGCTTCTAATTTCAAATCGAAGATATCATGGTAAGTGTTTGTAATTAATTCCAAAATAGATAACTACAAAGGAAATTCATTAGCATCAGTGCTTAATATAAACATACAAGAACAATCCACCACTTCGATTCAAGCAATCCAATCCATTTGGGAGGAGTAGAATTTGCAGGGTTAATTGTTCCAACACCAAATTTTTATTTGCTGTTATGTTCTTTCTATAACATTCAACTCTAGACTCTATGTATATTAAGATAAGAGAAGAGCTTGATTTGAACGAGCGATATTGTTAACTTAGGTGATTGTTCTTTTACAAATTTATTTTTGCTGTTGAAAATCGCCTAAAATTTTCAATTTAGTTTTTATTTTTAAAACGATAAGGTTCAATTACTTGTTTCGGTGGGTGCGTACAAGGTTGTCAAGTAGTGTCGGGCTGCAAAATACGTGTGTATTGTTCGTTTCTGTGATTGAATTGGCTGGAAAGGGTTTAGACTGTCGCAACTCTTGTGTTCGAGTTATGTGTAAACAAAGGGATGTATAAACAAACAGATATGGATTTGACACTGGATTTCGTAAAAGCATTGCCATATCATACCAGCCCCGTGTATTATATCAAACATCGTATATGAGAAACGAACTCATCGTAATCGTAATGAGAAACAATTTTCGCGCTGATTGGTTCGCTGATTTACGTCAGCCAATCGGGGGCAGAATTCGCTAACGATTACTATTACGATTGACGTTTTTCTTACGCAATCGACCACAGACTAGCCCCGTCCCGGCTTTACACGGGTATGTAGAGTATATTATTATGCATATCTTGATTATTTTCTCGCGCATAGGATTTTTTTATTGAATTTTAAAAATTGTAATAATACCAATATTTTGAAGTTCAGGTTAAAGTAATACTTTGAAGAATAGGTAATGTAGTAAATTATTATTCTTAAGAACAGATCTCGCAGATCTTTTTATTTTATAGATCTATTTAAGACGAATATCCAGCTAAGCATTGTTATGTTCCATCTCAAAGAGATTAAGGTAGCCTTTTTGATGAAACCTTTCCGACACTTCCAAAAAATATCTTCAACATTAAACCTTGATAATTATATGCCTAACATTCATGAGGAAGGCTCATGAATCAGTCTATCTATTAGTGAAAATGTCATCCAAATTCTGATAAATTTTAGCAGTTTTTGAGTTTATCGCAATTAGATAAGCAGACACGGCGGAAGGCTTTATTTTATAACACTGTTATAAAAATCTGAGTTTTTCACGCTATACCACAAGAAAATAAAATAAAACAGTTGGTAAATATATAGTTAAATTTTTGAGAAAACATTGTTCATGATCTTTTTGTTATTACAGCTTCCTAGCATACATACAGCTTCAGATAAGTATCCCTTATTTGTCCAAGCAACTAGCGTCCGGGGAAAATGAAATAAAATAAAAAACGAAGCCAATTTACTTCAAAAAACCCCCGGATTGCATTACATCAAAGCTTTTCCCATACCACGTCCAATATGTTTTGGATTTCACTCAATAGGACTGTCCTCAGAAAATTAAATTGCTCCCCTTGTACGGTTTTAAAGGTCTTCTTATGTCCATTTTTTTGTGTATTTCCTTTAAAATATCGCGTTTCGTCAATTTGGTGTTATTACTTGTTATTGGTAAGGGTATGTGTGAGGAATGGCGAATGTTCTGAAAATAAAACAAAGTGATTTATGTTTGTTACAATACTTTTACTTTCACTAATTTCAAAGAAGAATGACCAAAGATGGTATCAAGCTTTGATTATTTACTCTAAAATAATCAAAGGTATCAAGTTTTCTCACGAACTAAAACCAAAATATTGTAGGAAAATAAAACAGTATTATTTAAGAACCATTAGCACTAGGAGTTTCATATCCAAATTTAATTTAGCATACCAAAAATTACTTTATTTTCAATGCACATTTCCTATTTTACAGATTTAATTAGGAGGTACAACTTGTTTATTAGCCCACAACTTAGGAATACGGAGGTTAATTAAAAAAATTGTAATATATGGAGACCATATACTTATACTATATTTTTTTTAATTTAAAATTGTAGTAATATGACCACAGTCTATAAAAAATGAAATTTTGATTTGAGTCAGCTATGGCACCGGATCCCATACATCCGTGGTCATTATCCTTTTACATTTTAATTTCCACTTTAAATTCACAGCACACTCGACTATGCTACCAAAGAAGAGAAGTTACCAAATCATATTTATCAAAGAGAAATATAACGACATCTTTCGTGATCACAAATTACCGAACGACGCTCATTTGACAAAGAGAATGGGAATTATTAAATTTTAATGGTGTCAACTTCACGGTGACGCGATGACGCGTGACCCGGTCAAAGGGAATCGTCCCTTTGACCTGTCAGAATGCGCGTTCCATTTATGAATCCCCAGTCAGTGTGAAACGCGCATTAATGCGTTAATTGTCGCGGATCCTTTATCGTTCGTTTGTATTCTTTTTAATTTGTGTTTTTTTTTTTATGTTTTTTACTGTTGACAAAAAATTAAGCATAAATATAGATGAAATTTCTCATTGCTTTCAAAATAAAAATTGGATAATCTTGGTAGAAAGTTTTGTAGAGAGACAGTAAAGCGAGTTTTAAAATAGGAATTATTTTATTAGGAAGACCTATGTTGCTATTATTATTTAATCTTAATTTAATCTTAATTGACCACATAAACGTTTAACGAGAATACTTTGAAGCATAGGCAGCGACTGAAAATATTAATCTGGTATCTAAATTAAAGGAATACAATAATTTAATTAAAACTCCTAAACCTAAGCCTAGAGAATGCTTTAAAAATCTTATAATTAATGTATGGAAATGACATCCGTGGTCTAAGTTTCATCGCGTGACTTATAGATAAATACTGGCAAAGATACTTTCCTTATATTTTTTGTAATGCGTTAGCACTTAATGATATAGAGTTAATAAGTCACTTGGTCAAGTTCCTTGCATTTAGTTTTTTCACACGCACGAATTGATGTAAGCAGTTTAATCATGAAACTTCATTCAACTACCGGTAAAGTAAAGCCAAACATTAAAGCCTCCACAAAGTAAAGCACAAGATAATGTTCCATCCCAGTAGGAAGTAAGAACCACACCGTTCCCCAATCACCATTAAAACTTGCTTGTTTGACGACAAGATAAAACGCCGCTCTTTACAACTCATCATCTCACTCGAATCTGCTAATGAGTCGACGTCTAAGATATTTTGAATTGTTTGGGGGAATTTGTTTCGCTTAGATGACGGATCAACTGCAGTGTTGAGCGTTATGATGGATGTTGGGCTATTTATATTATACAGTAAGACTTGCAAACTTCTGTGGCATCGCTTATGTTAACATATATTTATTTATTTATTTATTATTAAATTACATACCCATATTTGAATATAATTAACATATCCGGCAAAAATTGGTTCAACCAGGCCTTGGAGGTTGAATTTAAGAATGGTTGAAACTTGAAGGGCGAAACCTCGGATTCATAGTCTAGAAGTACGAGTAAAGCATCGGTGCAAAGTGGCGGTCAGTTCTATAGAATATATTTCGTAGAATGTGCACAGGAGTAGACTGTTTGATCTGGTTCTTCCCTCACCATTTTCCACTGCACCGCAAGGCACCGGGCGGGCTTTTATCCCTACGTTCTCAATTTATCAGCAGCGCGGTCAATGTGGTTCGCTTCTTCTTTTCTCAAACGCATGGGCTTGGAATGTTATGCCGAAATCAGTAGGTATTACTACCGATATTGTACAGCCCGAGTACCTTTAATTAACCGGCCAAGTGCGACAACAAAGTGACCTTATAAGGCATCCGTTTTTTTTCTTATGAGGTACGAAAGCCTAAAAAGAGTGAAAAGGTTTCTTCTAGCGCGCTCCATCTTCGACCACATCACTATCCATCTGGTGAGAGGTTACGTTATATTTTTCTTAGCTTTGAGCTGTGCATCGAGAAAAATCTGTCAGTTATTTATCCGTGAGGACCATTAGGGAATTCATTACGCACATATCAGTTTCCGCACCACGTATCTCATTCCATTTAACGGCCAACACTAAACTCGTCACAGCATAACTCTAAGACTCCGAAACAGAGTGGTTAGTACAAGTTTTTGTACGAATTTCGTGTCGACTCGCATTGCACAAACGAATCGAATGCCTCCATCCTATATTACAGCCAGCGCCATCGATTGAAAGCTGCATGTCAGTGATTGTCCATAGATGGCGTTGGCTGTAAATTTTCGGAGGAATCCGATTCGTTTGTACGATGCGAGTCGACTCGAAATTCGTACAAGTACCTGTACTAACCCCCTTAGTAACAAAATGAAACTCGTTAGCACTTCGCATTCGTAATCTGTCGTTAACTTTACGTTTACTGCACCGCTAATACAACGCGTGTAACGCATTAACTCGTTAAAAGCGTTAAATGGTTAAACGCGTTAAACGGTTTAACGCGTTGAGTGTTAACGTTATCAGTTCGCGCTTGTTGTCGTTAAAAACAAACGACTCACAGTATGTGCGTTTTTGATAAGGGAGTAGAAGTGTTTTGGAAATAATTAGCTTGAGTATTGTCTCCTCAACAGGATATTATTTTGTATGCAAGTTTGTATATTGTTGTGTTTATGGTCATTAATTTTAGGTACCTAAAACTAGTACCGTAAAAAATTAATAGAATATCCCCAAATCTGTAGATTAATAACTGTAGTAATATTATGAACATTAAAAGTCATTTTTTTTTGTAATATTACGTGCATAGAAGCGAGTTGGAGATATGTCGTTTAAGCTTTCTTGTTTGCATGTGCTACGACGTAGCACATATGAAAGGTACTCGTAGAGCATGGAATACTAAGTAATACAGGTTTGTAAATAGGATTTTACTGAATAAAACACAGGTACCGACATTTTAAGGTAATATGTTATATACGTTTTTCTATATACTTATTTTTATTTTATTATTATTAAAAATGGTGTTGCATATCTGCCATCTTATAAATATTATATATTTATTTTATTATCTTATTTTTTTATTTATTTATATTTTGAGATTTGGATTTCAATAAAACTGTATAAAACGCTAAAATTCGGACATCCTAATCCTATACCTTTAAACGAGCAATTCTTGTATATATATTTCTATATAATCTGGATCTCGGCAACGGCTCCAACGATTTTCATGAAATTTAGTATACAGGGGGTTTTGGGGGCGATAAATCGATCTAGCTAGGATACATTTTTATAAAATGTCGAATTTACCAAAAAAATAATAAAATATGATTTCTGCTGCCATCTATTAGCCAGTAGTTAAACTACCGAGCGAAGCACTCCTGCAGCTGCCATCTATTAGCCAGTAGTTAAGGGCGATGTGTACCATCTGGGCGCGAAAATTCAAATTTTATTTAGTTTTTCGCTCGTAGTGGGCTAATTATACATTCAAGGCTAATGGCAATGTGTTTTGCGGGCACAACGTTTATGCATCTACATGTTTTTAACAAAAACTCTGCTCAACAATACTCATTTACTTCATATTGGTTCCCGATAGCTCGAAATCTTTGAAACTGCAAAAAATTATCTTTCGGGAACCAATATGAGATGAGTGGGAACTTTCGAGCAAAGTTTCTATTAAAAACATGTAGTCATAAATCTTCAATGTGTAGTTTGTCTAAGATTTGCGAAAAACTAAATAAAATTTGAATTTCGCGGGCTGGTAGGGCCGCAACACCTTAAACTACCGAGCGAAGCTCGGTCACCCAGATATTATATTATTGTACTATAACTTATCATCCTGAAACCGCTTCCAATTATAACTTTAGTATCTGTTTATTACGAAAAAGCTACCATCTAAGAGAAAGGATAGAATGAGGTCAGCTAGACTAACTCAAAACTTTATCTATTCATCTTCATCATCTTTAAGTAAAAACCCACACGTACTCCGTAACTCAGTGACTATCAACCTCTGAGATATTTTCCTTATCTATTGTAGGTTTGCTATGAAATAATGGATAAAAAACATATTATGCCAGTACCTAGCTATTATTCTTTGATAGGCACCTAGTTACAGAATACGTGTGCTGGTCTATTAGCCCCTTTTTTACTAGTTTAATTCGGTTTATATTAACACATAGCACAACATTAATTAAATAATTTTCAAGGAGGTATCGTTCCTGAAACTCATAATCGTTAAAGAGGGCTGTAAATCCAGGCATCCTGACTATTCCTGTATCCTCATTGGCCGTTAACGTCGCTGGTACCATTCCAATTAAGCAGATTGCTCGCCGGCGGCACTTGCCCATTGCCTGCGGTTAAACACTCAATCGGACACTTTATGACTTTGGCTTTTGTAATATCTGTTTATTTGCGTATTAAAAAATAAATAAACATCACAAAAAATGATAGGCAAAATAAAATAATGGTATGCAAAGGCGATCTTATCGCTGCAAGCGTCTCTTCCAGACAACCTTTTTGGCTATAGGAAAGTAAAACTGGAAAGTGGGATAGAGATGAGGAAGTTAATATAATAAAAATAAAAATGGTACAACAATAGTGCAACAATACATAATAAGAATAAAAAACTTAAACATACTCATAATAAATAAAATACTTAAACAGAACAAATAAGTAATTAGGCGTATTTGAGATTCATCGAGAAAGTGTCTCAGAAATCCAAAGAAAAGCAGTTGTTTTGAGAGAGAGACCTCTACTTACAACAATCTGAGTGATAAGCTCACTGGTTCAAATCTATGCAGTGGCAGGTCAAGGATTCTAATCTCAACAACACGCTTCTGACTATTTTTTGGGGCATCTTGTACTCAATTCAAGTTAATGTTAAAAAAAGTAAAGCCTGCTTGACCAGCTCAATTGTGGGTAATATTTCTTTTTGTAGAAAATCTATTGAAACCGACTGAGCACTACGTTTTAACTTCCTTAATATTCAAGCGAATCTTATACTATACTTGTAATATTTACTGCTGGAACTAAACAAGAAAATACTCAATGAAATGACCCGTCAAGCGTTCTACATCTAATGTGCATTAGATTTTAGCCACAATACAAGCAAGGTGCATCCAGTAATTATGCTAAGTGCACAAAAAAGCTGTGATTAATAGCATCTGAGCTATCAGTCTAGACCCGGGACGGTAATGCATTCGATAGAACTGGGCTTCCACCACACAAACGCTAGACACGTATTGCCCTCATTATCATCATCATTTCTAGAGACGCGGTAGCGTGTCAAGCCAAGTTCAAGTACAGAACTGGCAAGCGCACCAAGTGTAATTTTACACGAACCATTTGGAGCCACTTTTGACACTCTCATATCTCAAAAACTATTTCGCAGAAACGTGTCAAATTTGGCTCGTATATTGTGTAATGTGTATTTAAGATTTTATTGAATTATGTATTTACAATAATTGCCATTCTGAATTATATTTTATTGAATTATGTATTTACAATAATTGCCATTCTGAATTATAATACTTAATTGACAATATTATGAAAAATGATAGTTACAAAAATGATAATATCAAACTAATGACATTATTTACATTTTCTTCTTATATTCATACGCCATAAGGCAGAATGTACAAGGATATTGATTATTGTGACCACCTAATGTAACTACATTCTTATGAATAAATGTCATTTATTTATTTATTATTTTATTTAAGAACTAGCCAAGTCAGACCTTAGGCTTCTATATATTATCCTAAGTTGTAAGAAGATAAGATATTTTATTAATAAATTTCAGGATTGACCATTGAACTTGGCACCCATTAAGATCTCACTTCTTTTGTCATTGAAGTCAACAACCAAGGCATACATCACAATATTGAACTTGGCTCTCATTTCACATTTATGTTTTTGATGGGATCATTAAGAACACATTATACTCTTTAGTTCCCAATCTATTGATGTTGTCCACCAACGCTGCACTATATACTCGTAAATAGAGTTCAAATCAAGTTTATATACTTCCTAGCTCAATAATCAGGTTGCTCAATTGTGTAGTTAATAATTCTGATGTATCCAACCTCATTTGGGTAGATATATAATTTAATTCCATGATTTTAATTTCATACTGTCTAGTACTTACATCATTTAATAATGCCCCTCTCCACCAAACGATGTTACTTGCGATTTTTAGGACCTTAATATTAAAATAGATATATTCGACTATCTTTTATCTATTAGATGACCGGACAAACGTTGTTTTGCCATTAAGGAGCATGAAAAATATAAATTACGACCTAAGACAAGCCGTTTCGGAGGAGTTTGTGACACGAGGATTTTTCATATTAGAAGAATTAGGAGTCTATACTGGCTTTGTGGTCAATGAGCTACGAGAATCTACAATGGAGCAAACCTGCACAGTCAGCGTTCTTGTTGGGGGTTGAGTAATGTTGTATTACCGGCTAACATTGAGGGTAACGATATTTTAATAGCTGTGTGTATGATTTTTCAGTTTATACTCGTACCGTGTATTCTGTCATGACCTGTAGTTCTTTGAACTTTTTGAACCTAAACTTCAAAACCTGAACGGTCCAAAAGGGCCAGCTACGAAAGCTCATGAATTAATCTTACTATAGTATTAAGGATTATTTACATGAATCAAATCCTTGGTTGGAATGAACTGCTGGAATTATATTAGCTCAATTAGTTTGTAAGAGTTATTGTGAAGTAGAGATAAAAGAAAACAATACCCGGCTGAATTTGTTGTGGGCTTCTTCTCAGTGCAGGGCGCGTTCAAACCCTCGTAAATTTAGTTATCACCATACATATGCGACAAATATCATATTGACGTTTTACAACGTACGGTAGGCCTTTGTGGAATAAAAACTGACTGACTTGACTTGACTTGAGTTAGGAAAATTTATATAGATTACTGAAATGGGTCATGAAAGAAGTGGCTTTGATGACGTCATAGCGGGGATACAAAATCTGTTCCTTTTTTCAAAACGACTCTACAGAAATGGTTATTTGATAAAAATATCACAAAAGAAATATTCACGGGTTGGATATAAGGTCATAGATCTATTTCACCGAACTCGCAAGTTGTTTTCATTTTCCTAAATTGAAAATGTAACATTATTAGCAACTCGCAACTTGCATATACCATTTGTAAACGACTTTACAACGGCAAACACAATCGGATAGAGAGCTGCAATTGTATCGAGCATTTTTGCTCGTGTTTCTGTAAACAGTATGTAAACGACGCGAATACAATCGACTCAGTCTGTCTGTTTGCTTTTGGCAGACGGTTTGTGGGTGCATACGGGAAAATAGTGGACCGAGCATATAACCAGAAAAAAATAGGAAAAATATGGATAGGGCGGACGACGTGAAAAAATGATGGCAGTTTATCGGTGCTAAAGATGCTTGTTTTGCCACCAAGAGTAAGATCACGCTTTAGTTCGCTCTGCAGCCAGCTATAGAATTTTGACGCCACTCTTTACTTGTACGAAAAAGTTTTACGTAAATCGTTCGGATGCCCATATCTTGAGTTTTTTTTTCAGTACAGACAGCTCAGTATGGTGCTATGTGCCCCATATAAGCATGTGATTAATATCTTTTTTTAAATGGCCCTTGTCTTGTCCTTGTTGTTGTGCCCTGCCTTGTCTTTCAAGACCAGAAAGGTCTTGTAAGACAAGGCAGTGTGTTATTTTGAAGCAGTCGATAAAAGGTTAATACATTTTCGCCAATAAATTAGATTCATGAGATTTCTAGTATCCACATATTTATAAAAGTTGCGCCGCAATTATGCAGCGGTTGAATTATTTTTTAAATTTTATAGCTCAGCTAAGCTAAAGGCTTAGAATGAGAAAAGCTAAAGGCTTAAGATGCACAGAAGTTTTCTTAATAATATAAATAATAGATAAGGAAAGACTTTCAAAAGACCACTAAGGGATTGCGCTTGTGATATACAAGCTGTCATCTGCTAGTAGAACATGCGTCGGCCAAGGTTAGTTTTTTAACTCAGAGTTAGCACGCTAACCCAGAGTAAGTTGTCAAAATTGTCCAAAGAGAGACATTGACTCTAGGGTTAAAAATGTAAATATTTAGCTCCCGTTTCGCGCAAGTGGACCTAAAATGCTTGATTTATGATAGATGGACACAATTTTCATCCTTGTGTTCTCAATAATAGATTCATCTGTATTCAGGCAAGTTTTTTCCGTTACTTTCTTCATTCTGGATCGGGATAAAATCGTTTGCAGCGTACCTCTCCGCACTCCACGTACACAATTGTTTTGTATCGCCTTGATTTTGAATTTCATTACCGGATTGTATTGAGTCAGTTTACATGTTTTTTACTTAATTTTTGCTTCGGTACCCGAGCTTGTTTATAAACAAGATAACATTTACGTATTCGATTTAAAAAGTTGCTAACGAAGACAACTAACTGAACTTTTATATTATTAGTTATTTTTTATTAAATTGCGCTGTTTTTCGTGGCTCTAAAACTACGTAAGATGTTATTCCTCCTAAGAGAAGCTTAGCGCATACTTGGCGATTTTTCCAACAGTATCTTTCACGCAATTATATATAGGCACTATATGCCCCGGCGTGATTCTCTTCACTAAAATCGTCCAAACATCGCAGATAACCATAGCTACACAGCCAATCGGGGCGTTGCAACATTTACAAACCATTCAACTTCGTCGATATTATAAGTATTTTAACTCAACTGTCCAAAAAAGGAGTATAATGTTTTTAGGGTTCATGTATGTATGTCACCATAACTTCTGAACGACTAAAGAGATTTGGACATATATAGGTATCGTTAGAATCTTTACATCATCCTAAGTAACATGGGCTATATTTTTTTAGAAAAAGTAGATTTACCACAGGGGAGTCGTGTTTTTATTTTTTTTAATAATTATTGCAGAAATGTACAGCTGAGTTACGTGCTATACGATAGCAAGTAAACCTGCGCTGAAAACAAAATAAGGGTATTCCAATCTATCTGTTAATCCTATCCTATACCTTTAAACGAGCAATTCTTGTATATATATTTCTATATAATCTGGATCTCGGAAACGGCTCGAACGCTTTTCATGAAATTTAGTATACAGGGGGTTTTGGGGGCGATAAATCGATCTAGCTAGGATTCATTTTTTTAAATGTCGAATTTACCAAAAAAAAAAATATGACTACTTCTGCCATCTATTGGCCACCGAGCGAAGCTCGGTCACCCAGATATTATTGTAAAACCTCAAAACTATAAACCATTGCACGTTATTTACACACTCAATACGTGCTGAACCTATGACACCTAGAACCAACTATGTAATGGATATAGAAGTATCTAAACCGTCATTAGATTTACACAGCACCGCACCTCATACATATAATATATATTCTCATATTACATTGTTAATATAATTAAGCGATCAGATATTATGCAAACACGCGTGATGCCGCTAATAGATTCCGTCCCACTGATTTACATCATTACCTGAATCAATTAGTGATGATATAGCATTTAAATTTGTATTACACATACACGTTTGATATTGATTGTGTGATTACTAATTAATTATGCAAATTATTGCCAATCGGCGACTGCAATCGTAAATCTTAATGGAATAACGATTTGTTGTAGATGCATTATTAACAGAGAAATTAGGAATAATGTACATATAAGCAGACAATATACCTTCTACATGATAAACAAGTATTAAAAATAATAAATATATTACGTAGGTACTACCCATAGCCGTTGCCCGTAGCTCCGCCCACGTGAATTTCGTTTTACGCTAATCCCGTGGAAACGATGAATTTTCCGGAATAAAAAGTAGCCTTTGTGTTAATCCGGATTATAAGCTATCTATGTTCCAAATTCGGCCATATCGGTTCTGATGGAAAGATTCGGCCGGGGCTACTTACCATGCTACCGAGAAAGACGTACCGTCGCTGGTTTGACGCTGTGAAGCTACTTACTTAGAACGATTAGAGATTATTTACCGCTTTCAAGTTAGTGCGATAACATCTGCATCATCATTTGCCATCAGGAGTGATTGAAGTGAAGAACTAACTGGTTAGCGGTAAAAAGAAAAAAAACCGGCCAAGTGCGAGTCGGACTCGCGCACCGAGGGTTCCATACCATGAAAGAAGTAAAACATTGAAAGAATCACTTTTGTTCATGAATTTACGAGTATAATTTACATGTAGGTACTTTTGTTGGCAAACCGCAAACGTAACTTTGTTTTTAGCGGGTTATTGTTATTATCAAAAAAAGTATATTAGTCAGCGAGTTTATTTTATTTTTCCTGTAAAATATACGTTAACTTCTATTGATCATAATTATTTCAGATTTTTCTATTGGTAAACTTCGGAGATAAGGGGGGGGGAACAGTATTTTTTTCGACAGTTTTCCCAATAAATAAAAAACTATCAGGCTTAAAAATAAATAAAAATTATTTTTAGAATACACAAGTAACGCTCTTTCATATGATACCCCACTCAATATTGTTATCTCATTTTGAAATTTTATCGACCCGGTTTTCCCCCCTTTTTAAATAAAAATAAAAACAATTTTCAAATTTTTACGATTGTTATGACGTCGGGTCACTATTACCTATAACTATTCTAAATTTCAAGTCGATAGCTTGAATAGTTACTGAAATAATCGAGTGTGACAGACGGACGGACGGACGGACGGAGAAAGTCTCACTATAAGGGTTCCATTTTTACCATTTTGGTATGGAACCCTAAAAACCGGCCAAGTGCGAGTCGGACTCGCGCACCGAGGGTCCCATACTATAAAAGAAGTAAAACATTAAAAGAATCACTTTTGTTCATAATTTTTTTACGAGTATATAATTTACATATAGGTACTTTTGTTGGCAAACCGCAAACCTAACTTTGTTTTCGGCGGATTATCAAAAAAGTATAATAGTTAGAGAGTTGATTTTATTTTTCCTGTAAAATATATTTGAACTTCTATTGATCATAATTATTTCAGATTTTACGATTGGTAAACTTCGGAGATAAGGGGGGGAACGGTTTTTTTTCAACAGTTTGCCCAATAAATCAAAACCTATCAGGCATACAAATAAATAAAAATCGGTTTTAGAATACACAAGTTTCCTTAGAATACACCCTTTCATATTATACCCCACTCAATATCTTTATCTCATTTTGAAATTTTGACAACCCAGTTTTCCTTACTTTTAAAATAAAAATAAAAAAGTAATTTTCAATTTTTTATGATTGCAATGGCGGTGCGCCAGTGCGGCGGTGACAGACGGACGGACGGACGGACGGACGGGAGAAAGTCTCACCATAAGGGTTCCATTTTTACCAATTTGGTATGGAACCAATTATTATTTTTTAATTGGAAAAATTATTATTTTTTAACAAAATAATAATTAAAAAAAAAATAATAATAATAATAATTTAAAAAAAATATACTTATCCAACTAAAATGAATAAAACTTTGGTGAGGGAGATGTCTACTTATAAAATGTTACATCCAATACGCCCAATATCTATTACAAAACACGCTGTTTTTCCTCGCACACCAAATAAATTCAGTATAAAAAATATCACGAATACATTTACTAAGGATGTATTATTACTCGTACATACATAAAGGTCGAATTCATCCATCACCCCACTCAGTCATCCGTCAAAAAACCGCTCACCGTGTTTTATTGTCTGGCAACACCGGGGAAAATTCCTTGCGCAGTTGTATTTTATCATTTTTGTGGCAACCCTGGGTATGTTTTAAACATTAGAACTGGGGGCTGTATTGGAAATCGCTTTATTTTCGTATGATGAATCGACGCAGATGCGTATCTAGGGGTGCCAGTTCAGTGGTATAGGTTTACTTACAACTAGATCAACTACAGTGGCCAAGCATGAGGTCCTAAGTTTGATTTGTTAGGTCATTAATTCAATAATACTTTATTTTTTTTAACAAAAATAAGACTTTAAGTACCTTTGATGTACATCCTTAAGGGTTCCATTTTAAGTAATTACCTCTTAATTTCTTCTTAATGTAATCATGATTCCTTATAATATCGTCACTGTATTCAAAATTCAAATATAATATTATATGTTTTGTTTTAGGAAGTCTTGAGATTTTGACTTGCCTCAAATAACCTACTGGAAAAACATCTTTTAAGAGTCATGATATTTAGTGACATGCTTTCTTCTTATGACCAAACACCCGAAATTGACATCTAATTTTTTTTCATACTTATTTATTATTCTGTAGAAAACTGGCAGGTTTATTCCATCTTCTCAAAATACCAACAGCCTCCACTCGTCTCGCTGAAAATATTATTTTAATATTAAAATTACCCTTTTCATACGCTACTTAATAAGCGGCTTACCTAAAATCTCTCGTTCGAAGCATAAAATAAATATGAAAAAAGGTCTTTACAAAACGAAAACCGACCACTTCCTTCGTAATAAATCGGCTGAAATCCCTTGATAATATTAAACCTTTACATCATTAAAAAGAAGGTTGCAATTTCAACTTTATTGCAAAACTCAAGGGTAGATTTTTATCTGATACAATTTTTCGATATTATTTTCATACGTTTATTTGTCAACATGTCAAAGTATCCCTTTGATTTTCATACGTGGTGTCCCTTTTCAATACAAAATAGGGAACAAATGCGAGGTTAGGGTGATATTGAATAACTTTAATTTTGTTAAATTTATACTTCTAAGTAAGTTACCTATCGTATTTCTAGATATATATTTTCTTAAACAATAAAAAAAGAATAGTTACTGGGGAAAAATATTATCTTCATCGACTTAAGAACGGTTAAAGGAGAAAGGAGAATGTCTTTCCTTATTTTTATTCGCGTAGGATATTATCTGCCCTCGAACGTCCTTGCTCAGAGAGTGGATAAAGCTTGAGGGAAAAACGTTTTATCCTCTGGTTTACTGATTTGGTTATCAGCATTTGCGGAAATTATTTTATCAATAAGTACATACCACTAATTAGGAGTATATAACGCTGAATAAAAGCATCTTTGGGAAACCAGAATGCCTGAGAAATTTTGAGTAACTCTACATTACGTTCTCAAAGGTGTGTTTTAATCATTCTACCTATCCTATACATGCCCATAATTATGGATTAAGTACCTTATTTACGACTGGTACAATCAACATCAGTTGACAAATAACTAAATGACAAATGAATGTTGTTTTATTTAAATTAATTTCAGCTTCTCATTCGAATACAAACAACTTGTCCGAGCATTGCTCGCGTGGAATGAAACGACACAACTTATTAACTCGCGTATAAATTTGCCTCACGTAACTGCCATGCCCCGGTATAATGCGAGCACGGTGTTCTGTCCTCGAGGATTAAATGGAAATTCAAATATTTAGTTTAAAATGTAAAGGACGTAAAGCGACTAGTTTATTAAATTGCTACCTTCACTTCAAGTATGCTTTCTTAAACTTAATATCCTTTCCCACTCAAAAGTTATATTTAGCTTTAACCTTAAATGATGCTTTTAACTTGAATGACTTAAATGACTGATGAAATGTCCAGATTTGATTTTGAGCCAAATGAAAATACTCATCTAAGTTTTATGGGCTTGTGGTTTTTGATTTTTAGATATTTGGGATTGTTCCCTGGTAACTGCGTTTAAAGTTGAAAAATATTTATCGCATTTATACGATGATATAATTAAAAGATTAATTGTTAATTAGAAACATAAATAATAAATACAATTAATTGGATTTACCTGTAATTTAGTTAGTCTATTTAATTTTCACGCCAAAGATAATCTTATGAAAAAGACTCTTAGTTTCTAAATAGAAGCGAAACAATTTCTTAGCTTTCTGTAGCTGAAAAACTAGACATGACTTTGGGTATGAAGTTAAATTAAAAGCAATGGATCAAATCGAGTGATCCTCCGCAAGTTTTAATCCAAAAGCCAGGGCTATACAGTGAAGCTAAACCCGTAAATAACAATCACTCGCGAATATACAACCCTGTCGAGCAATAAACCATTTTGTTGATTAACAGATCGACTGTTAATGCTCAGAGCTTTTCAGGGTTGTCTGCTGGAACTTTATTGGAACTCCAGGGAATGCGTGTACTCAGCAATAATTGATTCAAGATGATAATCCTGCCCTGTTAACTTTATAACCTCGAAACAAAATTTAAAAACTGTGAAATGAGCTGAATTTATAATCATAAAATTGTCAAGATTGCCTTTCAAATTAGTTTAGACACATTAGTTTGGTTCAGAGATTTGATAAACTCAAATAGGCTTAGTCATGTTTATTCACAGCCCACTAGACGAAAAGGAATATTTTTAATTGACTTGGGCCTATTTCTTTAACCACCATATACATAATATTATTCCTATAAATCGAGTTAAAGTGTTATATAGTTTCTGAGGCTTATGTTTAAAAATGATGATGAGAAGAATAATATTGTCGTGAAGCAGAAGTGAAAAGGACAGAGACCCTATGCCATACAACTTGGGTTCCTAATGTACCATGTTTCAGATATTCATGGGTTCTATAAGATACATTGAGAACCCAAGGTGCTCGATAGCAGCGGTACAGGAAAAAAGTCTTGAAAGTCTCTTTAAAAAGCTCATCTCTAGCTATATCTGCAGATGTAGTTTAAAAATGTAAATATTGGCGTTTTAATTGATGAAAGTTATCGAGTTAAAACGGCGACGTTTACATTAAAATGTACAACCCTAAAGGCAATCGGAATTGACCATCGGGATCGTTTTACGGCCGCAAAGGCGTTTAATCATGAAACCGATTGCGGTGCTTTAATGAAGATTACAATATGAACCCTTGATTTAGGCTCTATAACGTAGCAATGTTTCTACCACCTCTCAGGTGCCTTCCATTACACGAGATATTCGGAGTTTGATCCAGGGTGTTTAATAAATTAAATAATTAAAGTAATTTTAGTAGAACAGATTAATTTGTTTTGCTAATAATCCCGCTACTTGAAAAGATTCTGTATGGTACAATATGCAGGAACACTGCTCACACTTTCTTCGACGCACGTTTCGTCCCGACACCGGGACATCCTCAGGAGATGTAGACTTCACAATGCAAAATCTTAGAAATCGATTTCTCGTTAGAAGTAGTGGATTATAGCAAAACAAATTAATCTGTCGTACTAATTATGGATCTCCGAAAAATAACGCCTGCTTCAATTCCAAAGTTATTTTCAATTCTGTTTTTCTCTGTGAATGTACAAAAAAATAATAATCTTATCTTATACTTATAATAAAACTGTAAAGGGTCGAATTCTGTACATTGAAGATATTTTGAAAATTTTTGTTGGAGGACACTATTTAGTCGATACTGAAGCCAAAACTGTAATTTGTTTAATTTTTGTCTGTCTGTCTGTCTGTCTGTCTGTCTGTCTGTCTGTCTGTCTGTCTGTCTGTTTCACGACCGGGCATCACGGCTAATCCGCTGGATGGATTTAAATGAAACTTGACATGATTATAGTTCCTACCCCGACATAGGATACTTTTTGTCCCGAAATTCAGCATGGTTTCCCTGGAAGACTGCATCAAAGTCCAAACGTTTTTTAGTTATAATTCATTAACGCGTTGTCCGATTCTATTCATTCTTTTTTTGTTAGAAAGGAGGTTATTTAAAGATTATTCCATACAAATCTTATCATCATCACTTTTGTAGTTCAGAAATTACAGACATCAGAACCTTTAACTTCAAGTAGGTAGGTGACTTGAAACTCGGAATGCACATAGAACCTAGGGCTAGGACGTAGGGCTCAAGTAAGACTGGAGTACCCTTACAGCCGTAAATAAATAGGCTTAGCAGGAGATTTTGTATGGTTTAAAATTTTTCACTTTTAGGGTGAACAAAAATCATGTAACTGGCGTTATCGCTACGTTATACCGTATAGCGCCATCTCTACAATTTATGTGGAACTTGAATGTAAAACTCTGAGATAGGTACTACCGAATTTTTTTAAATAAAAATTAACTATCATGTTATTTACTGTTTCCTGACTTTATATTAAGATGGCACTGTTAGGTAAGACATGAACAGATTTAAACTTTATCATCCGCAATATGGAAAGGGTAAGATAATGGTTCACAAATATTTCGATCCTAACCGACCAGTAAGGAAATATATAGCCATTGTCCATTCTGATGTTTTGGATTGTATTGAGATGAAGCAAAGATTTTTAAAAGACTCTTATATTATGTTGGGCTGGGGAATATTGTTAGTAGAGTAATTTATCCCAGTGGTACCTACCCGGCCGAACTCTGAAAGAAGAGTTCTACCACCAGTACAACTTTTCACATGGTTTAATAATTTTTGACATATTTCGTGGTTTCAGAATAAAAATCACAATGAAAAGGACGATTTTAACTGTCGATATTTCGATACATTGGTACAAGTCGTGGTCACGTAGTGACCACTTGTACCTGTGCCACTGGGTCGAAATATTGACAGTTAAAATCGTCCTTTTGATCTTTCAACTACGTATTAATGAAACTTTATATTATTATTAAGAAAAAGGAGTTTCACCACAAGATAACCCGTGCAAAGTAAGAATAGGTTTCTGTACAACATCACACCAGAATCCCGTGAAAAATCAAGGAATTCCAGTAGGAAGGTATATTATGTAAAAAAATCGTAATTCACGCGGGCGGAGCCGCGGGCAACAGCTAGTTTATTTATAAAAGTATAATAATTTATCAGTCGTGCGCTCAGACTTTAAAATAAAATGTCACAGCGCACATTGCAAAACGAAAGGATAAGCTGTAAAAATACATAGATTAAAAAAAAAAGTTGTTCTTCATCGCAAGAATCGTTTTCAAATCTTTTGATCTTGTCGACAATACTTTCACAAGAGTTTATTAGTTTCAATGTTATAACAATTTCATTACAGACATTCACACTTTTTCGACCTCGAGGGGATTTTTCAAAGAAGACTGCCATTGATTACCGTCGACGCCAACGGGGGTTAAATCTTTAACCCTTTACCGCGGACGGGGGTAAAAAATACCCGAAAGCCATTTTCATGCACTCGTAAACTCTTTAAACTTATTGTTTTCTTTTGTTTGTTTGGAGTCTTTGAAAAATGGTGATTATTAGCGTTTGATGTTCGGCGCCGCTTCGGCCATTACCTGCAGGGTTTTTTTGATCCGCTTTTTCAATTTCAATGACAGCGTCAAAGGGTTATCGAGTTTTTGTTTAAATTCCGTCGACGACTTTCAATTGTTTGTAAAAGAGATGCGGAAATTAATTCCCGTTTCAGCATCCAGCTTTACAAAAAAACTTTATCAACTCTACCAGCAAAGACGTACCGCCAAGCGATTTAGCATTCCGGTACGATGCTGTGTAGAAACCGTTGGGGTGACATAACTTACCCCTTCCTAGTTAGTACGCTAACACCTTCGACTGCATCATCACTTACCATCAGGTGAGATCGCAGTCAAGTACTAACTTGTACAGTGTAAAAAAAAAACTACAAAAAAAACTGTTTGATTTCAATAAATATACTAATCCAGTTAACCACTCAAAATATATAACGTTTTACAAAACGTTGTCTTCCAGAAGAAATTGACTCGTAATGATTTTCATACCAATTTAAATTACCATCCATCGTTTTTACAACCAACAACCTCCGTTGTTTGACGACCTCCGTGGTTGAGTGGTTAGCGTGCCGGTTTTCAAAGCGCCGCCATCTCTGTGATTCCGGGTTCGATCCCCGGCCTGGGCAATGTACAAAAATAACTTTTCTACATTGTCTCGGGTCTGGGTGTTGTGATACCTTCGTTGTTTCTGATTTCCATAACACAAGTGCATAAGCTACTTACTATGGGATCGGAGCAATGTATGTGATGTTGTCCTCTATATATTTATTTATATTTATTTATTATTATTTATTGAACAAACTTTGTATATGTTTGTAAAATTTTGTTGCTGCTTCAAGCTGCAACTAGTAAGCAAATGAAACAAATGAAATGAAACAAATTTTATTAGCTTTGGCTAATAAAAGTTGTTTCAAAGATAAGGTTACAATTTCGAACAATCCCTGACTCCCGCAACTAGGCAAAACCCGTGTCTTCGGAGTCAGTGTTCACAAATACGATGGTACAAGCATGGCAAACAAGAGAGTATGACAAGCAAAAATAAAACTACAAACTAGAATCATGCAAAGAAAAGATTAAGAAATATGTGTGTGTAAGTATGTATGAATGTGTAGTGTATGAAAGTGTAAGTGTATGTGTGTATGTTGTATTGACTTACTTCACAAACAAGCTCATCATATACCCGCAGCTAAATGGATACGTATATGGATACAAGGTAGTGTTAAGCAAGGTAAGGTCGTCAATCATAGCTAGAGTCAATAACACTTAATTGACAGTTCAAGTGGCGACTTGCATCGAGACATGCCGACTCATCTTAGATGTATAGAGCTGCATTGGTTATTTTATACAGGGTGTTTCAAATGTGAATCTTTTAATACAAATATGGATATCATCAGTCTATAACTCTATAATATTCGTAACTCAATACAAATCGCGATAAACAAGATGTAGCAGGACAGATTAATTTGTACGACTTCACAATGCGAAATCGTAGAGTCTACGATTTTGCATTGTGAAGTCAACATCTCCTGAGGATGTCAGCGGTGTCGGGACGAAACGTGCGTCGAAGAAAGTAATAGGAAATTGTGTGTGGTGTTTCATGTGGGTAGTGTTCCTGCATATTGCACCATACAGAAATAGCAAAACAAATTAATCTGTCCTGCTAATTATGGATTTCCGCAAAATCACGCCTGCTTCCATTCAATAAACAAGATGTAAGATCGACATTTGGACTTGAATTAGCTATGTCTTACTTTTCTGCTATACATATTATAATATTGTACATATAATATACTGTAGCATTGTATTTTCACAAAAATTAATTTTCATTTGTAACTAAATATTTTTTCTATTACATAATGCCTTAAATTTCAACAAACTAGCATCTTACTCAGCCCTCAGCCTGAATGTATGTGTTAAATTTATTTCAAAAAACACTTTTTACTTCAAATAATATTATCCATCGAAACTGTAAAGACTTGGGAATACTTAATGCATATCATATTAAAAATGAAGATTTTTAATTACTAATGGACGTTTAAAACATAACTACGCATCACCCTGTATCATAAATGGATATCCTTAGCGCGGCTGTCATCGCCAGGGCGTCGTTAATCACGCTCGGTCTAGGCATCAGATATAACACCTAACCTGAGACCTAAGTAACGCTGCGCAGCGAGATTGCTAGAGATTTTGATTAATTGTTGCGGGAACACCCTGTATACTTATAAGTATTATATGAGAGTGTTATTTTTTGTAGAAAATAGTTCCGTATAAGAAACCTTACTATAAAAGCTCAATGATTCAGAGTTGACAAAGAATGAAATCGGAGACGTCGTGAGTTTGATTCCTATCCATACCTAAAGCCTTGACGTCGCGATCTTTACGCGAATAGACGTATACCTGGACCTGGCGTCAAAAAAGGTGTCCAGTTTACTGGTGTCAAAAATGTTTGTTTTTCATTTGTAAGCAACATCAGTTGTAAGCTAACCGCAGTGTTGTGTATGAACCGCGATCCACCATACTTTTAATTAGTCTGCACGCGAGTTTCCGAGGCTCATTCCATATCCTCAGGTTCATATCGGTGGTTACGCAGCATGTGGCGTGGAAAACGAAATTATATGAAAATCGTTGAGAATGGTTTCTCGTTCCGTCGCTAGTTACTTTTCATACTTTATCAAGGCTTTATGCGTAAACTCGCTGCTGTAAATTACGCAAGTGTGTCCCGACACTAAAACATTTAAGTATGTAATAGTAATTGGATTATACCCAAAATACTGAATACTTTTAAATAACACAGCGGGACCAACCATTCCGCTAATGCAATGGTAAGGAAAAATCGTAAATTGTTTTAATAACATTTTATATTTCAACGGACCCAGGTAACCGGTCCCTGCTGTGTCGTGGGGTCCAAACGACCTTGGATATGTGAGAGACGCGTGTCTACGAACTGTTAAGTCGGTCAGTGGAATAAACTTTACAATAATGTGAGGGTTGAAATGGTGAAGACACTAATGGCTTACAAAAGTTCCTATATTCTGTCAAATTGACCAAAAGAAGATTGTAACTAGTACATTGCTAAAAGAACCTTTAACATATCCTATACCTATATATAAACGAGAAATTCTTGTATATATAAATATTAATTCCATATAATCTGAATCTCGGAAACGGCTTAAACGATTTTCATGAAATTTAGTAATCAGGGGGTTTTGGGCGATAAATCGATCTAGCTAGGATTCATTTTTAGAAAATGTGATATTTACTAAAAAAAAAAAACACCAAGCAAAGCTCGGTCACCCAAATATTCTTGATTAAAGATTAAACTCTTTGATCCTATTACTTCATACAATATGGCTTTACCAAGAGCTTGCAATTAGCTTTTGCTTAGATATAATAATCTTTGAATCTTTGAATATTTGAATCTAGATGGACGGACGAGATCAAATCTCGTCAGTCCATTTGGTCATAGTCGCGGGAACGCCTTCCTGGGAACAGGTAGTGCAGGATCGTGTGGGCTGGAAATCATTGCAGGAGGCCTTTGTTCAGCAGTGAACGTCCGTCGGCTGTAACGGACGAATGGAAAAACCCGTTCGTTGATTGATCAGTCGGTCAGTCAGTCAGTAAAATTTACTTTTTCCGCAATTAATTATTATAGGACACTGCAATAGCAAGTAACCAAGTAATTGATCTTAAACATATTTTGTCCTTTTAATTAAGAGAATTCTCTTAACATTCGAATGTTTCAACACCTTCGAATTGATAAAAAACTCTTTTTACATGAATTCATAAAATATACTTTTAAGACGAATGTGGTTGGTTTTCCTAGATAACGTAGCATCATACTTTCGTATATCAGCGTACACTTTTAAAATTTCCTCTCGGTTTCCAGCACGAAGGATAATATTTCGCTCATATTTTCCGCGAAACATGCGATATTCTTTCCCAGATATTATTGTTTTCGCCGACCCAAATAAGAAGATCCGAGTTTCACACATCATTTATCCGCGCGTCTCGTGCTCGGTGTTGCAGCGGGCCATTTGTCAAAAACTCGGATGTCACTAGTGCGGCGTGATTTATCGTTAGCCGAGCAATCGTTGTAATGGATAAATATTGTATTATTTTTTGTTCGAGGTGTGTACGGTGACCGTTGTTTGCGGAAAAATGGAAAAGCAGCATAGACGTACCGCCAAGCGATTTAGCGTTTCGGTACGTTGCTGTGTAGAAACCGCTGGGGTGATATAACTTACCCTTTCCAAGTTAGTACGCTAAGATCTTCGGCTGCATCATCACTTACCATCAGGTGAGATCGCAGTCAAGTACTAACTTGTATAGCGTAAAATAGTAGTTTATGAAACGGATGCATAATGGGGGGTATTAAAACATGAGTGTGAGTTTAAAAAACGAGCCGCAGGCGAGTTTTTTAATAGTATCACACGAGAGTTTTAATACCTAATTATGTAGAGTTTCATACACTACTTTATCTACGCTCAAATTATCATGAATCCAAACCATAAAATCTTGCTAACGTTTGTCGTAAATCCTTCACTTTGTCGGTAAAAGATTATGGGTCATTTTTGTTGCAATTACTAAAATGTCAGGTGGAGTTAAATTTTCTTTAGTAGGTTTCACTGCTAGACATTTTTCCGCGCTAAGTTTTGACTAAGTAACAAAAATAACACATTGAAATATTAAAAGTTGGGTATGGCGCCAAAATTCAGTTGTAAACTGTGTATAGTCTGTTAAAAAAGTCATGAAACAAAAAAGAGTAGAAAAATATTTATACAAGTCAGAAAAAGTATATTTTTAGTGGATAATTAAATAATCAAAAATTATACATAATTCTTTTCAATATTCTGTATATGAACACATTTTTAATCAGTCATATAAGGCAGGAAAAATTATTATTTCCGTGAATTAATTGTTGTCTATGGTCGATTATGGCCCATCCCATAACTATCAACTAAATGTTGTCTGTGGACTCCATATATAAAAAAACAAAATTGAGGATTGGCTCTACACTCTCTTTTGGCTATGACGACCACAGAGAAAAGAAAGTTATTCCCTGGTCTGTGATGTCGACACATAAAAATACAGGAACCCAGAGCCGAGTATCGTAATGGAAATTATTCAATTATCTAGAGATATTGCCATAGTACAGCGATGTTATAATGAATAACTTTTTAATAATTATAGAAGTCTGTGAATAAAGTAGGTCAATATGTGACACATTTTGATTTCATAATTCGAACTTTAAGCAATGAGCGTAGATAAAAAATATTTCAATCCACGACCACGCGCTCCACTGTGTCAAGCTCCATACGAATCGAATGAAACATTAGCGATTTTGACAGAGTAGGGCACGTCTTCGTGGACCGAAATATCTATACTCGTAAGCATACGTATGAGATCGAATTTTGGTCAGTAAGGATAGCTGACCACTCTTTTTCACAATAGAAAAAAATATAAAGTTTTTTCGTTGCCTTTTTGTTGTAGAGTGATTTCATAAATATGAGAACACTTATGTAGTAACGCAATCTAGTGGTAGCAAGTAAACAAACATGTATCAAGGTATCAAGATCATGTTTTTTGTTCCTTAGCAACCGTGAACACTACAGGTTTATTTTTTCTGTCAAAAATGGACCACGATTGATTTTATTTCGTATTATACACATGTACATTTTTATTTTCAGCAATAGATAAACGATAACGTACCTACATTTTAAGATTCAGGGTAATAGTGTTCCAAATAAAAACATGCCTTTTCAGGTTATAAAATTAAACTGTGTTATCGAAAACAGGTCATAGGTAATGTGTCCGAAAGTCTTATTCAAAAACTTTGATACTTGAACTTATTTAACCACAAAAAATTTTGTAGTTTTAAATTTTTTGTGATTATGAAAAATTACCACAAAATTAAAAAAAATTAAGTTAATTTTGACAAACCTAAATCCCTCCCTTTTTGGCAAGGAGATCCGTACCTACCAGTGCGACATAAATATTAAGCAGGTGTTAAACAAAATTTAAGCTTCGCGTTTTACTTCCATTCCATCGTGGTCACCCTACAATCTATCGAAGTCGTCGCGCAACAAAATTTGGTTTGTATGAAATTGAACTGCATTATATCATTTATCATTGTGTGTAATGATGCCATGTAAATTTCCGCGTATGAAACTTCCTCATCTCGTTGAGTGTATTCATTTTCTACTTTAGATATTTATCATTTCAAATCGTTTGCTCAGTTCATTTGTAGAATTGTTCGACGACCTCCGTGGCGCAGGGGACGCACGCTCGGATTCGAGTGGGAGGTCGCGGGTTCGATTCCCGCCACGGGCCACTTTGGAATTTTATAATTTCTAATTTGGCTTAGGTCTGATCTGGTGGGAGGCTTTGGCCGTGGCTAGTTACCACCCTACTAGCAAAGACGATTTAGCGTTCCGGTACGATGCTGTGTAGAAACTATTGGGGGTGACATAACTTACCCCTTCCAAGTTAATACGCTAACATCTTCGACTGCATCATCACTTACCATCAGGTGAGATCGCAGTCAAATACTAACTTGTGTAGCGTAAAAAAAAATTGTCTTGTTAGTAAAATGTAATTTAGTATCTCTGTTATAATATTGCTTTTCCTAATCTACTTTCCGTGAAAACTTTATAGCTAGCTAAAAAACTTTTTCTATACACTCTACAATTTAGTATTTGACTACAATTTCACCTGATGGTAAGTGATGATGCAGCTGAAGATGTTATCGTACCAACTTGAAAAGGATATGTAGCTCAGCCGTAATGGCGTCTACACAGCATCGCGCCGGAACGTTAATTCTGGTAGGATCGTTACCAGCCACGGCCGAAGCCTCCCAGCGGACTAGACCTGATCCAATTTATAAATTGTAAATTTCTAAAGTGACTCGTGGTGGGAATTGAACCCATGATCTTTAACTTGAATCCGAGCTCGAGCCACTACGCCAGGGAGGTCCTAAAAATGACCCCCTTTCCTTTCTTCGTAACTATACTTATCGATGGCAAATAAAGGGTTAATAAAACATTTCATAATCCTCATTCTATTAAGACTTATCAAACATACGAGGACTTTATTTATGTGCGCTTTTTGTGTTCTTAATGAAGTTCAATTATCCGAAGTTATTCAACACCCTTTAAATAATTAATTCCGTTGTCCGGTGTCCCATTTTGGACAACTGACCAACAATGGACGCGGCCCTTTTAAAAGACAACTCACTATTATAGATGCAGATTGATACAGGAGCAAAACAGTTAATGGATTGCGCATTGTCACCAGTTAATTGATTTAAGTTAGCAATTGGATTTAATGGATTAAGGGGTGTAATCAGTTGCTGTGTCCGAAATACTGGACATCAGTGTATGCTTAGTTAAGCTTACGCCGATGTAGAGTATGAAAATTAATTAAATTTAATTACTTGTTGAAGTGAAATTTCGTTAGATTACGAATTATTTAAGATGGAAAAAACCATTGAACGTACGATTCTGTTACCATAACCGACACCTCACATATTCATCACATCTGTCAGCTTTTCTGGGCTATGACATTTTTTACGTATAGGTCATTGTAACCTCCTATTCACCCGTTAGGACTTAAGAGGAGTTATTTTTTCAAAAATCACCAAATAACCGCATGTTAGTTACGTGAATACAATTTATCCCAACCGGTCCGTGCTTAGAGCACTGCGCTTTTAAATTAGACAGTCTTATTTGCTCTATATATAAAATGAAGAAAAAAAATATTTAAAAATGTACAATAAATAGTAAATTGTAAATAAAAAATGTTACATCAAAAATAATGAAATATATATTCGCAACCGCAAGTAAAATGATCTATAATGATAATTTATGAAATCAAGTACAAATTAGTTAATTATAAGCCCTATCAGGCACAATGTTGTGCAACGCTAATTCGCGTGGCGATACGTCTTCGACATTATATGGTTAAATATACTGATTATATCATGGCCAATAAACGTCCATCAATTAAAAAATAACAATATTCAAAAAGCAGGCGGGGCTGGACAAACCGCAACAAATATCCGAGAACCAAATTAATTCCACATTTCTTCCATCGGATTCAACGCTGTTTTATTGCACGGAAATGGTAAAAAGGACCAAAGGCTAGAATTCAAGTGTTTCATCTAAGTCATAAACTGATGACGGTTATCTAATGTTATATTTAATCATGTTGTTATACTTAGTCAAAAATAATTAAAAAATATCTCTACAATAAAATTATTACACTTTAACTCATTGCGTCCAACTTACTCAATTGGTCAAATCCAAATAATGCTAACAAAAATTAATGGTTTTTTTTTATGGTTTACAAAAAGCATAAGCTTCAAAACTTTTTCCTTATTATGCCATAATACCTTTTTTCTGGCTAAATTTCATAATTTTTGGACACTGGGTATACCCCCATAGGTTTTTTTGGAAACCTATTTAAATGGCTGTTACATTTGATGGAGCTGCCTCAGGATCTTAAACTTTTTACACGTCTAAAGAGACAATAAACTTGATGATTTTCCTGAAAAAAACAGCCACAAGTGATGGAAATATTCCGAAATTTAATAAGTTTATTACATAAATTAGTAATAAATATTTACCACTTAAGAGTCTACTGACCCACGATGTCTCCATTCATTCAAAATACCAAATCATTTGAAATTCGTGCATATTTCGATCATGTTGTGGTGTTTTTTGGATTCATATAGTAATAATCTATGCTCCTGGCCATATTTGTTTCGGAAATACTTCTTTAAAAGGAAATAATAATCAATTTTGATCAAAATTTTTATAACTTTGGTCGAGTTCCGTAATACCAAAAATAATGAATTAAAACTTGTAACTTTCTTTATTAACTGGTTTTTTTCTTTAGCTGGAAAGTAAAAACTGTGCTCCTGAACTAATGCGACGTGAGATAGTGTTGTTTTTATTACAAAAAAAATAAGCAGAAAACATGTCCTCTTTGACATAAAAATAAGCAAAACTAAATTCGTTTACAATTTCGTTTAACAAAAGTATTTCGAAACCAGATATGGCCAGGAGCATAGATTATTACTATATGAACCCGAATAACACCACAACATGATCGAAATTTGCACGAATTACAAATGATTTTGGTATTACGTTTGTATGGGAGACATCGTGGGTTAGTGTACTCTTAAGTCTTTAACTTACACCGATCAAACCTATTTATAAGAAAATCAGTTCAAAGGAAATACAAAAGCGGTAAAAATATCGCGACGTCCTCCACAGAACCCTTGAATGACCAGTTCCTGACGGTAAATTTAGCATTTTTCCATTACAAGGGGTCGGAGCGACCCCTTCCGTTTGTCCATTCAATGTTCTTTATATAAGCTATTATGGAAAATAGAAAAGCATTTTTACCCTTTGGTCTTTCTGTTTCTATTATTATTTATTGTGCAAAAGTGTAATATCAATAAATCTATTTAAGCTCCATTTGCTAATCTGTGTAAAAAAAAAAATAGGTGGATTTCGGGATTTATCGTAGCTATTCCAATATAAGAATTTACGTCATTGTATTACAGGTAATATTATTGTATGCGCTAGTTCAATTGCTCGATTTAATTACATTTCATTCATTTATTAATGATGTATGAATACAGTCATAGATGGAATTGCACAAACTTGGATGCAAAATACTACCTTCCTCCGTAAGAACTTTTAAGAACCAAATATTTGTCGTTAGTCTTTACTGAGGTAAGACCAGACCCCGATAAAATTCATTCAAATATTATATGTAAAATTGGCCTGTCCTGGTCGCAGTCAGTCAACTTTATCAAGGAACTATCAAAAGTCACTATAATAATATTAATACGAGTAGTAGGTATTAACATTATTACCAACATATTATTAAATTTTATTTTTGAATATGTCCGGGCAATTATATAAAACAATTTCAAAGATATGTTGAAGTAAAAAGTTAAATAGTAGGTACTACTACTACTATAGACA
The DNA here is from genome assembly GCA_963855885.1 of Coenonympha glycerion. Lineage (NCBI taxonomy): Eukaryota > Metazoa > Arthropoda > Insecta > Lepidoptera > Nymphalidae > Coenonympha > Coenonympha glycerion. The sequence goes on from OY979647.1 coordinate 2,945,419, forward strand.
AAAAAGGTGGTAGATATTTTTTTATCAGCAATGAGCATAGAATTGTAAGTTGACTCTGCAGCATCACCATACCTCCAAAATCACTTGTATTTAGACATAATTAGTTTTAATAACTCCCAAATGTATTTAGACATACCTAATTATTTTTTATAACATATTTTGTCTCTATAAACATTTTCTATAAACATTTTATGACTATTTTACCATCACGAAGCACATTTTTGTACGTAATATAAAGGTCTCAACCCATTAATCACTCCAGCGACAAGCATTAAAGCATGAAAGGTAATTAATATGTTCACGTCGTCTACGGAGGTTTTCACAACTTCGTCTCTCATTAAGACGCCATTACCATCCAGCATTGAGTACTACTAACTTAGGAGGGTATTTGAGCTCTAATTTTTAGCATAAGTCTGCCAATAGAAAGGAATATGACTGATAAAAGACCCACGTAGCGCGGCGCAGCCAAAGGGCGTTCATGAAACGAATTACTTACTACCTAATGCTAAAAAGGAGGTCAATAGCTGCAAGAATCAGCGTTTATGTAAGAAATAATGGAAGGAAAAAATGCATAAAAGACTAAAATGACCACGCAAATTGGCGACCCATCATCACTGTCTATTATTTAGGGACTAATGCGTAAGCGTTAAGTACTCGTATATCTAATATTTGTAAATTTGGTAAGTTTTAGGTTAGGTTAGGTTATGTGTAGTAGTGTAATTATTATGACTATCTGTCTGTCTGCCCATGAAATTGAAGTAGCCAATATTCCACTCCAGTTGGGTGACAACTTAAGGCTATCACGGACATATTTCACGTAAACCTCGCTCCTTTCATTACTTTAAAAGGATAGTAGATTGCATTTTACGGAACGATCTAAATAGAATATAAATAAAAAGATCTTTATAAATAACATTCAGATTCTTTTAAGGACTCCGTGAGAATTAAATAGTGAAAAATTTTCCTAAATTAAATATTAGTTTTCTTTAAAATACCATCATCATAATTTCAAACTTTTAAAAACCATGCGTGGGCATTATTTTTAATGGGCTAGCAAAAAAAATTACTTGAAAATATCTATAACACAAAAAAAAATATTAACTTTGTTCCGATATCAGTTGACTAACCTCTATTTTTCCCAGAAGTATGAAGAATTTCTTCATTATAAGAAAACTGAACAAAATTCCATCTTTCTAGCATCAAGAGCTAAGTGGATTATATGAGTAACTAGCGGACGCCCGCGGCTTCGCTCACGTTGAACCTCTGCTTTACAACCTCAGGCGTTTAATTTCCAAAATTCCTATCGTAACTGCTATTTATTTTAATTTTTACGACAAATTCTTTCTTTGATCTTGCTGCTATAGTCACTTATCGATTTTGAAAATATGAGGTCGTACAAAAAGTTTAATATAAGTTCAATTAGGGTTCCGTACCTAAAGGGTAAAACGCGGGAACCCTATTACTAAGACTACGCTGTCTGCCCGTACATCCGTCCGTCCGTGCTTGCTTGCTACTATGGTTCGATATCGGTTTTGAAAGCATTCGGCCCATTAACAAAAAAGTAAAAAATTGCAACTACTTTTTTCTTCCTTTCTTTAAATTATTTCTCTATGGTTGCTGTCATAGTAAGATATCGATTTTCAAAGCAATCGGCCCAGTAACAAAAAAGTTCAAACAGGCGGCCACTTTTTTAAATTTTGACCACAAATTCCTCCTCCATGCTTGTTGCGATACTCAAAGATTGATTTTCAGAGCAATCGGCCCAGTAACAAAAAGTTCAAAATGGCGGCCACTTTTTTAATTCTGACCATAAACTCGTTCTCTATGCTCGCTGCGATACTCAAATATCGTTTTTCAGAGCAATCGGCCCAGTAACAAAAAAGTTCAAAATGGCGGCCACTTTTTTAAAATTTTGACCACAAATTCCTTCTCCATGCTTGTTGCAATACTCAAATATCGATTTTTCAGGGCAATCGGCTCAGTAACAAAAAAGTTCAAAATGGCGGCCACTTTTATTTAATTCTGACCATAAATTCGTTCTCTATGCTCGCTGCGATACGCAAATATCGATTTTCAGAGCAATCGGCCCAGTAACAAAAAAGTTCAAAATGGCGGCCACTTTTTTTAATTCTGACCATAAATTCGTTCTCTATGCTCACTGCGATACTCAAATATCGATTTTCAGAGCAATCGGCCCAGTAACAAAAAAGTCCAAAATGGCAGCCACGTTTTAAAATTTTGACCACAAATTCCTTGTCCATGCTTGTTGCGATACTCAAATATCGATTTTCAGAGCTATCGGATCAGTAACAAAAAAGTTCAAAATGGCGGCCACTTTTTTTTAATTCTGACCATAAATTCGTTCTCTATGCTCGCTGCGATACTCAAATATCGATTTTCAGAGCAATCGGCCCAGTAACAAAAAAGTTCAAAATGGCGGCCACTTTTTTTAATTCTGACCATAAATTCGTTCTCTATGCTCGCTGCAATACTCAAATATCGATTTTCAGAGCAATCGGCCCAGTAACAAAAAAGTTCAAAATGGCGGCCACGTTTTAAAATTTTGACCACAAATTCCTTCTCCATGCTTGTTGCGATACTCAAATATCGATTTTTAGAGCAATCGGCCCAGTAACAAAAAAGTTCGTAATTTTTGTATGGGAAAATCCCTTAAATGTATGATTTTTACCCCTTAAAATTTGAATTTCTGGAATCCCCGTCTTAGTACGAATTCATTACCTTATTTCATCCGACGTACCAAATTTCAGATCTCTACGACTTTTAGTTCTTCGGGAATTCCTGGAACAACGAAAAAAAAATCACTTTTGTATGGGAAAATCCCTTAAATGTACGATTTTTACCACTTACAATTTGAATTTCTGGAATCCCCGTCTTAGTACGAATTCATGACCTAATATCTACCTAGGCACCAAATTTCAGATCTCTACGACTTTTAGTTTTTCGGGAATTCTTGGAACAACGAAAAAAAAAAACACTTTTGTATGGGAAAATCCCTTAAATGTACGATTTTTACCCCTTAGAATTTGAATTTCTGGAATCCCCGTCTTAGTACGAATTCATGACCTTATATCTACCTAGGCACCAAATTTCAGATCTCTACGACTTTTAGTTTTTCGGGAATTCCTGGAACAACGAAAAAAATTCACTTTTGTATGGGAAAATCTTTTTAATGTATGATTTTTACCCCTTAACATTTGAATTTCTGGAATCCCCGTCTTAGTACGAATTCATGACCTAATATCTACCTAGGCACCAAATTTTAGATCTCTAGGACTTTTAGTTTTTCGAGAATTCCTGGAACAACGAAAAAAAATCACTTTTGTATGGAGAAATCTCTTTAATGTAAGATTTTTACCCCTTTACATTTGAATTTCTGGAATCCCCGTCTTTGTACGAATTCATGACCTAATATCTACCTAGACACCAAATTTCAGATCTCTACGACCTATAGTTTAGGCCGAATCCGTGGAACAGCCAAAAATGCCTCATTATTTTATATATATAGATTCAAAGCTTTTTACACAGGCGATAAAGTTAAAAAGGTGGGTGGTAAATTATAGTAAATAACTTCTATGTACTATTATTTAACCATCCGTCCGTAGGGCAATAAAATGGGTACAGACCGCCTATTCCTATTCTAATCTCTACTGAACCTACAGACATGCCGGGCAAGAAGAGACGTCCTGTTTTCCTATTTTATGGCCCCGCGAGCAGCGACTTCTTGCTACAGGTATAGTATGATGTGAAACAGCTAAGATGTGTGTATATTCCTTATCGCTTTATAAAATCTGTATACGTAACCCTAGTCACGGCAGACATACTTGCTCATTTGCACAACAATACCCTTCAAATCCCGAACAATTTCACACAAAGCGTAATGAGTCCAAACCTGCGAATACCCATTTGCGTACCGACCCTTAATCTGCCGCTGCGTTTTACGAGATCTGGAGCAATATCTGTCAATGTCCTTATCAATAAATTGTGGACGTTTAGGGCGAATGACGTCGTTTGACGGTTTGAGGCGGGCTTCGGTAATCCTGGGTGTATAGGACCCCATCTGCACTGCAAGGGTTAAGTCGCGACAAATAGACCATTTGCAAATAATAAGACGCAATGAAAGAATAAATTAGGGTTTCGTGGGGTCGGTTTATGTCGGGCTTACGGATTGAATTGATAATTTCAGTGTGTTCAGTACAATTTGGAGAGCAGCTGCGTTTTACTAGGAGTTTTGCGGCCGTAAAAAGTGTGAAAATATTATAAAGGTACGACAAAAATCTGCTTGAGTTTCCATACTATTCGTATTTTAATAAAAAAAGCTATAGTATACACGTAATGGCCTAAAATTCGGAAGTCCAGAATGTGTATCCCTGACACACATTTGTGACGTCATAAAGTAAAGAAAACGCCTTTATTGTCTCAATGGTGTTTGAAGTCTTCATATCCATCATTAGTACGATGTTAAAACCTTTCTTATTCTAAGAGGTGTCCTATCATAGAAATTCAAGTAGAAAATACGTGTTCAGTCCATACCCAGTAAAGAGACGTAAAAAGGGGTTTTTTGACAGTTTAAAAATTATAATCTATCAAGGTTACCTACCTCTTTATAGTGCTTCTCATATCAGGACATAATTTTTATAAACTTAGAATACATTTAAACAATTGAAACTAAATTTTTTCTCACTAGAAGACTTCGCAGTTCTTCCGAGAACTAAGTTAAGAGAATATACTGATTCTTCAAGTGGTAAACCGACCGTCATAGCTAAAGACAGTGTGGTTAGTACAGGTTTGTGTATGAATTTCGAGTCGACTCGCTTCGAATAAACTGATCGGATTTCTCCATACATTTACAGCCAGCGCCCCAAGTGGACAACTGTCGAAAGCTTTTAGATCACCAAGTCAATATTTTTGGCTTTCTACTACGCTGAATATAGCGATATCGCTATAAATAGAATGTCACTTAGTCTAGGCCCTTAGATGTCCGCATGGATGCATGGAGAAAGTGGATCTGGTTATTCGAAGCGAGTGACTAAAACCTGTACTAGCCGTACAGAATACAGATGAGGGTTGAAATCTTTTAATTTAATATACTCTGTTATTCACAAAAATATATAGTATAGGGGCCTTAACACATACAAACACGAATCCAAAAAAAAATCATATAACAGTCTTTTGATTTATCGATATAATCAAAACAGATTTTCATCTCGGATGCATAACTTACGAGCTGCCATAAAGGTTTCTCATCTGTTAATAATCTTTATTAGCAGGATACGGGCCGCCATTGCCCCCCGGAAGTGCCGCCATCGCCGGAAGTCGCCGGAAGTAGGTGCAATGATTATTAATTGCCATTCTAAGATTCGCGCCTTAAGACGGGCTCGTGGGGGTCCGAAATACTATGATGTACAGCTTTCGTAATGAATTTAGCTTGTGTAATTTTTTTAATGGCGCGGATTAACAGATTCAAGTTTTTAATGCTTTTTATGGAAATTAAATCATTCTACAGAATTTTGATTCTCTGTTGCAAAAATCTAAGAATGAACAGAGTAGATAAATATTTTGAATATCACATCATGAAATTTTTTATTTTGCACATATGCCTAAATAATAGGCTCTTATGTAAAGTCAGAACTCCACCGCCAGGTTCGGAAAGAAGGTCTGCACCGAACAGAACTGGCAAGAAATTCGGCTTATGTTCATATCGATGCTATTATCATACCTAATGAACAGTGATGATATAATCTATGGTGCTTGCCTATGAGATGCCTATTTACTCTTGATTTAAAGGAACCCAAATTGGTGGAGGCCAGGAGGGTATTCCAAAATTTTGCGTTATGTATCAGAAACGAAATATTAAAGTAATTCGTATGGCCCCTAAGTTGTGATACGCTATCAACCATGTCATACTTCCCTAGCGGTTTTATAAAGAGCAATAAAATTAATATTTGATCAGATTATACTGTATCCTTTAACATATGAAAAGGAGGATTCAAACAAAGATCGGGGCCCGCCCCACATCTTACATGTCGTAACACATCATTAATCTTAGATCTATGTGACATTTAATTACCTAAAACACCATATATCTGGCATTCTTCCGTCCCTTGCCCTTTGGGACGTCAAAGATGTCTTTTTGTATCACTGTACACTTTGATGGTGCTAATTTGAACTATATTCCTGTGGGATAAGGTTGAAGAAAGGTAGCGATAAATCGGTAGTTAATAGCAATTAATATTGTCTTTCTTATTGCTTCACGCCTTAGATTTTATTGTTTCTTGTCCTTGTTTATTTATTATTACGTTTTGGTATCTATGTTGTACTATTTCCAAACTTAGTAACATTATTAATTCACATGAATTTGTCATTAAAAAAACTACACGATCTTTTTCAAGATCTGTGATATTGCCCCATCTAATTCCTTTAAAGGTAACCAAAGGTAAAACTCATCTGCATTCGAAAATCCCTGTTACATTTTTCATCCCGATTTTTCAATTTGATCTAAATAACTAGTAATAATTATTATCAGAAAGGCAGTCTCTTTAATTCCTTTATGCACAGTTATAATTTCCCCGGTTTCAAAAACTTTAAAACGTATGATAATAATAACTATATATTGCTTGCCAATGCTAAATGCTAGTGTGTAGTGGGCACCTTGATATTACAAATCTGCATTTCCAATATAATAGCTGACGTGGCAAGTTTTTCAGGGAGTAATTTAGTTCTTTTAAAAATATATACGAGTATAGCATTCCTTGAATACAATTCTTTGAGTTGACAAATACTAGGACATTTCACAGTCTGGCGATCACCGGTGCGCGATGAAAGCACAATGGTGGACTATTTGAGACTATTTCAACGCGAACCATGCTAATGCTACGTTATTTGTTGCATAGAGTGCTCATCTTTGCGTTTTTGAGACACTTTTACCTCTTTTTGTTGTATCTTTTCTGTCTTAGAATGTGGAAAGATAAAAGTAGAATCTCACGCGTTCTGTTGATAACTTTTTTTTTTAATTTATGCCGTAGTGATTTCGTAATATTTAAGTAACTGCATAGCAACTTACAGTGCTACACTATTCTGAAAGTATCATCGTTTTTACCCATTAGTTTTGAAAGAAATGTAAGGTCACAACTTAAAACCTAAATGCTGAGAGGCAGACTTCACACACATTTGAAAACATTATGAATGCAGCTGTCTTCACGATGTTTTAAGTTTTACTTCATCTTTAAACTTACTTAATCAGCCTACGGACGTCCACTGCTGGACATGAGCCTTTTTGAGAGCGCACCACCATACACGGTCTTCCGCCTTTCCCATCCACCCGCTACCAGTGGTTTTTTTTAGGTTGTCATTCCAACGGGCAGGAGGGCATCCTTCGTTGCGCTTACCTGTATGCGGTCCCTACTCCAGAACACGTCTGCCCCAACGACCGGTTCTGCGACAGATATAGCCCACCTACTACCACTTCAGCTTGCTAATCTGTTGGAGTCGGGTACTCTGGTTTTCCTACGGATGTACTCGTTGTGGATTCTGTCCCTCAGAGAAACACCCAGCATAGCCCTCTCCATAGCACGCTGAGCGACTTTTAACTTGTAGACCAGTACCCATTACAATCACCCTTATAGTATGAATGTAATATTGCGTTGCCCCAAACGCAATTGACTGTAAAAAATTAGGATCTAGGATTCAAACCCAGACTTGTCAAAAGCTTTAAACTCAACCTCGAAAATAGATCCATGTTTTTTTTTAAAGCAATCGTGTTAACAAAGATAATTTTCTTTTCCGAACAACGGAAAAAGAATGGTTCACTCTAGTATACGGTTATTATAATCTAATCGAATCGTACAGTAATCATTCACTATCGAATGGGATTCACCCACATCATTCGTCTACATATTTCTTTTTCTAATGTTTTATTCAGTGAGCGCCAGTAAATAAGTTCTTTTCGGACAAAACGCTCCCAAGTGACACAGATACAAAATATTTTACCAAAACATCTTTACCGTTAGTTTATTTTACAAACATTCGAATATTAACCTAATGTTTATACGAATAAGAATTGCAATTTTTTGCAATGTTGTTGTAAATGTTGAATCTATGTTGTTATTAACGGTATTCTTTTCGAGGGATACCGGCAATTCGTCAAAGTCTGGTATATTTATCGTTTTAGTTGAATTTTATCGAACTAATAGCTTCGGAGATAAATTTACGATTGTTAGAGGAATCGTACGTGGAAAGGGTTGTCAGGGAAACGATACATGGTGTAATTGTATGGACTTTTTGTTGGAGATTGTTTGATATATTTTCCTAGATAAAAGCAGTTCGACTTTTGTAATAAAGGATAAACGTTTAAACTGCACTGTTTTACTCTAATGAGTTTTTCTGATGCTAGACTTGTAGAATTTGAACTTACCCAAACTTTAATAATAATAATTCTTTTACAGTATATTGTGAGACCACACCATGATTAGTTAGCCCGTTACGTTATTGGAAAATATGACTTCCTACGAAAAATAGACCTAAATAGGCGAGAAAAAAACGGTGAAAAACAATTTTTCCGTACGTATTTAAAGTATTCTTTTAACAGAATGACGTTATTTTCCGTTAACTTAATAGGGTAAATAATCATGCAATAACCACCTGTAATTTATAAACCACTATGTAGGTACTCAGTATGAAAGTAATCAGCAGCTCGTGTAGTCGTTTATCCCGTCAAAAATTATTTTCAAATAAACGTAAACATTACGACGTAGTTGAATCCGATGAAAGCTCCATAAAAACATGGCACAGTTCGGCACAGCGCGGCTCAACGGTGGGTAGCGCGCCTCACACAGCGCAGCACAGCATGGCTTGTTTGTATCCTCATTAAAATATTAGACGAGCGAGTTGACCAAACATAGCACAGCGCAGTACGGCGTAGTACAAACGTTAGTAATATTAAATATGCGTTGGTACAGCGCAGCATAGCCTCGATGTTGATTTGTCACAGGCGACAGTTGTTGTAAGTGAAAACTGTCACCAATGGGCTTATGTGTTTCTTAAAATGTGTTGAAAACGACCATTATCAGAATATAATTCTTAGGAGTTTTGACTGATAATATGGCGGTAATCCTATATCAAATCAAAGGATATCAATATGACAAAATAAAACAAAATATTAAGCGAATGTTAGTGAAGCGTAAAATTGATACTCAATAAAAATGTTTGCGTATCCGAAGGCAATGTGTAATTGGACGATTTTCTCGTTTTTTCGGTGTTTTATTTTTATACAGTTCGTGACATATACAGCTTTGCCTCGGGCGGTTTGTTTAGGGTCACTGAAATGGATAACTGTACAAAGGTTTAGTTTATTTCTTTTTTTCAATTTTGAATTGGTTTCGGTTGTATTTTGCAATACAAAGCGAGTCGAAAGTAAATCACGTCAATAAATATAAAATATTACAATAGGTACAATAACTAGGACATTACTGGTTTAAAGGTGATATTGTAAGTATTGCGCTTTAAATTAGTTTGATTAAAAATTGTATTTTGAGCTTTTAAATAAATAAATAAATATATAAATAAATTCTGCAAGAGTTTGACAGTGCAAGCAATCATCGCTACGCCCATTTGACTCTCTATATTTTACCCACTAGGGGCAAAATAGTTATTTGTTATGCAAGGGCGCAAAGTGGATTTATGGGCCGAGTGTCAAATTTGAATGCTGAGCGGCGAAGGATTCTAGGGTTGAATCCTGAGCGCAGCGAGGGGTTCAAAGTATAGAATCCTGAGCATAGCGAGGCATAACACAAAATTTTTCATCTCACCACAGCGAGGAAAAGCACCAGAAGAACACTTTAGATCGGAATTGCGAGTTATGTTTAATGTTGTTTTTAGTAACTCTAAATAATTTCACTTACTGAAACCACCTTCAATCATCACTCACCTTATTTTAAAGTTAACACGAAATAATAATGAATAAAGCCAAAAAAAGTATTAGGTATTATCATTTAATCACGGAAACATAGACAACTAACACTAGATCAGAAAAAAAAAATTGAGAAATTTTTTTTCTACTTTTATTTTGAATGCGTTCTGAAATAATAATTTCTCAGAAACAAAGATAATATAAAATTTTATAAATATATTAACAATAAATACATAAACAATGAGGAAAAACCATGGATTTAATTAGATTTCTTTTATAATTAATAAAACTAAATATAGAAGTTTTATTATATATTCTAAGAAAAAGTAAAAATAAAAAAACTAATTTACCAATAGAAACTCTATGGTCGAACTTCGTTACTGACCGTTTGTGTTATGAATATAAATGGGAAATGCTTTCCAAAAAACCAACTTCAAATGCCACTACAAAGAGTGAAATAATTTTTATTTAAATTTTAGGTACCTACACCAATTCGAAGTCGGGTAATGTTTCATACAATCCCTAATAGTCCTTACTTACTTGATGTGCGAAGAAATGACGAAGTCATAGACAATCGCCCGACTTCGAATTGGTGTAGGTACCTAAAATTTAAATAAAAATTATTTCACTCTTTGCATTTGAAGTTGGTTTTTTGGAAAGCATTTCCCATTTTTATTTTATACTTTTTAGTGGACAACATTAAAATGCACAAGGCGTTGTAAAAATATCCAAATTACTTGAGGTGTGTTCATAAAATCTGAAGAGATACCTCAAATTCACCAAGATCCCATCATCAGACCCTGACTTGATGACTTTAGTCATCAAAATCTGCTAGCAAATGCACCAGTAACTATAAAAAATACCCAACTCGCTTCAAGTATACTAGCAAAATTTGAAGAGTTCCCTCGATTTCACCAAGATCCCATCATCAGACCCTGACTTGATGACTTTAGTCATCAAATCCGTATCTGCTAGCATATGCACCAGTAACTATAAAAAATACCCAACTCGCTTTAAGTATACTAGCTAAATTTGAAGAGTTCCCTCGATTTCACCAAGATCCCATGATCAGATCCTGACCTGATGACCATAGAACAACTTGGAAAATATAACTTTTTCTAATAATACTCAAATAGTTTCATGTGTCCATATAAAATTTGAAGAGTTCCCTCGATTTCTCCAGGATCCCATCATCAGATCCTGACCTGATTAAATGGGACCATCTGGAAACAAAACCCTCTTAAACAAAAAAAAGAATTTTTCAAATCGGTCCACGCGTCTTCGAGTAATCGGTGAACATACATAGATAAAAAAAAAGAAAAAAAAAAAAAGATTCCGACGAATTGAGAACGTCCTCCTTTTTTTGAAGTCGGTTAAAAAGAAAGAAGTCTTCAGCTTTTGCATTTGACATTGACATAAGTACCTACATAATACGAGTTTGACTTTGGAAATGCTTTTCCGCCCAAGGGCCGGAAAGGATTTTCATACTACTTTCTCTCCCTTGGGTAAAATGAAAATGCTTTGGTGGCCTAGAGAATATAATAGCATTTCCCGCCCGCATTTCGGGCATTAAAAATCGCTTTTCCGAGCGGGTGAGATGAAAAATATTTTCTTACTGAATTCTTTTGTCCTAATCTAACATGTCGTTTTATGTATAGCACACTGACAAGTCGACAGATACGATACTGTTGCGAATTTTGCTATTTTGCGCCATCTGACGATAGTAAGTAGAAGATAGTAATAGTTTTTACATCTGTAAATCACCTTTTTCTTTGATATTTCTGATCGAATCCTGATTATATATCTACATCCTGATTATATACATACATGAGGCTATAATCACTGTTCAAGCGTTCACTAAATATTAGTTTTTGTCATTTTCGAATGCAGTAATCAATGAATCGTTTGCTTCTTTTCTCTTGACTACCTCCCAAGGCCAATTCGCATGCCCTTGGATTCGAGTGAAAGTCACATCTTCGATTTCCATCACGAGCTATGAGCTATTTTATAATTTCTCAGGTCTGGTCTCGCTTCGGCCATTGCCACACTACCTATAAAAACGCACCGCCAAGCGATTTAGCGTTCTGGCTGTGTATAAACCATTAGGAGTTACTTACCCCTTCCAAGTTAGTGCGATTACATCTTTGGCACTTGCCATCAGATAAAAATGCTTTCACGTACAAAACTGTAGAGTTGAAAAAATCATGGCAATCTACTGAATCCAACGCTTCTTGTTTGATTGTCTCGTCTGTCTATACAGTAATCAAAAATACCAATAGCTAGTCTATAAATTCATAAAAGGCTATCTAAAACCCGGTCATGTGTCATCGTTAAAATTTGTACGTAAACGTAAACGGTTAGCGGCAGTAACGGTTAGCGGTGGCGGTACAGTTGGGAACGGTTTATGACCAATAACTGTTTAACGCGCTACGTGTCGTTATGTACACACGAATAAACTTAATCGTTAAAACTTTGCACGATTTTATAGTTGAGATCACTCTAAAACGATTAAAATGCAAATGGCTAAAATTTGCCAGATTTTACAGTGAGCTGTTATTTTTTTTTATCTAGCTATCATACTTTAAACTTTATATTTTAACTAGGTTTGTCCGTGGCTCTGCACGCGTGAATTTTTTTTTTTTGCACAAATCTCGAAAGAATCTTGGATGTACCTTTTACGTTCTTATCAATCCCAATCCCAATGGAGTTAAGAAGAACACGCAACATAAACAAGTTTCGTTGTTTATGTTGCGTGTTCTTCAGTTGATGTGTGCCCTCTGGTAGTGAATAGTGAAATCACGTCGGGGTCACCACTTTAGCGGTGCTGAGGGCAATAGGGAAATTTCCCTCCAGGCAGATGTTGTGCCTGGGGACCGCTCGTGAGCCGTGCGTGTGACGTCAAAAGTTGTATTTATAGAACGCTCGTCGAATGCTCTGTCAGCGTGTGCTATTGCGTTGGTGACGCCATCTATCGTAGCTATCGAAGACCGCTACAAGGTCATACAGTCCATCCTACTCATAAGTTGGATCAATGGAAATAAATCAAAGAGTACATGAATGAATTAATGAGTGATGACTTTTTAGTTTATTCATATTATAGAAAATTATAAAATTCTAGAGTCAGATCCAGTGCAATGCAAAATAATATAAAACATGCATATCACAAACGATATTAGCGTGAAAGTTTCCAGCGAAGGAAGTCCATGGATATTAGCGTGAGTCTCGTTTGACATACGGAAACGCGACTTGTGCATTTCCATATTTTGGAATAGCGAAATTAGTTTGATGTGGTATTTTATAGCAAAAATAGTAAATGTTTCATCACTAAAAAGGAGGTATTATACTTGTATAATGTATATTTTATTTGAAATATATGTTATATGTGGCTCCACATGCGTTGCAATCCCGTGGGATGTATCCCTGTTCTTTGATTTAAATTTTATTGGGATTATAAGTAGCATAATATTATATATCAATCCAGAGTAAACTTTCAAAAAAATCGGTTTAGTTGTCTTGACATAAAGGCGTAACAAACTTACATACACTCTCATAGACGTACAAACAAACTTTCAATTTTATTGCACAAGAGGCTATTTTGTTAAATTTAATGAAGCTTTTAGAACCTCGATGAAAAAAATTATAACTTATTCGTAGCATGATGGCGTAGATGACTTGGCTACGTACATCATCTTGTAGCCAAGTGCTACGAGGCATCGTAGCACTTGGCTAAAAGATGATGTAATATACTAGGTATAACTTCCTATCCTCAGACCTAACGTAACGTATACACAAAACTTTTCATAAAACTGGTCAAGCTTCACACATTTTTTTCTTCACTCTTGTGTCACAAGTGTTTTATATATTAGAAAAAATGTGTGAAGATCCCATACAATCATTACTATTATCATTCCCATACTTAACAAAGGCAGTTGATTTCCATTAGATTACAAATTGTTAAAAACCAATTAAAATTTCCAGAGGCCTGTAGTACCTATATTCGGTGGTAGTACCTCTTATTATCCCTATACTTTGTCTTCGTACATCCTCGAACTCGTAACTTACAAGTCGCTATGAGTATGAAGCACGTCTAAAATCGAAACATTTCGATGAACTCGGCGGAATGTTTCAGCAGAAGGACTAGTACAAGATACAATAATGATAAAAACTCGATAGAGTTACACGTTTTCGGTTACTCCCCGCATATAGTTTGCATGGTGAAATCGAATCGAGATCCGAATCGATACAACAACTTATGCTAAGCGCACAGTACGGGCAAATGCATGATTTATGTTCTGAGCAGGTTGACGTGTCTGCATTTCCATTTGCATATCAGTACTATTGTGAGATATGTATCGGTTTACCTTCGTTATTTTAATCTTTGAAGTCTGGTTCTTAGTTCTAGCTCGGCTCCGCTTGCGTGAGTTTCTCACTTAAGTCACAAGAAAATTTTAGGGTCGTGGGTTCGATTCCCACCACAGACTCCTTCAGAATTTTAAAATTTGGAGTGGAAGGCCTTGGCCGTGGCTAGTTACCACCCTACCAGCAGAAACGCATCGTCCAGTGATTTAGCGTTCCGGCGCCATACCGTGTGGAAACTTTCAGTCAGTATGTTATCTGTGTTATAACATCTTTGGCTGCATTTCACTTACCATCAGGTGAGATCGCAGTCAAAAACCAATTGTAATGTGTAAAAAGATCTTCTCAGCAACCTTCCTGAGCTACACCCACCTAATATTAATCTAAAATTTGATAAATAGTAACAGACATGTATACTGGACGCGGCGAAACGCGCGAAAAAATGTCCTTAGTTTATTAGCGTCAAAAATATTTGTATTGACGCCAGCATTAAGAATTTCGCTGATGAAGAAGATTCGCTTGGCAAAAATTAGCTTCGGTGGCTGTTGCCACCTATAGAATTTTGACTGGTATTGGCGAGTTGCTACTGTTTGCTTGTATGAAAATGGCTTACGTAAAACCGTCATAGTCGTAGAATAGTGACGGATGTGACATTTACTAAACTTTACAGGACAGCCATTTGAAAGTTTTACTTTCGTTTTTTTGACATAACTTTTTTATTTCTTAATCTTTAATTATGAAATTTGGCATACCAATAAATGATAGGGTTTGTTTTAAATTGGAACAGAAATAACAACTTAAATTTATATAGTTTTCCAGAAAAATCACATCCTTCATTTTACTTCGGAGGCAACACGGTCGCAAGGTATTATCCGACATCGTTCTTCGGAAACTTGGTGTTCAAAGTATGACGGATGCTACTTTCCGATTATATTGTATCGACTTTACTGAAAAATATTTTGTCGGATGTGAAGTCTGTCATTTTTTTTACTCATTACAAGTTAGTGCTTGACTGCAATTTTACCTGAGTTAAGGTTGATGCGTACATCCGGTCGCGAAAATTTACATTTTATTTAGTTTTCGTAAATAGTAGGCTATTTATGCATCATAGACTTATGGCAATGAGTATTTTGATTATGCTCCCATTATTTCCTAATAGCTCCAATTCTGGGAAACTGCAGAAAATAATCTTTTGGGAGAACCTCTATGAGACGATTGGGAATTTTTGCGCAATTTTTTAGTAAAAATATGTAAATACATCAGTGTTATAATCGCAAAACTTAGTACAATAAGTCTACGATGTATAATTAGCCTAGCTACTATTCACGAAAAATTAAATTAAATTTGTATTTCTTGGACTAATTTGGCCGAATCACCTTAAGTGACGATGCAGCCAAATATTTTATTTTATTTATTTATTTATTTAGTATAGAAAGAACATGTACAAGGAAACAAAAAGAAAGGACATATACAAGGACATCTTATCACCACATAAGAGGATCTCTTCCAGAAGCCCTAGATATGTTATAGTTATAAATTGGCAGGGGTAAGTTACTCCTAATGGATCGAACCGTATGTTGGGATAGTTAAATATGATAGATTGAACATACCATTTTGGTCGTACCCATTATAAATAAAAAAAAAATAAAAAACTTAAGCTTAAGTTAAGGAATTTAAATAAGCAAAAAACAGCATTATTTTTGTACTGCAAAAATTTAGAAGATGTTTCAGCAATTTGGACCGGATTACTTCTTTGTTGTGGTAAATTACTCTCTAAAACTTGCTAAAACTGAGGGTGAATGGGTAAAATTTTCCTGCCACAATCAGATTTTATTTAGTTTTTTGCAAGTAGTAGGCTAATTTCATTATACATCGTGCTTTGCGTGCGTGCTAATTTTTTTCGCATATTTATTTACACATGTACATGTTTTTAATAAAAACTTTGCTCAAATATTCCCATTCACATCAAATTGGTTTCCAAAAGATCATTTTCTGCAGTTTCCTAGATTTGGAGTCGTTGAGAACCAATACGAAGCTAGTTAGTATTAGTATTTTTGAGCTGAGTTTTTATTAACTTTGTTGTTAGGATTTTATTCTCAACTGTGGACAGGATCTCCCAAATTTTGAGGGATATTTAGTGATGCAACCCCACTACCTCACTATCACCTAATTTCAAAGGTTTTCAAATGCATCGTGTTATTTTGTCGAGAGTCAACATAGAGTAATATTTAAATTTACACGTGGAAAGCCTGCATATAGTTTTTCATGGAACAATTACGCAATTTTGATATTATTTTGCAATCATCAAATTTTTGAACATTTTTTTTACCCCTACATCAAAAGAGAGTTGCTAGAGACAACTAGCATGAAGACAAAGCAATATTGTTTGGTAGACAGTTGCTAAGGTTTTAAGACAGCTGTTGCACTATCGTGAGTGGGACAAAAGAAGCGTTACATACATGGGCTTTTGCTGATAAGGGCATAGTTATTTAGGTAAGGGTAAGATGACAGATCTGATGTCTAGGTTGAGGTATCTAAAGGGGTTTCAAAATTGAGCTAATATTTGAAAAGGGCGCCATACTGATTTTTTGACTGGAGTAAATATGTACTGATCTGAATGATTGAGATGAATTTTGATAAACGGCCAAAAATAATATCAACACCAACAACACAATGTTATTTCTAATGACGGCCAGTGTGATCGCGATGAATAATCAAGTGAATTCCGTACTCCCGCCAAAACGGACCGTCGCATCGTGGCAAAAATCAGATTATAGTGGTCGCAAGCCCCACTTCCTAACTTCAAGACCATTCACGATAAATGGTTTCGAAAGAACGAAAATAATAAAGTTAACATCTTTTTATTAAAACAGAAGAATTATTGCTCAGATTGGATCATTCTAGTATAGAAAAATATATTAAATTTATACAAATAAGCAGTGTTTTTCAATAGAAAAAAGGCGGAAGTGAATTTAGCGCGAAGAATAAAGTGGGATGTTCAGATACGACCGTTAGATAAAAAATTATGTCCGCAGAATATCGTCGATTGTATTCATGCGTCACTATCACGTCCATAGAAAAATGAAGTATGTCTACATGCGACTTAAAATTTGCAATTTTTAAATATGATATAATCTCAACAGAATAATATTTAGTATAAGCAGAGATTAAAATTATCTTAATTAAATTTAAATTTAAATTGATTTTGATTTTCCGTAGAAAACTGACGGATAGTCAAATGCGTCGTAATGTGCAATCCTACTCGTCCGATGAACAGTGGCGGATGCGCAGATTCGTCAGGTGCGGGAGGGGGTGAGGGGGGATTCCCGCGCATCGTAAAAAGACGAGTGTTCACAACCGCCATTTTACTATGAGCGCCGCGTCACATCCGTCAGTTTACCGACTGGTTATCTTGAAATCTAAAAGATTTTTTAATTTTCCTTTAATGCAGTAATAAAATATAGACATAGTAGTGTCCAAAAATGGTAAAAAGTGAATTTCGTAATTTTTGCAGATCCGTCACTATTCTACGACTATGACGAAACGTTCGGATGGTCGTATCCGCAGAGTCATATCGGTGTAAATGGTACACGTATGTAATGTAGACGGAGTAGAAGAACAATGACTACTCTACCCGTAGATATTACTATATATATAGCTGCTTGTGCTGATTGGCCACTGACTGACTGATTGATCACCTCTCCTGAACAATTTTGTATGAAAAATATTTTTTTCAAGGATGATGTCGTATAGAGGGGAAAAATTCATGAGGAGGAAAAATACGGAGAGAGCTGATGATTGAGGATTGAGGAGACGGGTGAAGAGCACAGCCAAGGGTATTGCAGATAGGTGGGGGGTGTTCGACCAAATGTCATTTGAAATGTCATGCAATTGGCAGTGAGCTGAAAAAAAATTAAAAATGGCGGATTCAAAATGGCCGCCATTCGAAATTCGTCGATATCTCAGAAAGTATAAAAGATGAAAGAATGGTTTCTTGACAAGAAGTAATCAGGACCCGAAGGTCTACGCGATGAATAGAAAAAAAATCCAAAATGGCGGAATTTATTTTTCCATAGAAAATGTATGGCGAATATTGAAGGGACTAAAAGTTGGGCGGCGAAAAGGGGGAAGACAGCACGCGGGCCACATGTGGCCCGCACCCCCACGCACCCTACTAGTTAATATATATATAGCTACTCGTGCTGATTCACTGACTGATTATCACCTCTCCTGAACAATTTTGTATGAAAAATTTTTTTTTCATGGATGGGGTCTTATAGAAGAAAAGAAATGAATCCGAGGAAAAATACGGAGAGAGCTGATGATTGAGGATTTCGAAGACGAGTGAAGAGCACGGGGAGGGTATTGACGATAGGTGGGGGGTGCTCGACCAAATGTCATTTGAAACGTCATTCAATTGGCAGTGAGCTGAAAAAAATTTCAAAATGGCGGATTCAAAATGGCCGCCATATGAATTTCCTCGATATCTCGGAAAGTATAAAAGATGGAAGAATGGTTTCTTGACAAGAAGTGATCAGGACCCGAAGGTCTATTTGATGGATAGAAAAAAAATTCAAAATGGCGAAATTTTTTTTTCCATAAAAAATGTATTGGGAATTTTGAAGGGATTTTTTATAGGTGGTAAGACAGACCGCGGGCCACATGTGGCCCGCGCCCCCACGCGCCCTACTAGTTTAAATATGTAGGAATAAATTACGAGTTTAAAAGTACCCTTTAGCTTTTAGTTGTAAACCCAACCAGTCCCTGAAATATAAAATATACAGACATATTAATATTAAAAGGTTCTCAGGTAATTTAATGTAAATTGTAAACACATTCGTACCTTCAAAGGTAAGGAGGCGGCTGCCAAATAAAGTTAGCACGCATTGGGAATGCTCCGAGTTAATCCAATACGATGTCTTAGAGTGATGCGCTAACTTATTTAACTTGAATAGACATGGTATCCATTTACTACTTACAAGCATGCGCAATGTAAATTTGGTGTTATGCTAATTGTCTTGATTAAGTGTAAAGTACAATATTAATACAAAAGTGTTTGTTTGTCAAATTTTCCCGTGAAATAACAATAAAAAGCAACATCTTGGCATAATTTATTTGTAAAATAACCAAAATATAAAATATTGTTTTTTCTTCTTACAAAATCTCAGGTAAGTATGATAAAATTATAAAAAAGAAATTCTTAAGAATACGCTAAAATTAAAAAAAAAAATCTATATAGATGATCATTATATATAGTATCATTATATCAGCATCTACTATTACTATACTATTATTTCTGGCCTGTTTTAAGAAGCTTTAGAACATTGAATACAACTTAGAATATTAGAACAGACATTTTCATTCTCTGTCGACATTTAAATTGCTTTTTCTTATACGAAGCGCAAGCGAAGTATAATTATTATTATCAATATTATACCCAAAAAGCATATATATTTGTTTTTTCTTATTGTCAGAGTAGATGGCATAACGTACTCTACGAAAAACGGGCAGAGAAAAGGGCTTTTGATATTTTAAACATATAATAATAATAAACCATAATCAAATTGTCGATCTTTGTATCAAAAGGCACACCAAACATTCAGATATCAAAGAGATTTCATGATATCACCTAACAAACATCATTTCAAAAATAATCTTTATTAGCTCGTAGTAAAGTTCAGGATCGATCAACACGGGGTTCATACAAAGCTGGTCGTGTTATTGGTTCAATCTATGATGTATGGAATATTCAGAACAAATATGGCTTGTGCATGCCAAATGTGGTCGGTAAACATGGTTTGCGTATGATTAATTAACTGATAAAATGTAAATGCGCGCGGTTTTGGTGTTATGTGCGTAAATGAAGACATCGTTTCACCTACTGTCAAGGGAATTCAAATTAACATACTCGTTAATAGGTATGTTTCTGTTTGAATTTTCATTTTTTGTTAACAACGATGCGAATTGCTTAGACAATAATATTAATTAAAGTATCAAAGCCAGTCATAACCAATCAGAGCCATTCAGAGCTAATCAGAGCCATTGAAAGACAGTCAGATCCTATCAGAGACATTTAGAGCCAGTCAGAGCCAATCAGAGCCATTCCAAGCCAGTCAGATCTTATCAGAGCCATTCAGAGCCAGTCAGAACCAGTCAGAGTCAGTCCGAGCCAGTCAGAAACAGTCAGAGCCAGTCAGTGCCAGTCAGAGCTAGTCAGAGTTATCAGAGTCAGTCAGCTAATCAGGGTGTAGATAAAGTAGATAATGCAAATGTGGATAATAAGGTTACTGAATTTTTAGACGACTGAATTTTTAGGCATAGCGGTAGCGATCCTGCCGTCTGTGTCGTCGTCTGTGCGGTCGTGGGGTCGAATCCCACAGTTGGAAAATGTTTGTGTGATGAGCACGACTGTTTTCTTGCGTCTGGGTGTTTTTTAATATATGATATATATGTATTTGAATATTTTTGTATGTTTATAAATTACCTAGTACCCATAACACAAGCTATATCGCCTATTTTGGGGCTAGATTGCGATCTGTGTAATGCCCTTAAAAGATATTAAAACACTCATGTGATCTGAAATAGCACTCTGAAATCTATATCACTGGGTGTCACAGATTAATAATAAATATCTGGTTGACCGAGCTTCGCTCGGTAGTTTAACTACTGGATAATAGATGGCAGCAGAAGTGCTTCGCTCGGTAGTTTAACTATTGGTAGTTTAACTACTGGCTAATAGATGGCAGCAGAACTCATATTTTTATTATTTTTTATTGGTAAATTCGACATTTTATAAAAATGAATCCTAGCTAGATCGATTTATCGCCCCCAAAACCCCCTGTATACTAAATTTCATGAAAATCGTTGGAGCCGTTGCCGAGATCCAGATTACATAGAAATATATATACAAGAATTGCTCGTTTAAAGGTATAGGATATGTGTATGTGTATTATAATTAGTCGTCAGGTACGTGGGCTAATAGAATACGTAATAATGTTGACCGAGACGGCACCGCTTCACAAACACGGCGTCGCCCGCGGCCATCATTGGCTGAGTGTGCCCGAGCTTGTTGATTCAGCATTAGCGGCTATTATATGCAGCATATTATATAATTAATACACCACAGCTACAGGCTTTATATGACCAGTGATAACTTTGTGGTATAAAGAGTCCAGCTTTATTTGTATAGGGATTTTTATCCCAGGCTTTCGAACATCTACATATTTCGGAGAGTGTGCTCAAGAACTATTTAGTTTGGTTCCCCCGTAACCTTTTTACCATAGAATGGCAAGGCAAAAAGTCTTCCATACCTACATGGCCGACGTCCCAAAGACGGGTTAGAAGCGGTTTTAATCCTCGTTCCTAATACGCACTCCAAAGGTCTAGAATACCCTCTCAGGCACTGTCTTTCCCACCACCTAGAACTTAGGCGCCTTCAAATCTAGAGTGCATAGGCATCTCCTAGGCAAGCGCATTCCACCTTATACTGTATCATCACTTTCCATGAGGTGTGATCACAGTCAATCGCTAGCCTATGTAGTTAAAAAATAAAAACAAAACCTTTAATTTCAAAGATATTAATAATGATATATTGTTATCAATGATTTCATGGAGAATAGTTCAATAAATAATAGTCTGAAGTACAAAGTTAGTGGAATCATTTGTGTAGACTCATTTTTCGATACCTTTCTAAAATCGACTCTTCGGCATCGTTAATTTTTTACCCCCAATTACCCACACTTTACCCCATTTTTACCGCCGCAACGTGACGAAAACACCCCCTTGGGCCTGTAAATTTCTTTAAGCGCCTCTCATTATTCGCAATAGCCACATAACAGTTTAACCCTTCACAGCAGATGGGGTCCTTTTATCAACTTGAAGTTAGTGTACATAGAAAGCGAAGATATTGTAAGCTAGCAATAATTTTTAGAAAATGTTTTTAATATTTTTCGATCTCTTAGGTCCTCGTAAGACATTAGATTTTTTTAAATTCCTCTCTAGGAAGTATATATTGTAACTATTCCAACTATTGGATTACAATAAACCTAATATTATGTAAAAATAAGCTAAATAATGTAGCCTACGCGAGAGCCCAATAACTAAATTTTCATATAAAATCACAGGTAAGTCGATTATACGAGGCATAAAAACACAGGCATTATACTATTTAATTTACAAGTAATTGTACAAATAAGAAAAATATAATATTTTGGTAGTAAATTCCTGGCCACTGAGTACAACGTTAGTGATGTAACATATACTCTTATCTCAGAAAAACATCTAATTTACTGGGGTTAGTCAAAAAACAAAATCCTCGCCGACAAAGGCGCACAGAAAAACTTAAGATATTTGACACTACTTAATTATTTTCGATTTTTTTAAGTTTCAAGGTAAAGAATGTTAGCTTCTCGTTAGCTTACACTCGCTTTCAGTGGACAGACGTGTTTGAAATCTGCGTGAAGTCTTCCAACGACGTGATCGCATCACTCCACATCTCATCGAATTAGGTTCAGACAGATATTGCTACGCTTCACATAAAATGCACGCCGAGGGAAGCCCCAACTGGGAGCAGGATTTAAGGATTATTTGTTAATTCAGTTTATTTGATATTTCAATAAAATTTAGAGAGGCATAAATATCATATACAAATATTGTCTGGTTGCGTGGTGGAATTCCAGAGACCAATTCTAAGATAATAAACAGTAGTTGGAAATATAAATACTCGTAAGGATTATTTGTTAATTCAGTTAGATATTTCAATAAAATTTAGAGAGGCATAAATATCATATACAAATATTGTCTGGTTGCGTAGTGGGATTCCAGAGACCAATTCTTAGGTTATAAACAGTAATTGGGAATATAAATAGCTTCCCAATTTTCACCTGTGTAGCCGATGCTTATAAACTACAAATCATTGTTTGTTACTGAATTTATGTTAAAAAGTTTAAATTAATTGATATGTGTTTCATTCTATGACTTGACTCTATAGTTTTTGTTACTCTCTTCTTATGCTGAGACAAATTAGTATATGACTACTACTCACCTCGATTTACGATCGTAAATGAAACTGCAGTCTATCTTGAACGAGATTAACATACCTATACTCGCATTGGGATGCTCAGTCGATTGAGAATACCAGCCGCGGTCGAAATTAACCTTAGCCAATCTAGAAATTATAACATAGAAATCTTAAAATTCTTATGTAAATCGTGCTAAGAATTGAACCTGTGAACTCTCACTCAAACCTGAGCGAGTGTCATCTACGCCAGGGAATAATCCATTTTGTTAAAGAATCTCGTTACAAGTTTTCATCTATTTAGGGTCAATGTGGGTAAATGGAAATGTGGGTAAATGTAAACAGAGGTAAATGGAAACGCACGTACATTTAATTAATATCAGTTTCAGAGTGTAACGAAACGCATCTCTAGACATTTTCAGACAATAGACTGTAATGCGTTTCGTTACAATCTGAAACTGATATTAATTTAAACTACGAAATTATTGAATGCGTTTCCATTTACCTCTGTTTACATTTACCCATATTGACTATATATATCTTTTTTAATAAAATATTCGTCTACCTTTAACCAATTAGATAAAGATCTACAATTTCTACACATTCCAAACAAACGATGCACAGAGTACGAGTATCTAGCGTAGGAAATGGAAAAACTTATTTTAAAAGAATAGGAACGACGACGATGGAGTAATTTTGAGAGCACACTCTGGATTCAAAGAACTCATTGTGTCGAGTAGCAAAAACTGCGGGCGGTCAACTAATATGTTTGTGAATAGAATCGAGCCCTGCTACTATCTCAGAAACATTGTTAAATTAAACTTAACTCTATCACTGTATGTCTAAGATCCAAAATAAATTACGCTACTCCTATTCTTCTTTACGTGCATATTTTTATACTTAACCAAAATATAATATACTCTAGTACTTTCTTTTAAGGTTTATAATCAAATTTTATGAGTTAATTTTAGATAGTTTTGAATGCAATGAATCAGAAAACTAATCAAATGGACACGTGACGCGACTGTATTATATTGTATATTTCTGTCACATATTATAAGCTCAAATAATGTTATTGTTAATTCCTTTTTGCAAGCATACAGTTTATACTAAGTAGGTACCACTAATCGGAATTATGTGCATTGGTGGCAGTGAAAAAAACAGCTTTCTACAATTTTTTCAAAGGTTTATACAACCTGACAACCTGCACTTAGCGTGGTGGATTATGCCAAATTTTCTTATTTTAATGAACATCCGTGCTTTAAACTACTGACTATTTAATTTAAAATTAAGGAGGTATTAATTCAGACACCACATATGTAATTACAAAACAAAGATTCACCTAGCCGAACCTTTACCTCATCATTACATATATTTTATTAAACCGAAAAATATGACAAACATCGCTGAGTCAACAATACAGTCCCCTCCACCAAATTGCGATTCATTTCCGTAAAATAAACATGTAGACCGTGGCCACGATACGTGAACACACAGAATTGCAAATCGACCCGTTAATCTAATAAGAGGAGCCAAGCTCTACGGTTCATTTGCGAAAAAAATGTGCCGAATTCTTTTTTACCAGGGGACCTGACGTTGACAAATACAAAGGCATTTCCCGTCTGCGGAGTTCTACTTTTTTATATTTGCACAGATAATGTATATTGGTCGTTTGAAAAATTCAAAGTGCGAGCGACGGATTAATGCGGTGTCATATTTTGTGAGTGATTCGTTTCCGCTTTTTCGGAAGGTTTGCTAAATAAACGGTGTTAAGACTGGTTGTTTATTTTAATCTCTGGTTACTAGTACTAACTGGTTGTTTGTTTGAACGCGCTAATCTCGAGAACTACTGATCTGAAATGAAAAAATAGTTTAGTGTTAGATAGTTCATTTATCGAGGAAGGCTATCCAACATGATGACCAATAGCAGCGGTGTATCGTTGCAAAATGTTGCAAAAACTGAAAAATTGTTCCTTTTAGAGAGAATCCGTTGCGTGTAACTACAATGTAAACGGTTAAAGTTAAGCAAACATCATGTACGACAGAATTGTTCTATTTTGAAAGTTGACTCCTTATAACGGGGCATGTAAAACCAAAATTTTCGCGAGCGGAGCTGCTGGCAACAGCTAGTGAAACAATAAAACTGAATCTCGGCTTAATAGTTAGAGTTATTAGTTAGTTATTTGTTAGTAGTTATTATGTTAGTAAAATCGACAATTTTTAATTAATACTGTGTATGTCAGTATAATTAAAACTTTAACAATGAACAGAAATACTTTACCTACTTTAGGCTATAATTTCTGTTCATTACCATTAAGAATCTAAACTCACTATTCACTAATTGAAATTTGACGTAAGTTCCGACTTATATATAAGTCCGACTTATATATAGTAAGATATAATATCAGTCCTCAAATTAAATTTAAGCGATAAACATCTGCACTGAAGGGCTACCTCGTCGATGACTTGACGGTTGTAAAGAAATAACCGAATTAAACCTAATTCGATTAACAATGGATCGTAGCGGAATTCGCTAGAATGGTATGTCATTTAACCCTCTGATTACATTACGGGTTTAAGAAAGGGTTGAAATAAAATCCATTTAGTTGTTTTTTTGATAATTGTTCAAAAGTAACAAAGAAGTATTTTTATCTTCGGTCACAAAAAGTGTCTCCATTAGCTTTCAATCCCTAAAATACTCATTACATTTTAGTGTGTTCTTAACTACAATTCTCTCCTTCTAAGATTTGATTTTATTTATCATTTCGAACACTGATGGAATACACATAGAATAAAATCGTTGGATCTATAAGAAATTTTTTATAGTAAGGAACCGTTCTAATTATAAATTTTTTCTGTGATTTCATTCCTAAAAAGACTTAAAATGGTCTGACAATTTTCTTTTTTGGCAATACGTATCACGAATATGTAATTACATTACACTATAAAACATCAAAACATAATCAAATCAAATGAAAAATCAGAAAATTCTATCAATACGTAGGTAATCAAACATAGGCTATCAAAAATAAATAAAATATATCATTTCCAATTAAATTGATGAAGCCATCACAATTTCCCTAATGAATGACGACTCTAACTTAAGTATAACCTGACTAATGTTTACAAATTATAGGCTGCGGTCGATTTGGAAACAGATGCACAGAAATACCAATCAAACTCCTATTAGTGATGATGTTTTACCTCTTTTATACGGGTTGATTTATGGAGCATTAGTCATAACATGGGGAAGGAAAAATTTTATTTATTGCACTATTTTTAACTAGCTCTATGTAACTTAATTCTGTAGATTAATAATAGTTTCTATATGTTACTTTAATAATAATTGATGCTAACAATTTACTTTTAGAAACTTATAGAGCGCATAAAAGACTACTTTCTAAATCTTACGGAATTTGTGAAAAACCGAAATTATTATTATTAATCACAAATTACTTATATTAATGTTATAACTTTGATTGTTAAAAGATATAACCATACAGTATTTCGTCTAAACACATTGACCACATTTGAAATTGCTAGCAATTTAGCGTTAACCCTGCTAATGCATTCGACGGGTCCTAATGACTTCAGGTCTCAGTTTAATTTAATATGAACTTGTAACAAGACGCTAGCCTTAAGACGCAACTTAATACGGTTTGGAGTTTCGCAATATAGCGACATTTGTGTCGTAATCGAAAATAATATATGCAAAGTAAAATTCAAATCTTTCCAATTCTTCTTTCCAATTTATAATTACACAAAGCCTTGTTCAAATTATTATTTATATATCAGTTAAGGCTAAATCTAAGAATGTAATTATCGAGGATTCTGGGATACAGGTTTTATATTATAATAAACTTACTCCAGGATCCCCATAAACCATTGTAAAATGATGTACTTATGGTGAAAATAAATTTTCATTTCATTTCACTTATTCCTGTATGTACCTAGTTAAAAAAATTACAAGTAGTACAAAAACGTTTCGTGTTTACGTTAAGTAACCTATTCAGAAAAAAATGGTCAAGTGCGAGTAAGGCTCGCGAACTGAAAGCTCCGTACTATGGTACTATCAAGATCCTTTCTCTATAGTATTAAAGTAGCTAAACACCGAATAAATATTATAACAGCAAATAAATATTGTTATCTATTGTTTGTCGCTTATATGAGAGGTGACTTATAAACTCACTTCGCATAAGTGTTTGGTCGGCACTGTACTGTGTTGTCGGAACCACGCCACGCGTTGCGGTAGGGTTAAACGATCAAGCAGCCAAACCATGTTGCCATGTTTGCAATACCGATGTCACTTAAAAAAATGTGAAACAAATAGTATAAAAATAGTATTATCTACTTGTATAAGTTGTATTTTTAAAGAAAAGAGTAGAAGTAAAGTATTTCGCTTGCACTGAATCACAGACGAAAAAAGTCTATCTAAAAAGAATTATTTTTATGACAGACAAATAGATGTTCTATGATTTGCCTCACGATGATATTCTTAAACACTCCAGCAATACAACGAATATCGGCTATCAACTGCTAATTTACCCGTAACCTTAGCCCCTTCACACACGGCTCGTAGCGTAATCCTCGCGTATGACGAGAGCAGTACGAGCAAGAACATTTTCAAACATGTCCGCAGCAAATCGTAGGAGGCGCAATAGTCATATTGTTATGCGTAGAATTATAACATAAGCCGTGAACGAAGGGGCTAAGTCAACCATTGCATCTTTTGGGTAAATTTTCACTTCAGCGTTGCATTTTTGCGGAATGAAAAGCGTGCGGGGAGAAGGCACTGAAGCTGAAGCACAGGAAACACCTAGTTCAGCTTCAGAAGCTTTATATCTGGGAGAATTGAACATAAAATTATTATAACTTATATTAACCTTAGAGTAAGAATTAGCTATAAGATTTATGTAAAATGAAGTTGTTTAATAATTTTAAGTTTTTTTGGAGTAATAAAGCATTTTATTATTATTATTATTTTTGCGTTAGATAGGTACTTTCTCTTAGGTACGTGTGTCAAAACTATGCGAAGTGTTTTAACCAAGTATTTTTTTAATAATGAAATTTAATACTTTAATATCGTAACAAATACTATTATTTACGATGCACTCGCCGGATAAAGTGGGTTCGGAATAAAATTTTATACTAGGATTAAGCGCAGGTGGCGAAAGCTCCTTGATAATGCAAATGCAAAACATCTGTTCCTTGGTTATGCACTCTACCTGCGGATCGGAAAAATTAAGTAAATTGACTCCGCGCGAGCGATTTAGCAAGAATTTATAAAGAAAATTACTTGGCTACGTGTTTCACTAGAATACGAATACAGGGAGACTTTTTGTCTGTTTACAAACAAAGTTCAATAAACTTAATCTTATTATATTACTAGCTGATGCCCGCGACTTCGTACACGTTGGATAAAAACTATTCTATCTTTTAAGTTGGACCAAATGACAGATATTCACGAAGTTTGAACCAAATCGGTTCAGCAGTTTAGGAGTCCATTGAGGACAAACATTGTGACACGAGATTTATATATATTAAGACTAGCTGACCTGGCAAACGTTGTTTTGCCATTAAGGATATAAAAAAAATAGATAAATTGAGATTTAAGCTATCCTATCTTTTAAGTTAGAGAAAACTGCACCCTGTGTGCGAATTTTATTAAAATCGGTTAAGTGGTTTAGGAGTCCATTGAGGACAAACATTGTGACACGAGATTTATATATATTAAGAGATTAAAACTATATAAAGACATTTTACTTTCAAACGTCATGTATAGGAACACGAATGGATAAAAGTTTTCTCTTGCTAGAAAGTTCTCCCAAAAGTTGCTTAAAAATCTCTATTTTTGTAATTTTCATCGAAAACTACAATGCATGTAGGTAGTAATTGTAATTTTTGTTTTATTATAATATAATATCGGTAATAATAATATCCAGAAAGCTCAGAAACCGACTTTTGAAAACTGGCTTAGTTTTTCAGTAAATTATAGGAAAAAAGTAGTTTTTCTCTTTTATTTTTACGTGATGCTGCATTTCGCGCCTATCAATGTATTCTTACGAGTAGATAAGTGTGAGAAGGACAAAAATAAAATCAGTATATCACCTAACATAAGATCTTTATTAGGCTGCTAATCCACCGGAGCGGAGCGAGGCAGCGGAGCCGAGGAACGGAGAAATATTAACCAATAGCCAATAGGATTCCACAAAATCTTCGCTCCTTTTAATTGGAGCCTTACATGGCGGTGTTACATGGTGTTCTGAATTTTTTTTTTTACGCTATACAAGTTAGTACTTGACTGCGATCTCACCTGATGGTAAGTGATGATGCAGTCGAAGATGTTAGCGTACTAACTTGGAAGGGGTAAGTTATGTCACCCCAACGGTTTCTACACAGCATCGTACCGGAACGCTAAATCGCTTGGCGGTACGTCTTTGCTGGTAGGGTGGTAACTAGCCACGGCCAAAGCCTCCCACCAGACCAGACCTGAGCCAATTTAGAAATTATAAAATTCCAAAGTGGCCCGTGGCGGGAATCGAACCCGCGACCTCCCACTCGAATCCGAGCGTGCGTCCCCTGCGCCACGGAGTTATCGTAAAATTGTTCCGATATTGCAGTATAACTAATTACTAATACTGGAATCCGTACTTACCTCCATCATGTCGGTACATATTTGTTCCGGATAGTAAAGCATCACAATGGCCATCGGCTGAAACGATTCGACGGTTTTATTGACCATACACTTCTGAAAGGTTTATTTGAAAGTGCATTGCCGTGTACGCGGAATGGCCGGAATAATAAAACATCCATACAACTTTTATGTTATCCAAACTGAAGGATTTTCTGCGATATGCATAATATCTGACGGAGATATCTTTAGGTTTTATTCAGTTATGTCTCAACTCTCAACCCCTTTTAACGGCGCACCGTCACGGAATATATTATAATAGTACCTAACGATACAGTAAGGCTCACTCCGCAAGATGATTTTAAGAAATCTACTCTAGCGCTGACACAAAAAGTGCAATTCAGTTGGCAACAGCGCCTGGCTCCACCTCCGCAAACAACACGCAACAAACGCAAATTTGTGGTCTCTTTCTATCGCGTAACTTTATCTCATTCAACTTCCTAAGGTTGCCTCGCGATCGGGCACCCGCAGTGCGTAAAATAGGCCGTACAATAACTAACGCGAGCAAAGTAGCCGGCGCGCGGCGGCCGTCTGAAATTAGTACGCCGAGACGGCTACCTGTAGTTTCTTCTTTAACTTGATAAGTGAACCTGGCCTGGCACCATTAAGTACGGATCGCCTTCTAATCAATTTAATCATCATCTTTATCACATCAGCCTACAGATGTCCTCTGTTTGACATAGGTCTTCCCAAGCGCGTGCCACTATATCCTGTCCTCAGCCTTCCCCATCCAGCCACATCTTGCCACCCGCTTTATGTCGTCTGTCGAACGAGCTAGAAGGCGCCACACGCTACGCTTCCTTGTATGTGTACACCACTCCAGGACTTCTTGGCTGCACCGGCCATCATTCCTACTACATGCGTGACCTGCCTACTGCCACTTCAGCTTGCTAATGGTTTGAGCATCAACTTTAACCCTTCTAGCAAGTCTTCTAGCTATACGAATCTTATAAATAAAAAAGTTAAAGAAAACAGAGTTTTATTAATGAAGATCTTCATTAATCGAATCCCGCAAATAATTAATTAAATCTCTAACTTGATCTTGAAAGTCGAACGTTATCTAAACAAAAAGTAATTTCACAGAAAACAAAGCGGTAATGGATAAGCCGATGCGATGGTAATTAATGATGCTGCAGATTAATAATAAGTCAAAAGGCGAGTTACAAGTGACTTGTAAGACAGGAGAGGGGGGAGGGGGGAAATGAAGATGTCACGCCGTAATCGGATGGTCGGGAACCCGAGACAGGACGTTGATAAATAGACGTCAATGGTAAGTTTGACGTGTGGTATCGGTCATAAGAAAAAATAAAGTGGGTTGGCTGCAGGCGTTACTTTTTGGAAGGTTATGATTTATGTTTTAGATATTATAATTACCAACACATTAAAAAAAATGACTATTACTTCCACTGTAGTTTTCGATAAAAATGAGAAAAACTGAGATTTTGGAGCAACTTTTGGGAGAACTTTCTATCGAGAAAATTTTATACAATCGTGTTTCTGCTTCTCAACGATTTTAGATTAAAGACCCAAAATACATAACGTTTAAATTTAAAAGTAATTGTTTTCATAGTATTAAAATATACTTTACTAAAGATCGCTTAAATACGGCTTCTACGCTGTTAAAATAATTTAAAAAACTGTATGATATATCAGTAAAATGATGGAAAGCGGATTGCACTGAAATAATTTATGCTCGTTAACACCAACATTTTAAGAGACCTCTAAGCGTTCAGGTGGAAGTTGTTGGTGAAAACAAGCATTAAAGTTTTAATATTCTTGTTAAAAGAAAAGCATCAGAATTTATGTGCAAAGTCAACAAAAACTAAAACACCTTCCGAAAACCTTTTCCTCTACTTATCTTTAACCTTGAGACCGAATATAATTTGAATCTATTCGTGTAGTCACTCAAGATGATCACTGATGATGCTCGGGACGAAATGTTCGTAAAAAAGTTATAATTACGAAGTATAACGTAATAATTTTGTGGTTACAACTTACAAGTACTACAGTTACACATACTCATATAGGAAGAATGCCAACAAAATCTTAATTTTCTGGACATTACGAAGGTTTTCCTAAAAAAGGGATTCTTATATCACTTGGCCTTACTTTCTACATTAAATTGCTATTTTATTCTTTTATTTCCTAACAACTCAACCCCGCACTCTCTTTTCTCTTGAGCCACAAGCCACTGAAGATGTCTTGCTTACTAATAGGCTCAACAATGATTTTCTTGCTTCCACTCCGATTAATTGTTTTAGATAAATGTTTTTCCTCTTCTTAATGAAATAGTATCCACCTCTATAATTTGATATGTGCACAGATTAAGTAACGCAAGACAGGTCAAAAATAAGCTTGCACTAAAATCTCTCTAGTTCGTTTCTATACATCTATACTTTACTGATTATTGACGATTTAAATCTTTGATATTGTTGTAGATAAATAAGTATCAAAATATATTCAAAATAGACTCGGACGAAACGAACTCACAAAAATAAATTATGTAAAACATACCTATTGTGAAACTTTAACTTTCATAAAAATAAGAATTAGAATAGCAAAGATCTATGAAAAAAGATGTTTGCCAAGATTTGTTCTTTATTTTTATTATGAACAAATCTTGGCAAAATCAATTTTGTATAAGAATCTTACATAGCTTTGCAACTTGCAAGCAACACGACATCCAATTACTTTCCTACAAAATCTAGCTTGTGCTAGAATTAGGTATGATAATGGTCTAATTAATCATATAGATAGAACTTAGAAGTCGCAGATATAGAGTATTTGTAACAATACTCCTCCAAAATGGATAACCGAATTATATGAAATTTCTTGCGTATAAATTTAAATAGGTCTCAGTTGAGGTCGTAATCTATCTAATACCCTATAAGTGAGATATAATTCATAAGTCAAAACAACGTTAGCAAGGTTGTAAAGTAGCATCGGAAAAAGAAAGAATATAACTATGACTCCAAATGAGGACGCAGAACCTTGTTAAACCAATTAAAACCAAGCAGCCCCGAATAAAAAATCCACGGTAAGTAATTATCTACTATCAGCTCTTCCAGAATGGACTTAACCTAAGCACATTTGCCAAATACTTTTTAATTTAATAAAATGCCCGGTTTATTCGGTACCCAACCCCTCTAATCGCTTTAAATATGCGTATCAACATTTAATATCGGACATTTATGCAAATGAATTTTTTGTCAGGATCGTGGAAATTTGCATTTATTTGAGGTCTCATTTCTGATGTTCAATGGTACGTATGGGATATAAATATTGTCTTTTTTTTTGTTTTTCTGATGGCGTCGTTTTGCATAATACCCTCCGGCTTGATTATGCATATCGCGTTACGAGAAATGAGTCCTTAATTTTGCCGTTTTTCTTTGAAATATCATATTTTAATTTACCTCGTCTGTTTTTCAGTGTTGTTTATTTGAATTCATATTATGAAATTGAAAATGTAACAATAAACGAAAGATGATGGGTAGCTTGCTTGTCTGTGATGCGATCTATAGCAACTTTAGTAGCATTCTATATTCAGACGACCACTTTTTTATTTATTTATTTATTTATTATTGAACGACAAACAGTCTAGCACTACAATTTTACATTAATAACATAACTAACACTAGTAAACATCAGTGCATGACCCACTCCGTCGTTCACAGGTAATCCAAAAGTAGGCACATGGTGAGGGCAACACAAAGTAATCAATATTTAGTTGTATCTACTTTTAATTTGAGGTTGCTTAGACCAACCTCTTGAAACCACCCACTCGAGTTGCAAATTATCGATATTACCAAAGTGCTCGTTGTACGTCTGCGTCATCCTAAGTAGAGGCGAGCGCTTACCTGCATTCGTGCGGCATTTTGTGGTAGCAAAGAGTTGGTGTGTTCGACAGCTACGTATAGGTGTTCTAAATCGCACACGATAGCAGAGCTTGCGGGTTAGGTGGCACTTAACAGGCCAAAAGGCACAATATGCAATAGATGCAAGTTTGTAATTTTTGGAGTTGAACTCTCGGGTCATTGAATCTGAGGCTCACCCAAAGGATAAAACAGAATAGAATAACATAGAAAATTCTTTATTTCATATAGGCTTAGCATGCAGAGGCTCTTATGACAAGTCATTTCATTTTACACGGTCTATTAGTTTTAAGTTAGATATGAGTTATGTCACCCAATTTTTTTGTGAAAACAAAATTAAGTCACTTCTACAGGTATCCCGTAACCTTTTTCTGTGTGAAGTTTTCGTATTTTTAACCGACTTCAAAAAAGGAGGAGGTTCTCAATTCGTCGGAATCTTTTTTTTTTTTTTTATCTATGTATGTTCACCGATTACTCAAAGACGCGTGGACCGATTTGAAAAATTCTTTTTTTGTTTAAGAGGGTTTTGTTTCCAGATGGTCCCATTTTAATCAGGTCAGGATCTGATGATGGGATCCTGGAGAAATCGAGGGAACTCTTCAAA
This sequence comes from Coenonympha glycerion, assembly GCA_963855885.1. Classification (NCBI taxonomy): domain Eukaryota; kingdom Metazoa; phylum Arthropoda; class Insecta; order Lepidoptera; family Nymphalidae; genus Coenonympha; species Coenonympha glycerion. The sequence continues at coordinate 2,979,883 of OY979647.1, forward strand.
TTTTATATGGACACATGAAACTATTTCAGTATTATTAAAAAGAGTAATATTTTCCAAGTTGTTCTATGGTCATCAGGTCAGGATCTGATCATGGGATCTTGGTGAAATCGAGGGAACTCTTCAAATTTTGCTAGTATACTTAAAGCGAGTTGGGTATTTTTTATAGTTACTGGTGCATATGCTAGCAGATACTGATTTGATGACTAAAATCATTAAGTCAGGGTCTGATGATGGGATCTTGGTGAAATCGAGGGAACTCTTCAAATTTTGCTAGTATACTTGAAGCGAGTTGGGTATTTTTTATAGTTAATGGTGCATTTGCTAGCAGATACTGATTTGATGACTAAAGTCATCAAGTCAGGGTCTGATGATGGGATCTTGGTGAATTTGAGGTATCTCTTCAGATTTTATGAACACACCTCAAGCAATTTGGGTATTTTTACAACGCCTTGTGCATTTTATTGTTTTCCACTAAAAAGTATAAAATAAAAATGGGAAATGCTTTCCAAAAAACCAACTTCAAATGCCACTACAAAGAGTGAAATAATTTTTATTTAAATTTTAGGTACCTACACCAATTCGAAGTCGGGCGATTGTCTATGACTTCGTCATTTCTTCGCACATCAAGTAAGTAAGAAGGACTATTAGGGATTGTATGAAACATTGCCCGACTTCGAATTGGTGTAGGTACCTAAAATTTAAATAAAAATTATTTCACTCTATGTAGTGGCATTTGAAGTTGGTTTTTTGGAAAGCATTTCCCATTTTTATATACCTTCGAAACTGATACAACGCACTTATTTAATTTTTAAGCTTTTGTGTAAGTTTGGTTTATTATAAATCGTGCGGGATCGGTGCCTTTTAGAGATATAAATAAAAAGTAGTAATTAATTCTAATCTTAAATAATAATCTTACTTAATTATATTTTAACTGTTACATTTCAAAGTACTACTTATTATACAATGCGTTACTGCAATATACTTCATAAACTTAATATTTCAGTATGAAAAACGCATAGAAATACAATTTAGTTCAACATTATTGATATCTATATTTTTTTACTCCCATATTTCCCTTAGCAACGACCTAGAGTTGCTTCCAACACCCTACCACTCTCAGCCCTTCTATATACTTACCGCGCCACTGACCTATATATAGCAACCCTATACTTTTCATGCAGCTCGTGTTGCTAGGCACCCTGATTTGCATTTGATGTCCCGATTTTAGTGATGTGGAAAGCAGGATGAATTTTTTTTATTTTTTATGAACACTACGAGGAAATTTCTAGGAGATTCTTTTTAAAAATAGGCGCAACTAACCAAGATTCCAAAATGGTCGAGAAAAACACGCAGCTAAAAAAATTTGCCCCCTATTTCTTAACAAGTGCCACATTTCATGTATCGTTTTAATAGTAGGTAATTACTTTTAGTATGTGCCCAAATAGTAACCTCCCTCTAACCCTTCAGAGCTACGGAAGGTGCTCTTCACTTCACTTTAGCAAGATTATGCTCACAATCAGTTTTGTTCGCAATTTAACGTACATTACTATTGTCCTTGACACTTTCGTGCTAAATAATATGGTTTTTGAAATATTTAAGAAAAACTGAAAAAAAACAGAACTTCTCCCCCTCCCCTCCCCTCCAAATCCGACGTTGTTAGGGGTACAACTTTTACCAAACAATATGTGGACTGCATAGAACAATCTGGCATTGCAACAATACTTTCACTTCGATTTTCGGCTACTGGAACTAAAAAAATTAGTAAAAAGTTCCTTAACCTGATTTGCCCTGACTTTTAAAAGCACAAACTCACAACACTATTCCAATTCTTCGCGCTTTCCATTATTCAAAGGGCTTTTGAACCCACCAGAAGGGTGTTAGGCGAGAAACATGGGCCTTTTTTACCTCACGCCTATTTTTATTACATATTTTCTAAGTTTTGCCGTAGTTTTGCCTGGATGGATTACAATTTTAACAAATAACCGGGAACAGTGTAATTTTTCAGGACAGAATATACAAGCATCTCCAAGCTGCTATGCGCTAATCCTAGGTTTCAGCTATACATTCGTTTTAGCCAAATACGTTTAGTAGTTTAATGTGAAGGAGTACCTAGAAACTAAATAGACTTACACACAAGTGACCCAAATGGCACACATAAGTAACAGTAGACAAGAAGATTTGCTCTTCTTGTTTACTATAGGTACAGAAGATCTATCTACAAAACATGAAAAACCCTGAAATCCTTGCTTATAACCTAATACATAAATACATAGAATATTCAGATAGATAGTCCTTTAAGTTTAAGACTTTAGTACTGCGTAAAATACTTGGAAGTGTTTTGAAACTAATTTAAAGACACGTCAAAGGAAAGTTTAAATAAAATAGTTTAGAAAATAGAAGCTGATGCAGTTTCCTCGGTTCTCCATTTAATGCTCGTAAAATTATATATTTACAAGTCTTTGTGTAACATCTCAGTTGGATCAACCTTGCCTGAATGTCAGGGTCTTAGAAAGTATTTTCCCCATTCGACAAAAATAAAAAACTTCAAATTATAAATAAATAGATCTTCTCTCTAATCAAATAGATCAACAACTGTTAATTAGAGGTTTCTACAATTGTTTTTGTTTAAGAAGCAGTGTGGTTTTCTTCACAGTGAGCGAGTTCTTCGAGGGCTGCCTCCTTTCTATAGCAATGTGTCACAGAAGTACAGCACACCCGGTGTCATTCTTCTAGCCCCAGTCAGAAGCTAAAGCACATCTAGTTTGTGGCCTGTTGGTTTTGACTGGTGGATGTCGGAGTTCAGTTGTGCAGTAAACGTAACTTCGCCATCTCTCCGTCAGTCTCCATCGCTGCTCACATGCAAACATACGGACGGAGACTGCAGGAGCTCGTGAGGTAGTGAACACCTGTTTGGAATTGTAGAATAAACCTATTAGGTGGCGCTATGGTTATAGAGCAGATAAAACAAATTGATGTGAGTGTGCAATAGACCGCAAAGGACCAGCCAAGGCCAAGGTCGACTCCCACGCGCAATGGAAAGCGCTCGAAGGAAGAAGTTCAAGGTTTATCTCTATCGCCACAAAGATTGAGAATTTATGTACCAACGAGGAATGAAAGGAAAATTATTATTGCGTCGTGGCCTTTACCAATGTCGTAGGGTTAAGACCTCGTCCACGTGTCCACGTGTACCTTCTTTTTAACTTTCACTTTACTTTTTTCTACTTTTGACCCGCCGATGGACGTTCTCTGCTTGACTTTGACGGCTTCTTTGGCCATCAACTCACAAAGTAAACTTTGACTTTACTTTACTTTTTTCTACTTTTAACCCGCCGATGGAAGTTATCTGCTTGACTTTGACGGCTTCTTTGGCCATCAACTCACATAGTAAATCTCTGGTTATCAGCCCAAGAAGTGAGTCTGGCTATATACATTTCTTGGCCAACGTCCAAGTCCATCCAACTCGTGGACGTTGTGGTTGCTCGTAAACGTCAAACCACAACGTTCAATAGCCCTCTTACTACACTTAGGCCCATCAATTTAACTTTTTGGAGCACTCGGAGACTGCTTCTGCAATTCCGAAAACTGCTTTTTCTTCTTCGAGCTTCTCATTTCTAAGAGAGAGACCTTTTCTTTTTCGAAACCAACGTTCTGAATTAATATTTTTCCAAGTAATGTTGTCGGCAACAGTGCCTTTCAAATCCAAATATTACTGCTTCACGGTTGAAAAATAAAACTGCGGCCGTACCTACCCGGACGAACTCCGCAAAAATAGACCTACAGTTAAACACGTTTAAACACTAGAAAGCGTGTATTTAAAATCGAGAGTGTGGACTAAGCTTTATGCTATGAAAGCTTTAGTAAAGGGCAATTAGTCAGTATTTTTCCTAGAATAGCATACGAGTAATATCTAAGTGCTTATCTAAGATCTATGTTTTATTTCAGAAAATTTAAAATAACTGAAGCGTGGTAAAAGTGGTGATTAAGTTTTATTAATGTGCTTTGAACGTGGGAGTTAACTGGGGTAGTTAAATGACGTCGTAGTCTTGATTTGTATATGAGAAAAATGTTAAGAATTATTGTGTAAGAAAGACAGATTCATCTTTATTGTAATCAGCAACAAATATTACCCCTGATTGGATGAACGGAATCTGAGCTGTGAATTCGGCATATCAGAGGGCAGAATTGTCAATTAGTATTTGTTCATTAATTTAAAGTATCAGCACTTAGTGACGTCACGCATGTATTTTTAGGCTCCGCCCTGAAGCCCGATTTTTAATTTGTCAAAACTTTAAAATGGTGCTAATGTAAGCGACCGAAGCGACAGCGTACGACGCGCGACCAAACCATAAAATCTTGCTAACGTTTGTCGTAAATCTTTCACTTTGTTGGTAAAAGATTGTGGGTCATTTTTGTTGCAATTACTAAAATGTCAGTTGGAGTTAAATTTTCTGTAGTAGCTTTCACTGCTAGATATTTTTCCGCGCAAAGTTTTGACTAAGTAACAAAAATAACACATTTAAATGAAAAGTTAGGTATGGCGCCAAAATTCAGTTGTAAACTCGTTTTTTACGGCTCGTTTTTTAAACTCACACTCATGTTTTAATACTCCCATTATGCATCCGTTTCATAAACTACTATTTGACACCTAAACTGTCACAAACTAAGCACCTTTATTAAAAGGGCCACAATTCCTTCGCCACATCACATAATGAAACCGCAGTTTAAACCAGCATTCCTGAAAAAAAAACTCGCCGAATTAAAACAGCCCTCGGCCATTGTCGATTGAAATATTCCACTTTTTTTGCCGACCGTCCAACCCGTTACGTGCATTTGCAAAATTACACGGAACCTTTACAAATGGAACCGGCCCACAACACAGACGCCCTAATGTCCTCCCATCAGTGCTTAAATGACACACGTCAACCTACAATTATTTTGCATCCACCGACACTCCGTATCCTCCCACATCCATTTCTGCTTCAAACCCTAAACTGAAACACTCCATTCAAACAAAGACTGTAATGTATGCCAAAACATAAAAAAATTCGTATACTTTTGGGTGGTGGTAAAGGGTTTCGTTCAGGAATTATGGGCTAAATCCATCTCTGGATTCAATGACGTCATTCCGCATCGCAATGACAGGGTGGCGAAAGGGCAGACATTGTCTGTGCTGTTGTGTGTTGCGGCTATTTAGAACTGTCATTGCGTGTGATCGGACGTTTGGTAATAGGTCTGCAATATTAAGCCAGTAATAGCAGAGTGGTTAAGACTTCATGCCCCAAGCTCTCTGGCTTTTGTGGCATTTTGGCATTCATTATGACGACCGAATGGCGTAGCGGTAGCGATCCTGCTGTCTGCGTTTGAGGTCGTGGGGTTCGAATCCCACAGTTGCAAAATGTTTGTGATGATCACGAAGGTATTCAAGTTTCTGGGTGTTTTTCTATACTATTAGACTTTTCTCTCTTACCCTGTTCTCAATTACTTAGGTTCAACTGTAAACCAATAGGAAGTAGAGAAGTCGAAAAATAAGGAATGGGTTGACGAACTAGTAACCTTTCTAGAAAATTATAAAAGAGACGCAGACATTTTACAAGGTAAAACATAAAAATAAAATGTTATAGGTACTCATTTAGAAAATACGTAAAAGGAACTCCCATAGTTCCACATTAATTAGCATTTATATCAAGATTAGGTTAATATCATATTTAAATTTGTAACTCCTGAACACGTAAGGTCATGTTTTAGTACCTACTCGTGTATTAGTAATTTCCTATGAAATGTTAGCAACTTAGTAGGTACCTACTGCAGCATTATAAGACGTTCACCTCTTTTGTTAGATCGTAGACTAAAAACCATTTTCAGGGAATTTCCAATGCAGGGCAATGAACTTGCACCTTTGCACATACAAAATGTGCAAAAAAGGTTTGGTTTCATGAAGGTACCTAATATAGTTCAGGAAAATATGAAAAAATCATATTGACAATTTATTATTTACTAGCTTTTGCCCGCGGCTCCGCCCGCGCTGAATTCGATTATTCACTAATCCCGAGAAAAACTTGAATTTCCTCAATGATCTCTACACCTACTTTTAAGATAGATTATTTATTATCAAAGTAATCTACCTATATCAGTAGCTATAGCTTGCCTTAGAAAATTTAGGTTATTTTAAAATCTATGTTTCAAGGAATGTAAAGGAGCCTAAAAATATATGCGTGACGTCACTAAGGGCTCATCCTTTATGTAACATCCATGGTCAATAAACATATTTTGACATTGATACAGTTCTTTAATGTTTGATACATTTTTAGCCGATCGCCCTGCCGTATTACAATTCACATGCGCCAACCTATTCTCCAAATTAACTTTCGTAAAGTTGTTCGGTCAGGCATTTTAGGAGGAATTTGGTTACCAACACTGTGAGATGCGAATTATATATATTAGACTAAATGACCCGGCCAACTTTGTTTTGCCATATAGAGGTATAAAACAGAGCTTAACCCGGCCTCTACACTACTCGCGAAGTTGGCCGAAGTGGGACCGAAGTTGAACGAAGCGAACAGTGTGGAGGGGCACTTCGTCTAACTTCGCCAACTTCGACTCACTTCGGGCAATTTCCATTTGTTGTCGGTTTTTGCGCCCGAGTCAAAGGACGTCAAAGCGTTCTCGCGAAGTTCACCGAATAGAGTGGTGACTTACTTCGACTTCGGTAAACTTTTCCGAGTACTTCGCCGAGGAACTTCGCGAGCAGTGTGGACGGGCGGTAAGACTTATTCTTAGATTCACCTTATTTAGACAAAGAAATTCATAAAATTCGGTCAAATCGTTTCGTAGGAGTTTGCATACAACTAATTTAAAATAGTGCTATACTTTTCCATAGGGAGTAGTTTGAAAGGGATATTTACTTTACACTATTTTAAATTAGTTAGTTAATTAGAAAGGGATATTTACTTTACACTATTTTAAATTAGTTTCGTTTAGAGATTTTGTACAACAGAATTAGCACCAACGTTAACACGAAAATTTCATAAATTAGAAATTACGTAATTTATCTCATAAGTAGAAACTCATTTCCCTTCCTATCTCATTAACTTTAGAATTTATATTTTCTATCTAAAATGTAGCACGGTGATTTAGAAAAATCATAATATTTGAATAGATGACGAGACTACCTGCTTACTTGCATGTCAACCATTCAATCTAACCCCTACAAACATTTACCATTTTAGGGTTCCATACCAATTTGGTAAAATGGAACCCTTATGGTGAGACTTTCTCCGTCCGTCCGTCCGTCCGTCTGTCACACTCGATTATTTCAGTAACTATCGAAGCTATCGACTTGAAATTTGGAATAGTTTTAGATAATAGTGACCCAACGTCAGTGCAGTTATAAAATTTTTAAAAACATTTTTATTTTTATTTAAAAGGGGGGGTAAACTAGGTGTTGAAATTTCAAAATGAGATAACAATATTGAATGGGGTATCATATGAAAGTGCGTTACTTGTGTATTCTAAAACCGATTATTATTTATTTTTGGGCCCGATAGTGTTTGATTTATTGGGCAAACTGTCGAAAAAAATACCGTTCTCCCCCCCTTATCTCCGAAGTTTATCTATCGAAAAATCTGAAATAATTATGATCAATAGACATTAATGTATATTTTACAGGAAAAATAAAATCAACTCCCTAACTTTTATACTTTTTTTGATAATAACAGAAAACCACCAAAAACAAAGTTAGGTTTGCGGTTCGCCAACAAAAGTATCTACACGTAAATTATACTCCTAAATTCATGAACAAAAGTGATTGTTTTATTGTTTTACTTCTTTTATGGTATGGAACCCTCGGTGCGCGAGTCTAACTCGCACTTGGCCGGTTTTTTCCATGTTACAAAAATAACCCCTTGAAACCTTAACATAAATATTTTCAACCTTACAAAAAAAAAAAAAAAGAAAAAAAACATCATCAGCATACGCTAGAGTAATAATGATTATATATTTAAACATATTTCCTTGCATTAAAACGCGCTGAGTCATCACGTCATCGCGCTAAAGTGTCGTTGAACCCTTAATCCCTAGCAACACTAGTGCAGGCGCCCAGATACGCACACAGGCATCCTGACCCAGTTATTCCCCATTTTTCTGTAATTACTCACCGCCGCTTTGTGGAGACCCTCCTCTGGTACGCTACCACGGTGAATGCGAGCTTACGTTCCAAGCGACGCATCACGCAAGATCGCTTGTGTTCAGATTTTTTTTTTAATTGGCAGGAATTTGTGTTGACAGAAAGAACTAACTAAGTACGTGTGAAGATTCATGTTCGTGCTGTTTAGTTAGTAACTTAATTTAAAAAATACTTAACAGTTAAAGAATGAAAAAGGGATTTTTTTTAACTATAAAATATTGACAACACGTGCATCCAGATTCAGTATTTCTCATTTTTCTGTAGCCGCCGCCGCTTTGTGGAGACCCTCCTCTGGTAGCGCTAACACGGTGAATGCGAGCTTGCGTTCCAAGCGACGCAAGATTGCTTAATGTGTTATTGTCAAATTATCGATGTGTGAAGTTTTTGCTGGCAACGCAAAGCAATTTTTTTTTTTAATTGGCAAGTGTTTGTATGGCTTACAGAAAGAACAAACTAAGTGGGCATAAAAAATAAAGTTTGTCTTTGAATCAGCTTGGTACGGGATTCTATATAAACAAAGCTCATTATCCGACGCTTTTATTTGGAAATATTCGCTGGAAATCCGTATACTCGCATTCCGGCCAACATTACCCACAATCATATTAAAAAAAAAGTAAGTCCCAAGTCACAGTGGTGTCAATTCGAAATAATACTTCACTGCATGATCGTCAACACCTGCTGGTACGTGCCATCACTTACCTACCCCTATCCTACCCCTATCGCCATACCTACCCCATAGCTACCCCATCTTTATCCCTATGAAGTGGGGGGAGCATTATGAAAACCTGACGCTCTTAACGCGGTACGTGCTAAGCGAAGGCACGCTCTTAAAAGGCATATTTATTCAGTCATTATAAATATTCATCATGACGATGTTCCTACCTAGTTTACGTCATGAAACTCGGGTAAGAGTCAAGCGCAATCGAGTATTTAAATTAGTTCAAAACGGAACCACAGAAGAAGTGATAATGAAGTTCGTTTATTCGTTCGTTTCAGCCGATGGACATCCACTGCTGGACATAGGCCTCCTGTAATGATTTCCAGCCTGCACGGTCCTGCGCCACTTGTATCCAACGCCTTTCCGCGACTCTTATAATAATAAAGTGATACTAAAGTACCTGGTATTAGTTATTTCTTTTTGGTTTGATAGGCAAAATACGTCTACGAGATTACTTAACAAAATTAGACCTAATAACTGGTGCCTCAAGATGATGAGTGCGGTGCAGTGTGTCGAATGATATTGCAATGCGAAATCATTGGACGCACTGTATCTTACATGAGCATGCGCATTAGATGAACTTCTTAGCTGTTCCATCATCAACCGACCGATCTAAACCAAATTGACTAAATGCCAGCCAATTTATGTCGGTTTAGCGGTTGCACCAGTAACAAATAAAAACTTCTCTGAGAAAGAATAAACTAGTTAAAAACAAAATCAGTTTTTTGCTTGTTGTTTTCAGTGTGGACTTTCTTAGCTTAGTTTTTCATATTAGCCAGTAAACAAGGTTTATGTAAAAAAAAAAGCTTATAGGTACCTAAGTTTATTGGGTCAACATTGAATTATTGCTACTAAGATACTGTTTCTTTTAGTAGAGTTATCCTATGCTTAGAACAAACGCACCTGCCATATTATTTTTGCTTAGAAACCTGCGATATCAATGCCTAAAGAATCTCTGTAATTTTCCGTTTTAAAACATTCTTTATAAAGTATACGGTTTAAAGAAAAAAAAATTGAATACGTTGAATCCTCTCAAACGCTCCGTCAGCCGCCGCAGCGCCGGTAAAGGCATCAAAAGCCGCTGTGATAGGACATTAAAACAACATCACGGAAGCCTAATTCAATAAACACTCGATCAAACGACGACTAAGATGTAGACCTATCTACTAGAAACGATAATATTATAACATGTTTCAAAATATTGTTTTTATTTATAACTACAAATACAAGATTACATTTTTCCCGGGACGGAAGCAAAGTCGGGGAAAAAAGACTAATGCGATTTTTTTCTTTCAATAAAATTAAAAGATTTGGCGTGATTACTGAGGCAAAATGAGCCTAAAAATCAAGTGCCTCAGAATGATGAGCGTACTGCAAGTGTGACGTATGATATTGCAATTCAAAATTATCGGACGCACTGCATCTGACACGAACGGCATGTTCATGTCAGATTGATGTCACATACGTCCATGTCAGATAACATCAGCAGAACGCCTTGTACATCTAGTTATTCTTCGTTAAAAAAATCCTTGCATGATTGATGCTACTGATCGAAACAAATTCAATATTGGAATCTAACTACCGGCAGTACTGGAAAGTTAGTACAAATTTTTTACAACTTTCGAACTGTCAACACAATTCGAATAAACGGAACGGATTTTTCATCTACACTCTACAGCCATGCGGAAACATTGTGGACTAAGCTTTCGGCGAATGTCCGCACTAACCCTAGAGCTGCGATTGACCGATTGTGTTTCATTAATTTCCTAGGTTTCTTATAATTACGTGTACTTTTATATGTAGAGATAGAAATAGCTTCGTAGTTCTAGGATCGTGACAACTATAAATATCACTTGCTTTACGGTGAACCAAAACATTGTGAGGAAAATTACACTCGGTATTAGAGCTCTTATAATGTTTTTGAAAGAGTTTGAAGTCTGTCAACCTGCGTAGTGGACTAAGGCTAAGCCCTTGTCATTCCTAGAGGGGATCCCTGCCAAGTGAGGACTTGTAAAAAAGGGTTATAACAATGAGCCGTTAATTTCACGTGAAACACAAACTATGTATTAAATTAAGAACTTCTAGTAAATTTACTTCCACACAACTAGCACATGTGATGAAACATTTTCCATTCAAATGAATAGCCTGTCCCTTTGATCCTGCAAACCTTTGGTGCATTGAAAATTTTAATCGAAGGTTTGCGATCGCTGGCTTCATGGCGATAACAAGTTAATTGGCCGTGTGTGAAACAGAATGCGGTGGCTTTGATAATAAATGTATGCTAATATTAAAATTACGAGTATAGTATCTGCTACAGTAACCATGTATAGGGGTTATAAATTAATAACCCTTCAAAATAGGTAGTAGGTAGGTAAGATTCAATCGTCACGATCACATTGTAGGATTGTCCTTACAGATACGTATCTGATTACGTATCAAAATTATCTCTCCCATCGGAATTTGAACCCGCATCCTCAGCTATCGCAGTTAGGTGCTCTCAGCTCTGCCACTGAGCTACATGAGCACATCAGCTGCCGAGACGATAATTTCGATAGGTTTTAACTACTAAGAAATTAGTGTTTCAGTTGGTATGGCCTTTTATAAGATGAGTGCTTTGCGGTACAATCAATCAGTAGGGCAGTAATTAGCCAGCAGCCGGACGCAATATCCAGTAAAAAATCATATCGATAACTGTACTTGCATTCGGAAACTGTCAATAACACGTATGGTCTAGGATCCCGCTATACAACGACCTTCACCGAGCTGCTTATTGGATGAAAACTATTTTATATCCAATTAAATATGTCAATAAATATATCGCAAGTGGGTTGCCTAAAAAATTTCAGTCCAGGATATGATTAATTAAGAATTTAAAAAAAATTCATTGTAACATGAACTCCTATTTGTTAGAGTTCCGTTGACATCTTAGTTCAAATTAGATTGGATGAGCGATTCAGGTAGCAAATTGCAATTGTGCATAATTGTGCATAAAACCTACGATTTTATTATCCGTTAACTTTCTTTTGCCAAAAAATATAGAACAGAAATACTTTCCTCAGCCAGGAAAGTATTTCTGTCAAAAAGCACTATTTATAACATCCAATCTAATTTGAACTACGATGTCAACTAAACTGTAACAAATAGGAGTCCTTGTTACAATGGTTTTTTTTTTTTAATTCTTAATTAATCATACCCTGGACTGAAATTTTTTAGGCAACCCACTTGCGATATATTTATTGACATATTTAATTGGATATAAAGTAGTTTTCATCCAATAAGCAGCTCGGTGAAGGTCGTTGTATAGCGGGATCCTAGGCTAGTAGCCGCACAAGTCACAGCGCCATGTAGATCGTAAATATTGTAATATGCTTTCTACCTTTTTAGGGGTTCCATACCAAAATGGTAAAAATGGAACCCTTATGGTGAGACTTTCTCCGTCCGTCCCTAAGTCTATCATACTCGATTATTTCAGTAACTATCAAAGCTATCGAATTTTAATCAAAATGAAAAAACAATATTGAGTGGGGTATCATATGAAAGGGCGTAACTTGTGTATAGTTATTTTAAAACCGATTTTCATTTACTTTTGTGCCCGATAGTTTTTGAGTTATTGGGCAGACTGCCGAAAAAAATACCGTCCCCCCCCCCTTATCTCCGCAGTTTATCGTTTGAAAAATCTGAAATAATTATGATAATTAGGAATAAACGTATGTTTTACAGGAAAAATAAAATCAACTCTCTAACAAATAATATTTTTTTTTGTTAATAACAATTAACTGCCGAAAACAAAGTTGGGTTTGCGGTTCGCCAACAAAAGTACCTACTTGTAAATTATACTCATAAATTCAGTGAACAAAAGTGATTCATTTAACGTTTTTTACTTCTTTTATAGTATGGAACCCTCGGTGCACGAGTCCAACTCGCACTTGGCCGGTTTTTTTAAGATAAGAAGAGCAATAATTTTACCTGATGTTAAATGATACGTTTTCTCATGTCCACGGCACCTACCTCATCATCCTGGGACGTTATGATTGCCTAGTAATCTCGGCATACAGCGCCCTTCAGATCGGAACACGGTATAATTATTGCTGTTTAGGGGTAAACAAATTGTTCATTGCCCAAAACATCATCGGTTACATTGTCAACGCAACCGACCTATCAGCGCCCAAGATGTCACTTCGTTTATGTTAAAAGTATTTTTTAGAATCAGACAGCTCACTACTGGTTGGTACCTACTCGAAAGTACTTCGCAAGAAGAGTCCTAACAGCAGCACACTAGATATTAGATAAGCGTCCATAAAAAAGACAAAATCACAAAGTCAATCATGAACTGTAGGTTATGAATTGATATGATGTACCAGCTATAAAGGGATCGCTCTAAAGCTGTCGAGTCGAGAGAAGCAATTTACGCGTTTGATTGATGCGTGTTTTGGGTACCAAAATGCATAGAGCTTTAGGACTACGAGATCGGGAAAATTAAAAAGAATTATAATGATTTCATATCATTTCGAAGATTAAAATCAAATTATTCTTAGATCTACTACAATAAATTCTAGCGAGACATGCGATTTTTATAGTTTTCCATTTAATTGCATTTCAGGTATAAAAATATTCGATATTGTAAAACTTTGGTGCGTGAAGCAGACTCAGCACAAAATAAAGCTCTGCAACTCGGTGACAGACGGATAGGCAGATGGACAGCCGACAAACAGCATCATAGTCTTAGTAATAAGGATTTCTTTGCAATTGAAAACCCACGTGATCTTCAAATACAAGAATCCAATTTCCAAATATTATATTGACAGTGATGTTAATAATAAATGTACATGTGTATACAGCAAATGTAAAAGATAGCGAATCTCCGTTGTATTTATAATTCTTAGATTAAGATATAACCTGGATGGATCCACCAAATCGAGGCTTCCACCACGTCCTTAAAGATATAAGATAGTGGTTGAAGAAAAAAGGAAAAGTGTCCACTCTTTACTTTCCTAAGCCTACAAATCCACCGCTCATTGCCTATCGGTTAGCCGGCGAGGCATTATGGTCGGAAAACAACTGTAAAGCCATTTACATGACTCCTTTGTGATTTACATCGCTGTGGCTCCATTTAAAAATCGGTTTCATCGGAATCGAGTTTTAATCAAGCCATTAATTTAATCGACTTTCGATTATAAAATCGATTTTCGTTGCAGGATTGAATCTTTATCGAGTTTTCTGTGGTGCACCGGTGGATATTGTTCGATAATTTTATATATTCAAATAACTTTTTATAGAAATTCACGCTGATTGACAGACTAAAATAATTCATAGAATCGGACCTACTCAAAAGTCATCTTTAATACTCACAAATATGTACGTTACAAAGAATGTTCTCTTCGACCTTAAACTCTTGAGGAGTTCAAGAATATATCGACAAGAATATATTTAAAACCACAAGATTATATTGCTTAAATGTCGACTCAATACAACATTGCAATACAGTATATTATTGTGTGTAGAAATTTTGATGACATGGCATTTTCTCAAAGGACTGACACTTCAACTGGATATGAAAGGCGATTGATTCAAGCTCTTTGGATTCAAGATAAAATTGGCGTCACCTTTCCAACTGCTCCTTGTATTACGAAACATTGATTCTAATTTATATCAATGCGATAGCGACTGTCTTTTAGGCTCAGACTGACACAATGTGCAATAATGAGATCATTATCAGCAGTGTAGCCATGTTTTCAACTTATAAATTCTATTTTTAAAGATTGCTTTTAAAATCGAAATTTTATATATATAAACACTACATATAGATAGACATGGCTAGCAGACTCGACACCAACTATCTGCTCCGACTTCATTTAACTCTACTTTCTCTTGATTAACTGCGACTTTTCTTAAAAATACAGCTGCGTCTTATAAATAACTCATACGAACATAATTATTTTATTAATTTCACTGATAACGACAATCACAATCAATCTATAACAAGTTCCGTAATAGCGACTCTATTCAGTTATTCATAGAACCGATTCATATCTACGCTTTCAGTGGGAAAATGTATTATCATAACTATTTCTATTTACCATAATAATGTTATTCTATTGTGAGTTTTTTCACTGTGGATAGATGTTTTTACTGGTTTATCTAAAATCGTGGTGATGCATAAATGCTGATTCTTATCGAGGTTAAAAAACTGTTCTCAAAACAGAAAAAGTCAATTTGTCATAAATAAGCATTGATAAGCAATCTATCTAGGAATTGACAGTTTTGAGATTGATACAGTTCTAATACATTTTTACGCGATCGCTCCGCCGTACTTAGTCTTGACTTACGGCTCGCTTACACCTAATCCGTTATCGGCCGATTTTTACTCGGGCGTCGTCGGCCAAACTCGGCCGATCAAATCAAACGTATGTAAAAGAATGCGTGCGCGTACACTACTGCAACCGTCATCGCCCGTAAACTCCCGATGACGGCCGATCAACCGCCGAGTCCGAACTTGTTGGGATTTCTCGCCAAGTCTGCCGGCGACTATAGAGCAAACTGCATGAGTTTGATTTAATTATTCCGTCTTTGTTCTGTTGTTTCGTGAGTAAATTGTATTCTGTGATTGTTTTCGTCAATTTTGTTTACTACCTAAACGTGTTACTATGGATATTGAAAAATTAATTAGTTGTTGTTAAAAATAGTTAAGAGATATTTGGTGTACCTACCGTGCGATAGATGGCGCTGTGCACATTTAGCTCGCGCTAACGTGTATTATATACCAAACTATAAGGCTGACTGCATGCTAGCAGCAGCGGATTACTTTTTGTGAGTTAATAAAACATACAATAAACGAGTGTTTTAACGAGTAAGTGAACTTTCATTTTAAACATGGTGCCGAAACCCGGGAAAAGTTTAAGTGTTGTGAAAAAGTGAGGTAAAATGGACTCTAAAACCGTGAGTAAAATAAATAGACTTAGAATAATCAGTGAATTAAAAGACTTAGAAAAATTACTAGTTGTGCGGACTTGTAAAATTTTCATAAATTTATTCTATAGACTTAGAAAAATTACTAGTGCTGTGGACTTGTAAAATTTTTGTGAATTTATTCTATACACTTAGAAAAATTTGGAGTGATTTGGACTTGTAAAATTTTCAACTTTTATTCTATGGACTTAGAAAATTTCAATCATTGTTGTCATCTACTTGTAAAATTTTAAAGTTTTATTCTATGGACTTAGAAAATTTTGGAACAACTTTTTCTGTGTACAACGAAGTTTGAACTTTAACTTATTGTGGCGAACTTTAACTTGAGAATTATTGTGATTGAGATGTGTTAACCGCGCAACAAGACAAACATTTCCGATGAGTACTTAAACTTTAAAAAGCATTTAGTGGATCAAATTTGGACTTGTTTTCCTAACATTTTGGAACTTTTTTGTGAACATTGTGGACATTTTTAATAACTTTAAAATTGAACTTTTACACTGAAACGTGAACATTAAAACCGCGTCTTCACAACTTTTAACAAATCTTTTGAGAACATTTTGGGAGATTTTATTGTACTTTCAACACTGTCATTTTACATTAGGAGTTAATTAAACATGGAGCTAGCAAGTCTTATTAAGGGACAACAAGAGCTGTTCGACCAGTTGAGAAAAGCTGATCGAAACCTCAAAAAAGCGAATCAAGAGATGCGATCGAGATGCAGTTATTTGACTGCTAGGTTGGAAGCTTTGAATAAACTAGAAGAAGCGTTTAACCAAAACCACTTAGAAATTGTTGCGAAGGCTACACCAGAACAGGCATTAGTGCTGCCGTATTTTAAGGAGGATATGCAAGACAATTTCCAAGAATACTTTCTACAATACAAGGCAGTGTTGAACGAGTATATTGCGCTTTGCAATCCTACTACCATGACAACTAAGATGGGTACGAGTACGAGTGAAACTGCAGGTGCAACATCAAAGGTGAACAGTTGTGAAGTGAAGTTGCCTAGAATTGAACTACCTAAATTTTCGGGAAAATATTCAGAGTGGCAATCTTTTTACGACATGTTTGTCTCACTTATACACGAGAATTCGTTACTTTCACCAGTACAGAAATTACATTACTTAAAATCTAACTTGTCAGGAGAACCTGAGATGCTATTGAGAAACTTTCCTACAACATCAGCAAATTACACGGAGGCATGGGAACAATTAACTAAACGCTACAACAATAAGAGATATAACTGCAACGCAATTTTGAAGACTTTATTTGGACAGAAAACTATATACAATGAATCTGCAAGTTCCATAAGACTTCTACTAGATACTACAACTTCTTGTTTGAAAGCACTTAATAACATGAACATTAAAACAGAACAGTGGGATGCTATTATAGTTCATTTAGTGGTTTCAAAACTGGACCATGAGTCTCATCGACAATGGGAACGAGAACTGAGTGCTTCAGACGAGCTACCTGAATGGTCACAATTAGAGAATTTCTTAGAGATGAGATTTAGAAGTTTGGAGATGCTTGATGCTAAACGAACGAGTAACACTAAAATACTTGAGAGAAAAAACATGAAGCCAGAAGTAAACACTAGAGTATATCATGCGGTGGAAGAGAAGACGAGTGAGACATGTGCAATGTGTAACGGTTCACACTTTATTTATCACTGTTCCGATTTCAAGAATCTACCAGTACTAGAACGACAGAAAATAGCAGAAACGAAGAGGCTATGCTACAATTGCATGGCACCCACGCATCCTGTTTTTAAATGTCGTCAGAGAACTTCTTGTCGCCGGTGCGGTCGTAAACATCACACGACGCTCCATTTTGAGAAAGACGATAGGCAAGCGTTTGTTACATCGAGACAAAATGATAAACAGACAGAACAGGCTACCGATAGAGAGTACACATCTACAAATGTAATAGCTAATTTTTCTAGTGGTGATGTGAAAACTAATAACGTGCTGTTAGCTACTGCTATTGTCAAAACTACATCTCATAACAATTCATATGTACTTAGAGCTTTGATAGATCAGGGGTCGCAAGCCAGTTTTATTAGTGAAGAAACAGTACAATTACTAGGTCTTAAACGTACTAAAGTAAGTAGAAAGGTGTCTAGTTTGGGAGATGGTCATCTGAGTATTAAACACGTAGTCAGTATTGATGTTGCATCGCGTCATGATTCTGGTAAAACTGTAACGGTTAATGCTTACGTGCTAAAATCACTTACCTCATTACTGCCGTCATGTGAAGTACATATCCCCAACTGGTTAGAGCTGAAACACTTACCTCTTGCCGATCCTGGATTTGCATCGCCTGGTCGAATAGATGTATTACTTGGTGCTGACGTGTATGGAGAAATATTACTAAATGGAATCGAGAAATGTTCAACTGGAAATCTAACAGCTCAAAACACTATATTTGGTTGGATTTTATCTGGAAGAGTTGCACAAGATACGAAAGATTCACGAGACAAAAACATCACGACTTTACATGTTAAAGTAATGGAAGACGAGTTACTGAAGAATTGGGAGATTGAGAAAGAGCCTAATAGTACACAGAAAGAACTTACGAGAGAAGAGAAACTTTGTGATGAGTTATACGAGAAAACTACAACTAGACGAGAAGATGAGAGATTTATTGTGAGAATACCATTAAAAATTACTAATCTGTTGTGTCAACACGGTCAGTCAAGTGAAATTGCAACGAGTAAACAACATACCTTAAAGAGCAGATTGAGTAACAATACTACACTTGCGAATGACTATAACACGGTGCTAGAGGAATACAACATTCTAAACCATTTGAGAGAAGTAACACGAGATGGGTATGTCAACGAGAAAGATGTGTACTTGCCTAACTTGGCAGGAGTTCGAGAAGATAAAGAAACAACGAGAGTACAAATGATCACTAAGGCCTCAAGCAATGAAGTCAAATACTTAATTTTGAACAGTTTCTTTTGAACGAGGATGAGATCGACTATCAAAAAAATATTGTGGAGAAATAACCCAAACTTAACGATTCAACATTTCAACTTGATAACATTAACTTTATGAGCATGTGAACATAATTTGGCATTGAAGAGCATAGATATAATCTTTAGCAGCATACGAGAACGCTAAGTATCTACGAGCAGCAAAAATAACATTAAGAGTTTATAACTTAGACGAAGTTATGGTGGGATGTGAAAGAAATACAAATGCGATAAGAATTTACAAAGGGATGAGTGGACTAATACAATCTGGAGATTTTTAACTTCAAAAGTGGATTAATGAGCTGACTTATCTTATTCAAGAAGACTGTGTGTGACTGTGACTGATCTAAATGAAGAAGTCTTTTCGAAGACTTAAACCTACATAACTGAGGAACTGAGTATGAATATTAGTGGTATGAGCCAGATTGGCCATCAAACGAAAAATTGAAGTGGAGAGAAAAGATACAGAAGACACTCATGAGGAAGAGAGAGTAAAAGTATTTTCTGCGGTGAAGGAGAACAATAACTTAAGAGTGGATAGAATATTCGGAGTTAACTAAAATGAGATCGCTGTGTCGAAGACTTCAGAGAACTATACTACAATCAAGAGAAGAGATATCGTTACCCAAATACGTTACATCAGATGATATGAGTGAAACCTTGCAGCTTTGTGTCAGACAAACTCCAGAACGTGATTTATGTGAAGATCTTGTATCAATGAAGACAACAGTTTGTGTAATAAAACGGAGCCCATTACACAATCTTTATCCTTTTTTAGACCAAAATGGGATTTTAAGAGTTGAAGGATGCTTAAGTCAAACAAAAAGGAGTTACGATGAGAAACATGAAATTGCTTTGCCACCTAAGAATCTTCTTAGTTTGCTAACAGTGAGAGATGCTCATAAACAGACGCTACATAGCGGTCCTCAAATAATGATGAGTTACGATACAAAGTTGCATACAATACAAATTTTGGATATTGAGAGCACGAGATATTGCCAAGAAACACTATAGGAGTTAAGCAACTTGTTTGAGATGTTCTGAAGCAACGAGCCACCATCCGATGGTCAAATGCCGCAGACTACGCTAATTCCGAGCCGGCCATTCAAGACGACTACGAGCAAACTACGTTTGAGGCATCAGGTCTGGGATAGTACTTTAACCGTTGCAGTGATGTTAACTTTAGTATCACAAATTAAACGCGTTTAAATTCACGATATTTATCAGTTCTAAGAAATTACCCGGATGATCCTCTTCTATTGACACCTT